>VXAV01005697.1:254873-317729 GCA_013399715.1 Alectura lathami | reverse complement strand
AGGCAGCCAAGTGGCTTTATTTCTGTGTGTTTGTTAATAATCTCCTTATTTACAAGACCCATGTGCTCTCTATTACCTTGCAATATCGAAGGGACATCTGAGGCTTGTTAGCCTGTTTGTAACGGGTCCATCTTCAGCTTTTGGTATTTCCTGGTGGGCACGTGACCAAATCAACACACTACTCTTTCCAGTTAAAAAGAGTCCCCCCAAGGAACTGCATTAAGCAATTACCTCGTTCAGCGATTCCTAGCGCACGAGCTGCCCTGGGACTTCATAGGTTTTAGGAAAAAAAAATCCCCCAACTGAAAAACAACAAAATATAAAACTTCTTTGACCCATGTATTTGTCCACTGGTGAGCTCATGCAAGACAAATAGTTTGGGAACTGGGAACACTTCACATGAGGAGATATTCCAGGATTTAGTTCTATTTGGAAGGGGTTATTGATATTTAGGAGGATCTGAGAGTTGCCTGCAGATGTCAGCTGTGCGTCTGCAAGCACAGGACATACTGCCAGCACCTGAACCTCTTCTCTTCTTTCCCCCTTTAACTTGCAGCTGTCGGAGGCTCAGTGGAGGAAGCCATGAAGCAGCAGCATCTCTTTGTGGATGCTGGAGGCATCTGCTCCCGCTGATTTAGGGGGCAGCATCCTGAACACCGACTGGTTTGCAGCTCTTTGTGCTGTGTCTTATGAGGTGTAGGTTTGCTTTCCCTGCTGCTGTTCCTACATCCCATGGTGCTGGTGTTCAACAAACCCATGCTTACAGTATGTTTCTTTTGCCCTGGGAATCTCAGTCTGGGTTCCACATCTGGTACTTCCAGGGAGATGAGGCCCAAGCTGCAGGCAGAGCGAGTGACTCACCCTATGGCTTCAGCAAGGGCTGGTGAGCCCCCCTCAGCCAGCACAAAGCCTGGGCAGCAAGCCTGCTCCCTCCCCAGCCTCACCACCCCAAAGCTGCCCCCCCAAGCCAGCCGCTGAGGACCCTGCCACCAGACGACCAGGTGGGAACACCTTGAACTCAATACAGATGGCTTAGAGGACTTCTGCAAACCACACAGTGGGACCAGCACGCTGGATTTTGTTCTAAACACATGCCCATGCATCCGTGTGAATAAAAGAGACGTTTCTGGGCAGCTCGTGTACCACAGCCACGGCCAAAACCAGTAGCACACAGTGAGTCACATCAGATTCTTCTCCAGCACGGCCGAGGACAGTCACAGCTGGGATCCAGCAGTTGACATGCAGGGTCTGTAACTCTGTTTGAAGGTTTGCTCTGCCCTGTGCCCTTGAGAGATGGCTTGTTGCTTCTTGCAGGAAAGGAGAGGCAAGCTTGGCTGCTCTAATCATGCTGGTAGGGGGAATTGAAGGGAGCTGCATTCCCAGGCAGGTGTGGTGGCATTTGCAGAGATGCTCCTGCAGACTGCACCTCCCTCCACTCCACTGTGGTCTCCCAAGAGCAGCTAAACCCATGGAAACCTAAACCCTGCCAAGTTTGCCTCTGTCCTTGCAAGGAGCCACCCTCCACACTGTGACCTTACGCGCAATGCGGGTGACGATGGCCAGCAAGGATCCAGCACAGCCCGAGACCCTCAGCTGGGAGCAGCACAAAGCTGCAGCTCGTGACCACCTCGTGGCTGCCACGTCCCGCCGGCACAGCTCGCTGCTGCCATTTCTGGCTTCTCCAGGGTTCACGGGTGGCCCAGAATATGACAAAACATTGAGCTGTTAGCAAAGCAAAGAGATTTGGGCTGGAGTTCCTGGGGAGGACTGCCAGATGTGTCACTTTTACTCAGGGCTGCGCAGGGTGGAACTGGCAGATCATCGCCACTGGGAAAAAAGCTGGAGGGGAAGGAGAGGAAGTGGAACCATCTCCCAAGTCACCTGTTTCCTTTATGCCAGCACTGCCAGCTTTGTACCGAAAAGCACAGCCTGCAGATTTAGCTTGTGTTAAACAGGAGCCTTCCACTCCTCCATTCTTTCACCCACTCCCCCTCTGCGTCTCCTGACTGAGCCATTTGCAGGCACTTCACACCTAATTATTTATTATCCTTGATGAATGCTCTCATGCTCCCACCCCTTTCCTCGTCTAAAGCTGGTTTTAATTGGGCAGCTCTGTCCTCGGTGGCGAGGAGTAGTGCAATCTTCCGCACACATCTGCCACCAGCCCTGCTCCATCTCTCCTGCTATTTGTTTTAATCCCCCAAAAACGAGGACTGAGGACTTTCTCCAGTCTGCCTGTTCAGGGAGAAGTGTCAGTCACTGCACACAGAGAGAGAGACCTCTCCAAGATAAAGTTCCAGGTGGAGGCTTAATCAACACCATGGCCTCATTAACAGCACAACCCAGATAACGCAATCCTTGCAGTGCTGGCGTTCCTTGCTGAACAGGCACATAATAAATTAAGAAGAGATGCGATGGGAAAGAAAACCCTTGCTCTGTTCCCATGTGCTCGTGGTGCAGCTTTCTGCCTCCAAAAACCTCAGCCTTTGCTGGGATGGAGCTGGAGCTCACCAGCCCCTCCTGAAGATGCTTCCAGGTGCCAAGCACCAGCCCTGGCTGGACATTCCCTGCACCATACCTCAAACCTGGTATGGGGTAAGGGAGATTTTGGATCATTTCTTTGCTTTTTAGGGGCTCTTTCCACCTGCCTGGCAGTCCCTGAGCACAAGGAGGCAGAGAAATAAACGGGGCTGAACTGCTCACAACCCAGCCCAAAACCACAGCATCCTGCCGCAGAGAGGTACACGCTGCAGGGCCGGCTCCTGCAGCACCTGCAGACCTATATAGAACAAAGGGATTAAATCAGTCCTTGGTACAGCTCTACCTGGCAGCCACTTGTTCCACAAGGGAAAAAAAAAAAAACACTCCACAATGTCTGTTTGTTTTCCATTCCTCCTTTCTAGGTAGCCAGAGCTATGTGATGCCTCCTGTGCATGCACTGTCCTGGTACAGAAACACATTGGCCTCTGGGGAAGGGCTAAATCAGCATTAAAAGAAATTGCCCTATCAGATATTTCAGGCATGTTTTGGAGAACTTTCATTGTTTTGTGAATGCTTGCAGCCTTCTGAGACTGGCAGCATCCACTGAGGGGATAAGGGATGGAGAACTGACCCCAGGCAGAGAATTGCCTTCTTGGAGCCCTGGGTCGGGAAGCATCGCCAGGAGGGTTCCAGCCGTGAGCATCCCAGCAGAGCTGCATGCTGAGGAGGGTCGGGGGATGGAGGGGAGGGCCAAAAGCAACCCAACAGCACAGCCAGCTTTCATTGAGGCTGGCTTCAAATTTGGCTTTCATACATTTCTCAGACGCATAGAAGGACGGTTTTTACCCCAGTAACCATCACGGTTTACTTTTAAATCAAGGTTTTGGGCTTGTTTTGCCTGCTGTACTGGTAACTTCCCTTGGGAAAAGGTGGAGACCTTTTCCAAAAAAGCCTCTTACATGCTTCCCAGGATCTCACCTTGCGCTTGGCATCTGGGGACATATGACTGCATCTACCTGACACCAGGAGCAGATCCATGTGGTTTGGATTTTGGATTCCAAGGAGCAGTCAAGAATTTCAAAAGAGGAGGACACAAACAACCCCACAGGCACAAACCACTGACATCCAAACAGCCTCACGCTAGACGCCTTGGTGATGCCCCCATGCTCCCCAGCACAAGGCTCTGTTAGTCTCTCAATCCATGGCTCACACAGACCCTACAACGGGACAGAGGCTCAGCACAGCCCACCTCAGAGAACGTCTGAGTCTGGTGGAGGCAGGAAGCTTCAGAACCCAACCCCAACCCCCTAGGTCTGTGAGACCTTGAACTTTTTATGGGGCTCACAAGTCCACAAATGGATTTTGGAGGTTGTGTGCGCTGCAGCACTACCTGGAAGCAGGCAGACTCCGGCAGATCTCCTGGAAACCCGGGCCTGACTGTCATCAAGCTTCACCTCCATTTCCTCCGGGACTCTGGGCCCTTCGTCATTCCAAAGCCGTTTTAAAATCTCATCACTTCAGGAGAGGCAGCTGGTGCTCGAGCCAGGGCTGGCCTGCTGGGTGATGAGGCTCTGAACTTTGAGCAGGCTGGGAAGCCGGGAGAAGCCAGAGCAGGATCTTACATCACCCTATCTTGAGGCGAGCAGCGCGGATTCTCCCCAGGCCTGCGCGTCGTAGCCACTGTCGGATGGTTACGGGAAGCCAGGATGATGAACGCGTGAGTCACAGTGGCTCGGTGCTCTCCTGGGAGGAAGGAGCAAGAGTTTCCTTGCAAGAAGTAGCTTTTTTCCACTGTAAATCTTCTAAGCACAGTGATGAGTCTGAAAGGTCACTGGGGCTTGGCACTGCTTTGGCAACTGCGAGCCAGATGGCTTTGATAGGGAGGGGAATGCTGTCTGCTGCTGAGCAGCTCTGCGAGCAGGCTTCACCTGCAGCTCGTCTGCTTCGCCATGGACCAAGCTTTCTTCACCCCCTGGCTGCTCGAAGATGGGCAGAAGCCCATCCCAGGCTCTTTTGGGCTTGTAAACCCTGTCCTTACCTAAGGGAATTTTGTCTTTGCGTTCAGCAAAGGGAGGATTTCAGCTAAGGTCCCTGTTTGTGTTTTGAGTGAATAGTGAACTCAACCTGCATGCATGCTGACTGTCCTCAGTGGACCCAGAGCTCCTGAGTTTGCAAAGGACTTGAACGCATACACACTGCCCCTCTCAGAGCTCCGCTTTGCCATTCGAACCAGGGGGGTTGCTGGTGTGAGTCAGAGTTCCTTCCATGTGTGAATAACAGTTATTAATCGAAGTCCTTTTTTCTTGGATTTGGAAGAAGAGCGTCAGCATTAAAGAACGTGCAGCTAGCAAACCCTTCATCTGGACACGTGGAGGAGATTTGCAGCACTCCACAATGGTGCTCACAGTGTTCCGCAGCAAGGTACCCAAGCAGGGAGCACTCAAACCCCGAGCACCCTCGGGGGGGGTGGGAGACAAACCCCCTGATGGCAGCTTTGCACTGCCTTAGCCCATCCAAGACTGACCTCCTCAGAAAGGCTGGTGCTACCACAGTCAGAGAAAAAGCCCAGTAAAAGCCAAGAGGCTTCAGAAGAAGGGTGAGAAGCAGGATGACAAAGACAACAAAAAAGCCTTGGTGCAACTGTCCATTATTTCTTCTAATACTAATGAAAATAGATGGGAACAAGGCTAATGATACTGAAATTCTGACTGTAATAAGGGCCGCCCAAGGTCCAACTAGCTCAGTGTTTTGCCACTACAAGTGGCTGAAAGCAGATGCCTAGGGAAGGGTGTAAGAATACAATAATCATGCAGTGATTTTTTTTTCCCCCAGAATAATATTCTCCCAGCCTCAAAAATAATAAAAAAAAATAGCAGCTCGGGGACTTCCTGAGCTGAAGGAGGCGTTGTCTTTGTATTAAAAAGGACTCTGGGGATTTCTCTTCTACAAACCTCTCCATTGTCCCCTGGTTAATAACAAAAGAAGACAAAGAAACATTTCAAACCATATTCATGATTAAGTGTCAGCTTGAAATACAAGGAAAGAAATCTAAATGAATTCACCTGCACCTAAAAGCCAGGACTGAGGAAGCCCCATTTCTTCATTTGACAACAAAATCCTGGTTCGTTAACAAAAGTTCTGCAATAAAATCTTTCCCCTAACTTAATGGGACCATGCTCTAACATCCTTGGAAGGATTATTTCAACACTATGCGCTGAATGAGTTGGTTCATTAAGCAGCAAAGGTTGACAAAATCCACACGGGATTTCTTCATTGACCATATTATTACTTCTACAAAATGTCTCCCTTGATTTCTCAACCAGCTGCAAGCAAGTTTTTGCTTTTAAAGTAAATGAATGAGGGACCCATCAGCACCCAAACACATCTGTGTGGAAGTGTTAATGGGCCTTCAGGGGTGAGCCCTAGAGCTGGGGAACTGCCTTTAAAGGACATGATGAGGAGGGATGGTGGGGGGGGAGATGGGTCGTTCCTCACCACACATCTGGAAGCGGCTGCAGCCGCACGCTCGGCCCCTCATCACCCCTTTCGTAAGGGTTCTGCCATTTGCCCTGCACTGTTCCCAGTGGCACACAACCTGGGCAAACACAGAATCTCTGGAGCTGTGCATGAAATAACGACCTTTTCGCACATCCCTCCCTGGATGGCATTCAAGGAATGCTGTTAGAGCTTTCTGCTCTGCTGGAGAGATTGGTGAGCGCATCCAGCAGGACGTGTCTGTGCAGCCTTGGCCTAGGGGACCTGCCTTAGGCTAATTTCTGAATCAGGAATTCCTGCCTGGCTTAAGTAATTTTCTTTGCCACTCTTGGTAGTCATTACAGAAAATTCGTCATTCTGAGATTTTTTTGTGTGTTATGTCTCCCTTTGCCTGATTTGGCACTGCTTTGTGTTATCTTCATTGTGCATCTTGGCCATGTGCTAATAGAAGTGTAAACTCCAGGCTAGTTGCAACATCTTCATGGTTTATGATATATATAAGTCTCTATTTTGAGGTAGGAAGCAGATTCTATCATGGGATGAACCTCCAGCTCACTTTAGTACCCAATATTTTTTTTTTTCAGAAATCATATTGAAACTGGGGAAAAGAAAGCAACCAGAAGAAAGTCACACAGCCTAGCAGCCCTACCACCAGGATCATGCAAAACAACTAGAAGAGAAATACACATACAGGCGCAGACCCACTCCTGCAAACACAGCATGGGAAAAAAATCAAACAGCAGAGGAATTTTTGGTGGTTCTAAAAGGGAACAGTACCGCCAGGGGATGTGTATGGGGACGGGTACATAACCAGAACAGGGATGGGAAGAGGATTTGGAAAAAAGGACCAAAAAATGGCACCAAGTCAACGCAGCGGCCGGGCAGATGAAGAGAAGTAGAGGGAAAGAAGTTCTGCAGCACACAAAACTGCCACGCTCCTCATTTCTGACATTGAAATCATTAGCAGTGCACTAAATTAGCATCAGGGCCTCTGCATCCTTGGGCTGCTGGCTTGTTTTTGTGGCCCACATCCCTGAGAGGAGGCCCTGCTCCTTGTTAATGAGGCACTTCAGCACCTCCTCAGGATCATTACTGGTCTCTAATGAGGGCAAAGGTGTTTGTGGTAGTTGCCTAATTAGTTTATAGCACAAATGCTCCCTGCTGAGTAGATTTATGAGCTTGAGTTGGTCCCAGGAGAGCAGCACTGGGAAGGGAGCTGGTGGCTGCAAACTCTCCTCGTTTCTCAAAGCAAAGCACCCACCTACCCGGGTGGGTACCAGCCCCTTCTTGCATAGTGGGCAAGGAACAAAATCCTACCCCTGCACTTGGGGCGTGGGCACCATGCGTGAGTTGCCTGTGGATGGAAATGGAGACAACACTCGCAGGTCTTCACTCTCCTCCCTGAACCACAAACTGGTTTTGCTTCGCTTCTGCAGCACGGCTGCCCAACGGTCCCAAGAGCCGTTGGGACCTTGAGTGGCAGCACTCGAGGTGGGACCAAACTTGGTTCAGCCTGGGCTCGCTCTGCTCCTCCTCGCTCACAGCCAGCAGTGGCAGGCACCAGGGATAATTCCACGTCCTGAATTTGGGTTGTTCCAGAGAGCACACTAGGCTCGTTGTTAATGGGAGAACAATTGTGGTGGGGCTTCAGAAGCTGCTCGCAATTAAACACTTCAGAAAAAGCGTCAGAAGTTCAGAGCTTTGACTGAATTGTGTCTGACACCTTTGGGACTGGAAATCCCCGATGCGGTACCAAGAGAAGCACTACTATTTGTTGACAACCTCACGAAATTGCGCACACAAAAATGCCCAGTTGACTGGAAATCATTTCCCTCAAAATTTTCAGCTAATTAAGAAATTGTTACAAACGCATCTCAGGCTACTAAAAATGGTTTGCTTTGCTTTCAAGCATTAGGTTCTTCCACATACATTTTGGAAGAGTATTTAGGAACATATCCAACGAAGAAGTGGTTTCAATGACTCTAAGAATGCTCCCATTGAAAACTCCAAAAGCCTTAGCATCTAAAAAATGTGATCTCAGTGAAAAAAAAAAGAAACGAGCCCAGCATGCACATGCAAACAGCCTCACACACATCCACGTCTCCTGCATGGGACGAAGGGGATGTTAAACACAAAGCACGCTGCAGCGGCTTGGCTGTGCCACAGACGAGCCGGTGACCCCACAACTGAGCTGCTCGGCTCCCCAAAGCATGGGCCCTGCCACACAGCCCCTCCCAACAACCTCTTTTCTGTTTGCCTTGGCAGGAAGAGATGCTTGTTTGGTGTTTTAAGTTGCGGCAAATAGCTTAATGCAAAGCAGGAGCAAACAAGCAGTGGGACTTGCCAGATGCAGAGCATCTCTCCTGCCTTTCGCCAGCAGCTGCACCGATTCCCTTTGTATTTTTTTTTTTGTTGTTGTTGTTCCCAAGTGAGTTTGGGCTGAGTTCATAAATCATTTCTCACAGTCCCAGTTGGTAAATGTGACCCAGCCCATGCAGGAGGATGCAGGAAGCAGCATCACTGCTTCTGGGATGAGGCTGGGGTAGTAACAGCCCCCCCTCAGACAACCAGTTGCCTCTTTCCCCTTGTTTCCCACTCCTGCTCCCAAAGGCCACTTGTCATTACAGGCGCACATGCTGTCAGCAACCCCCAGCTTGTCCCCCAAATGCCCACGGTACAGAAACAGCATGGGTTTGTTGGCTGCATGGGGCTGTGCAACAGCTGGAGGACACCAAGTGGAGAACTCACACTTGCAAAGTAAAGTAGGAGGTTCTGAGATGCATTTCTGTACAGGACAACAAATCAACTCTTAGAGTTTTTGAGCCCTAAATGAAGTGGAACAGAGGGCCAAGGATATGGCTGACAAAAGAAGGCTGAGAGACTGAAGTTGCTTTTGCCAGAAGGGAACGACGACGGCTGAAGAAAGAAGCCATAGCAGCCTTCAGATATGCAAAAGGCTGCAGCAGAAAGGGAAGGAACAAAACATGCTCCACATCCACCACAGGTGGGACAAGACGTGCTTGAAGATACTCAGCGGGGTGGTTGGCTGCTGGTTTGTTTGGTGATCTTGGCAGAGCCTGTTCACAGCTCCCTGCCCCGCCTTTCCTCACCTATGCAATGGGCACCATGCTGCTGCTCACACGTGCGGTGCACAGGGACGCGGACATTACGCACGGAGAAATACAACACCAAACCCATCAGGCATTACTCTGTTTCCAGTTTAACCCGCATGGACAGCCCCTTCCTTCTGATCCCTGATTTGCTGAGTCTTAGGAGAAAGTTTACTTCGGCAAGGAGCTCAGCATCCCTCTCCTACCGGGCTTTCAATTTAAAAAGCATTACACAGATGTAATTGGATTCAATTGCTACTACACATGCCATCTGGGGCAGCAGCCACTGAGTAATACGCAATATCAAAAAGACTGTGTTTGGCACAGCCCGTAATGAGGGCAGCTGCAGCACGCCCCAGCCAAGAAGCTGTCAAAAAATGACAACCAAAAACAATTATGTAAAAAAAGAGAAAGTATAATTGCCACAAAACCGAACGAGTGATACGTTTACCTCGCATGCTCAAGAGGACAAGCGGCGCGTTTAATGCTGTCTGCTTTAGATCAGGAGGACGACAGCTGATAGCAGGGGAGAGCAACGCAGCGCAGCTGCTGGCAGGTGGGACCCAAAGGTGCAGACTGGGCGCACACTTCCCCCCCAGCACTACCAAAATGCAAACAGCCCCGCTGGCAGCCCTCAGGCTCACCAGGGGTACATCTCTGCAGTGCCATTGCCCACCCTGCGGTGACAGCTCCTCAGCATCTCAGCCACTTCCACTGGGGCTAGAGAAAAGCTCCTCCAAACGAGACTTTTAATGAGACCTTAAAGCTCCTCCAAGTGAGACTGCTTTAACCACGGTGGGTTATCACCAACGCGCGTGCCCTAGCGGAGGACCTTCTCCAAAACGTTTGGAGTTGGCCACACAGAACCAGCTGCACACCTGCCGTTGGCTCCTCTTCGTTTCCAGCTGCTAAAGAATCGCTCAGGCTGCGGCAATGTTTACATCATGTTATTCTCAATTTCTTGTGCCAGGTAAGTGCTTGCTGCAGCTTCCCAGGGAAAATCTTCAGTCCAACGTGCCGCAGAGCGTGAGCCATGGCCGCCTGTCATGGCACGCTTCTTGTCCAGGTGAGCGAGGCTGGGTGGTGATGACAGCTTCCTTTTAAAGTTTCAGAATTAAACACATTAAAAATCCAGGGCTTGTTTACTAACTAAAGCACCCCTGAACTAAACCCCAGTTTCACAGTGCCATTACACATCTCCTCTCCAACCCCTGTTCCTAGAGGAACCCCTTCAGAAATGTGGGCCAAGTTTCTGTCTCTCTGTTGAGGTTATCAGAACGTTTGCCAGTTGCATCAGGCTTTGCTGCATGAGCATCTTCTCTTCCACGTTGATGACTGAGCTGCACCACCCCAGTTTCCAGAAGTTACCAAACCCTCAACAGATGGCACAAGGCTCTTCGTTCATGCTCTATGGTAGGGGCAAAAATGCACACAGGGTAAGTAACGCTCCGTTATGGACCAAAACCTTGGCTATGCATTCCTGTTATTAATTCAAAATTTGCAACCCAAACATCCTAACATCCTGTTGGAAATGCATAATTTAGAGGCAGGAGTCTGCTGTCTTTGCTACAGACATAACTTGCACTGACCGCAGGAGAATTGTGAGGCATTATACAGAGGAAAGAAGAGACCCAGAAAATGAATTCAACCTCTCCGCCGCTTTGCAAGTCAGATTCTGGTTTTGTTTTCAGTGGCTCTGAAGGTAAGCATTCAAAATAGGTCCAAACCACAACATCCAGCTCCAAATCTGCGCTTTCCCAAAGTTCAGGGATGCGAGGAGCCAAGGTTTTGGTTTCCCTTGAGTTCAGGGATATGCGGATCAAAACACAGTTTTTCTGGTCCATCTCTAGGAAGGATCACCCCTGCTCAGAGCAGCAAGGTGAGGGTGGAAGGCTTTCCTGACCCAACGAGCCACACACCAAGACCTTCATGTAGGTGAGAGGTGAGGTGGGTGCCGGGTACCCAAGAGGAACCCTAAGAGGGGCTCACATGGGGCTCAAGTGGTCCAGGGAGGTCAGGAGCTGACCTCGGACTTGGAATCCCTCCTCTGTCACCAACTCGCTGAGCAACACCTTGTTTGTAATTTGCTGCGTCTCTGCTCTCTGTCCGTAAAGCAGCAGCACACCCAGCCTGGGAGGAGGGTTGTGGATGTAATGAAATACGAGGCTGAAGTGCTGGGATACTCGTGTGTGGCAACAGCCGCAGCTCATCACAAGATGGGCTGAAGATGTAGGACAAGTAGCACTCCACATACTTGATCTTTTTATCCCCCCTCATTTCCATTTCCCTATAATGGCTTGAAAGCCACTGCACCATGATGTTTCCCATATTTTGTCTAAACTCAGAGAAGAAAAAACACAAACATTCAAGAAATATCTACTGAGCTGTTTACTAATTGGAAAATGAGGCGAAAAATCTCCATCATATTTCCCCATATGTTCCTGAGAGTACTGAATGTTTATGATACCAACCACAATGCTGCATTAACTGTGTTCCCCTCAAGATCAATGTACATAGCTGGAAATCATGTCCTCAGACTGAGAAAGAAGACAAAACATCGATTAAAAAGTGAACAGTTACTAACAGCATCTAGCAGTAGCATGCACTTCCCTAACGTTCTACGTTTCCCAAGCATGACACAAATTAAGGATTCCCACAAGCAACATCCATGTCACACAATGCACAGCCCTAAAGGACCGCGGGTGATGCTGAAGCATAAGGAGCCGTTTGCAAACATCTGTCACCCCAATCTGCCCACCTCCCCCAGGAGAAGGTGGCAGCCCACCAGGGACATGCACACCCACGCGCATCAGAGCAGCCAGGAGCACCAGGGCCATGGGAGAATCATCCACAGAGAGACAGAGCGGTGCCAACGCTGCTTCATGACAAAAGGGAACTCTAATCGCATCTGAAATAGGGTTTTTAACAGCTAGAGCCAGATCCATAAATAAACTAAGATTAGGGATCACAATTTATTTTGCTTTGTATAATAATATCCAGACCCAGCCGTAAGGAGGAAATTCTGCACCGCATTAGCATCCTGCGCAGGGCCAGCGGAGTTCGGCTCTGGCTGCGGGGTGAGGATGCCCAGATACAGCACTCCTCGGTGTGTGCTGTGCCCACAAGTAGCCCTACCCCAGCCAAAACAGCAACAAGGAATGGGAAAACTGCCTCGAACCAACTTTATGTGAGCCTGGAGGCAGTAAAATGAGGGCTTGGAGGGGTTTCAGGGCAGCACCGCACATGCACTAAGCTTTATAGCCTGCCCACCCCTGCTTGCACGGAGGGGGTCTGGCTTGCATCAAGAGCACCCACAAGAAGAGCCCATGCTGCAGCTCTCTGCTCTCTGGCATAACATCTTCATGTGCACAAGTCCACCGATCACATCTGCAAGCAGTCCTAAAGTGGCTTTGTTTTCAAAGTCGCTCAACAGCCAAACTTTTCTGCAAAATCACTCTGGGAGCTCGCCACCGCTGCACATCACTCCGCTCAGCTGCCAAAGGCCCAGTTCAGCAAACACGCAACAAGCACTACAGCAGCTCTGTCGAGCAGAGGTGGCTTGGGCTCGTGGGCTGTGTTTCGGATCAGCCACGTGCAGATGGCCCAGAGAAAAGCCGTTGCTTCTCCCTCCACCAAGCTGCAGGACAGTCAGACCCACGGGATCCAAAACATGCTGTGAGCTGCTGCTTTCTCAGCCGAAACCTGATCAAGGAGGCTTGGCAGAAGCCAGGTCAATCCCCACGCTGGCCTGTCTCGAAGCCAAGGATCACAAGGATGCTTGTTTAATGTTTCTGTGTCGGCAGTACCCAGAAGCTCCAGCGTGGAGCAGGAATCCACCCCGCTGCACAAACAAAACACTCTGAAGGCAAGAACTGCTCTGCTCTGAGATGCTGAGGAGCTGCACAAGAAGCTTCCCAGGCGCTCTGCAAACCCAGACAAAAGCCATAAAAACTGGGCTGCAGGGAAGAACCAGGAAATGGGTAATGCAATAGAAGGAATTTCTCCATCTATAAACATCACAGCTCCATAAGGTTGTTTAGAATAAGGAACAGAGAATGTGTTCTTTGTGGAAATCCTATGTTTATTATTAGTTATGCCTCCGAGTATAAATAAATACGTAATGGATTGCATATTAGTTAATTCCCTTCATTGTACACTTAATTGCTTCCTTGTTTGCTTTATACTTTCACTCTGCTATATCATCATATTTCAGTGTAAGCTCATCCCTTCCACGATTGTTTATTGTGTCTACATTTCCAGAAACTGAAAGGTCAAGAAAAAATATGACATGTTATGGAACTTGCTAATACTAACGTATCCAACATACAGTGCAGCTCCCTGCACTGCCCTGGCAAGGGCCTCCCTCGGGGAGGCAGCTCCTTGCTCAGACCCCACCAGCCTCAAAATTGGGCAAACCAGGTCACTGACAGCAAGGAGGCAGCTTCCCAGAAACGTCCTCCCCTTTTTTAGTCTCCCAGACAGGAGGCTTGTGTTCGAGCGCTCCGCTCCCATCCCCAAAGAGGACATTCTCCTAACCCACAGGACAGATGCTCCTCAAGCAGAGATGCTGCCAAAGCAGGTGGCCCCCTGCCAGCACCTCCTCGCCCCACTCTGGCGGGGCCACCCTGGGCTGAGAAATGAGTCACCAGCCTCGTTGGCACGGATGGTGCTTCCCAGAAGGACCGGTGGGTTTTGGTACGTGGACGTCTGCATGCAGGATTCAGAGCCGGGGTGCTGCATGCTCTGGAGCCCAGCGAGCACCGCAGGGCATCTCTGGACCTGTAGCAGCAACGTGCTTCACGTGGTTGTGAACGGTGAAAGCGTCCCCTGGCGCTGACAGCCTCTACATCTGCTCGCCGAGCCCCAGCAGCATGTTACCCCCACCCTGGCTGTGCACACCTAACCACAGCAACTCCCTTTGCATACCCCATGATTTTCATTTCCAAAATGAGAGGGGAGGAAGCAGAAATCCTGACTACACGTGGCGCACAGCACTGAAATCTTCACGGGCACCTCCAGAATGCGTAGGGAGTGGGTTTCCATTTGGGTTTGTCTTGGGGGCAAAGCACTGCTACTCCTTCACAGCAGAAACATGGGTGGGAAGCATGTGCTCTTGATGAGAGCATATTTCGAAGGTGAATGCATGAGGGGAGTCTCTCTGAGCTCATTATTGGAAGTGTAGAGAAACACACACTTTTTCCAAACAACTATTAGATCAAGATGACGTCTGCACGCAGCGTACAGATGCACCAGCTGCGGGTGTCCCGCAGGGTCCAGCCGTACGAGGAGGTGTGCTGGGGAGGGTGGCTGCGTTCCCCTAAAGCACTCAGCACAGAGGGATGCCTGTTCGTGCAGGAACAAGCTGCAGACAGACATCACCGTTCCCCCAGAGCTGTCCCAGCAAGAAGACCTCCCGCAGATGCCTCCTTGGGCAAGAAGAAGGCGCTGCTCTCAGCACCGGCAGGCAGCCGTGGGGCAGGGGTGAATCAGGCCGTGTGCAATGTTTTCCTACCCGGTCCCCAAGGATGAAGGCTGTCACCACCACCAGTGCCTGACTAGCACTGTTATTTTTTTCAGACCTGTCCTCAGACTGTAAAGCTGCCCAGAGTTTCCAATAGGCAACTGTCTGTTAGGACTCCCGCCCTCAGTCTGGTCAGTCCTTGTGCCTCTCAAAATAAAGGGCCGATTTTTGGTAAGTAATCAGGGGCTTAAAATTCCTAAGTCAACCTTGTTAGAGGTAAGGAGAAAAATATGCAGAGACATGAAATAAATTCCTGGCTAATTCCTCGGGAGACCCAATCAATGGAAGACTTCTCCTCTCTGTTTATTTTCTTCCTAGCAGAAGTCCTAGCCTGTCCTCTTCCGATTCCAAAACCCAAGCATGCTCCACACCCAGGAGCCATGACATCAGAGGATATTTTAGGAAGACAGCTCCGTCCCCAACCCAGGTTTGGTCCCGTTCCCTTTCCCTCACACAACCCCACAGCTTGCTGCGGAGTAGTCACAGCTGGCTACTGGGTGCCAAACCTGGAGGTGAATCTAAAAAAGAAGGAATTGTCTTTTCCAGTAATTTCCCTCAGAAGAAATAATATGCTTGGCTTGTCTGTGTGTTGATACAAGGGTGACTCATTAATCCAACAATGTGAGACTGTTTTAAGGTTAATGGCAGGCATCTAGAACTGGCACTGTGTCAGTTGGCAGCTTCCGAGCTCGGTTAAAAAATGCACTTTTATCGCTGTAATATATCCGGAATGTGGCCATACCTAAAGATTTCCTTCTCAGGCTCATTTTTTAAGGAAAGGCTATTCTCAGAGTCCATTAGCTCCTGGCTCTGAGCTTGGCTAGAGAATTTCCCTTGTTAGCCACTTGTGCCTGTTCTTTGTGCCTTTGGGGAACACCAGGTCTCGGTCTCATCTCTGCATTTTCTCATTTTACCTTGGTTCTGTCTGGCCCGAAACCCTGGGGGTGGTGACGGCGGTCTCGGTCAGCTCGCTGCAGGAGATCATGAAATCACAGGGCAATGCTCAGCAAGGAGCTTTACAGCTCTCTCAACACCCATTCAACGCCATCCCTTAGAGTGTATCCGAGAGCAAACCCTGCAAGAGGAAAATCCAAGATGTCTACTGCCCTTCACCTGGGAGCTGAGAAACACTGTTCTCTTGCCCCAGAACTTGCTATTTCTTCAAAGAGACCTCCAACAAAAACAACAATCAACAGTGGTATTTCTGCTATGAAGAACTAAAAAAAAAAAAAAAAAAGCAGCTAAAATAAGTACTTCCACCCTTCCTACATCATAAAAAGGAGAAGAAAAAAAAGCAAGAATATTCTTTACTTGCACGTCACCTCTGAATTTTCCTTTAACTTTTAAAAGATGTTTGCTTGGTTGGTTAAGCCATCCTGTGGACAAATGCCTACATCCTTACTCACAAACTGCTCAGGCAGAATTCCCAGGGAAAACAGCTGGCCAAGTCTTCAAACGCTTCATCCAGCCCTACCCAAGCCAGGGCATGCGGAGAGCTGCAAGCTCAGCACCCTCAAAGACAGTCAGTCTGCCACAACAAGAGAGGGGAATGGGGAAATGTATTTTTCAGCATCAAAGGCTTCTGCTCCCTTCTAACAGAGATGCTTACGGGCTTTGAAACGCTCTCCTGCGGCACCGCAGATGAGCAGAAGGGTGATGCAAGCTCCATGGGCTGAGCAACAGAATGGCCATCCTGGGACCACAGCCCTATCCAAGCCTGGATTTGCTTCCAGCAGTGGCTAAGAGCCATGGGAAGAGTATAAAAACCAGGAGCCTGAAGTGATACTCCCCTGTTATAGTGCATCAGCCTCCAGCTTTTTCGCATCACGGAGATGTACCAAGCCAGGTGCTCTGTCTTTGCAGCTATTAGCCCTTGGCTCGAACTCCTGCCAAGGTCCATATGGGGCTGGCCTGCAAGTCCTCTGCTAGGCTTCCAAGTCCCATAACCCTGCGTAGCTGCGAGGAACAGTGTAACCACACTTGTGAAAGTGTCCTGATAAGTTTAGTATTAGTCAGGTTAGGCCTCATTACACATCTGCTTAGCATTTGCCGGACCATGCCTCAAAGCTTAGGGTTGTTTTTTCCAAAGATAATGACTTTTTCTGCAAGATTCCCAGTGACAGCACAATACATCATTCTAACCATGGGCAAAGCTCTCAAAATGCAAACCTGCTGCTGCAGTTCTTTCAGAAATGTACACAATATTTTATTCAGTCCTGCAATACCAAACTTATGCACCTATAAGCTAGACAGGCCAGTCACAGAAATTCAGGATTAGAAAACTCATTTGCTGCAAGGCTTTAGAAAAACTGGCCTCCATTTCTTAGGTATGGATGTTAAAAAATGTAAGCAAGCCCACTAAGTTATCTCTGCTTTCCATTTTATGCCATCTCCTAGCTTTTTCTTGAGGAACAGACCGCATCATACTCCTGGATTTGTCATGCAGCAACATTTGTCCATATACCTTACTCCAAAGTGGAAAACAGCATCCTAATGACTAAAGGACCAGCCATATGGGGCAGGATGTTTCCAGTAACACTTCCATCATATGTTTAATCATGAAAGAGCAGCCCATTTGCTGCATTCGTGCAGTTAAGCATGTAAGACGCCCTGCTCCTCACCAGCTGTCACCCTGCAGAGCCCCTCACCGCAATAACCGCAGCCTCACGTGCGGTAGGACTGGAACCCGTGCCAGCAGCCACCATGTTACTGGCCTGGCACCAGTGCCATGAGTTTGCAGATTCCACCATGGTGGGAATCGGTCCACCCTCAGCCGAGCACGATGGTGCTGTTATTTGTTAAACGCATCATCCGTTTGGCAGGCAACAACTCTCGAGTTTCCTGGGCGGTCTGCAAACACCTCACCTGCATGAAGTGTGCGCCAAGGACCCTTCAGGTTTGCTGTGATATTAAATTAAGAAGCAATACAGTTCTGCTCCCGAAACCCCAGCAGCGGCAGAGGGCAGTGGCAGATCCATGTCACACCATCACCAGGAAAGTGCAGGACATGTGTCTAATGACTCTGTTAATTGCAGACATGTAGCAGAAGGGATAAGCCTGGAAATGGAAGAGAGCGGGTGGAACTAAAGGAGAGCACAGGAACCGTGCCTCAGTTTGGGGCCCAGCAAGGAAAAAAAAAAAAAAAAAGAGAGAAAAAGAGAAGCATGATAGATCTTGAGTAGAGTAGGGGACCCAGGATCTTCAAGCCCACCCAAGAACCTTTGGTTTGGCAGGAAGGGATCCAGGCAAAAGCCTTGGCAAGGTGACCAGGCTGGCTTCCCCTCAGCCACCCTGCTCCTCTCATTCACCAAGACTGAAATTATACAGCTATTCCGATCTTGTTTTATGAATGACTTCTATTTTTTTTTTTTTTTTGATACAATTCCTCCCCAGGCTGAAGAGTTCTATGAAGAACAGAAGCAGCAAAAGGACAAATAAAGGCTTTTAACAGCTCCAGAAAGCCAGGCCACCGACCATGCTAATCACTAGCAGCTTTCGTTACTCCTTTCATTTCGCTGCACGTGAAGCCAGCTTGGACTCAGAGCAATGGGCTGGCAGCAGGAGCGGGAGGCAGGTGGAGGAGGCCTGGGGCTGGGCTGAGGAGGGCCCGGGGCAGGCCGAGGAGGGCCAGCTGCTGCTCCCACAGCATGGAGACCGACCTCCACACCACCCCACCAGGCCTCAGCGGGCCCAGACCTCCCACACCGGCCTCCTGCCCTGCCTGCTGTCCTCCAGCTCTGCTCCTCCAGACATTTCCCCACACATACAGGCCCCAGCCCGGCTTGTCCTCTGGCCCAGCGTGTGCTCCTCTGCATGTCACCCTGACATTCGCCGATTTGGCTCCTCACCAGACATCTCAGCCTTGGCCTGTGGCACTCAGTGAACAAAGAACAGCTGTGGAATGCTTCAGCCCAGACAACGAGCCATTTTCTAGAATTTAAACGGTCAGGAAGTAAATCCGTCCCACTGCGCAGTGTGGAGGGCCATGGTGTCCCACCACAGGGAGAGGCCAGAGCCTTCCACCGCCAGCATCTCCACCGGGTTACTGGGACCTCGCAGAGCAGGACACAGCTCCTCCCAGACATGTCAGACCTTTCAGAGGACATTAACTCAAGTACCACGCATCCTGCTTTCTCCAAGTCCATTTCAATGTGTGTTAAGGCTTTCCCTTTCACAATTTGGCCCCTTTCCCCACTGGCCGCGTGCCTGTAGCTGGCAGTTCCAGCATCCCAGCAGATCCATAAATAATTCAACAGCTTGCTAAAAAAAGTGATCAATCACGTTTATGGTTCTGAAACACGCAGGAAACATAGGCAGAGTTGGAGACCCAGAGTACCAGGAAGAAGTCAGGAGAAAGCAGAGGGGATAGCATAAAGGTGAAGCATTGGAGAAGCCAACTGCAGTAGTGCTGAGATGCTCAAAAAGAAGAAAAAACCTCAGCATTTAATTAAATCTTCCGCAAAATAATAATAAAAACTTTTCCATTTTCAGATGATAAAATATTTTCAGGGCTCTAAACAGCAGTGTGAAAGGTTCCAGCTCAAGTAAGGCTTTTACACATCCTCCAGTAGCATATGCTTTAAAAATCAGATGAGAGAAAAGTATGCATTTCTTTGGCTATTTTTGCCTATTTATTTCCCAGCTCTAGCAGCAAAGTATGCCACAGAGACAAATTTCATCTATTCTTATGGCTACTGCTCCTCCGCTGATATGCAAATACCAGCATTCATTCATGCTCTTTTCGAAGTTTATTAGTCCATTTTCTACACTGCTATTATTTTAGTAATGCCATCTGAACCAGAAATCGTAATTCCATACCCTGTACTCTGCAGATATTGGTGTAAAATTAAAAGCCTATTTTCTTGTACAGAGATCTCCAGATCTTTCTGGCAGGGAGATTTTTTGACAACCGCCTGGGCTTCAGCCCATGCTGCTGAGTGCTCTCTTCTTTTCAGCTTTCCTTGCTTTGGCTGTTGTGCTAGATGTAGTGAAAAGAGACAGAGACTTTTTTTTTTGTTATTTACATGTAATATACATAATGTAAAAGTAGGGGCTTACGTTAGCAGGGGAGAGTGCCAGCATTCCAGACCCTCCTTGTCATGCATGCAGAGGAGGTCCCCCCAGCACTGCTAGCAAAAGGACACTGCCCATATTTTCTGCAACTCTTTCACTCTGGAAGGACCACACCAAAACTCTGGGACAGAAGCAAACACTCTTGTGCAGTAAACTGAAGTTTTTGCAGTCTTGCAAAAACTCTTTGTGCAGTAAAATGTGGCATCGAACCTCCTAGGAGAGGTTTTAAACACTGAGGTCCCTCATACAGCACCCCACTTCTCACCTGCATTGCAAACCAGAGACAGTCCCTGGTCCACTTCTGCCCTGGCCTCATGGTACTGCTCTGCATGGGGCCGTGGATGGAATACGCTGAATGCAACATCTTGAGTTCCTCACGTAAAACCTCTTCCCTCTCAAGCAAATAATCATAGTCTGAAGTAAAAATAACAAAGCAGAGCACAGCTGCTTGCTAACAGCTGGGCTTGTTCTCCTGGAAGCAGGCAGGCAGTTGAGAGCAGCAGGACTAGTGCCGTGGACATTCTAGATAGCTGTCCTAAGAAAGAGAGATCCCGACAGATGTCCTAAACATCGCAAAGCGCCGAATTACTCTCCCTATTGACACTGCACATTCCACACTATTTATCTTTCCATGATGCACTGAAATCCAGCTTTTTTCAATGCTGCTGGTGCAGGCATGTTTTCAAAGGCCTTGCAAACGCAGAGACTCTTTGAGATGACCAGCTGGAGGGGACAGCTCTGCTCCCATCCGCGCGTGCTCCACATGGATGCCTGCGACAAGCTTTCCCAACTCAACCCCACCATGCCACAACGGAGCTCACAGAACCACAGCCTGCAGATATGAGCAATTACAGAGACATTTCCTGGTTTAATCACAGATCTGATAAGCTGCCCAGCAAGAGCCCACGGACAGCCTCTGACCTCCCAGGATGTCAGAGGAGGACATCTTTACAGGACATGCTGGGGTGTATTAGAAGTGTGACACAGAGAGCAACTGCCTTCTAGTGCACAAGTTTGCCACGGTCTCAGAGATCCCCTGCAGCCAGCACAATCCCGTAGCGTGGACCTGCTGGATTTGCGTCCAACCAGGAAAAAGCTGGTGCTCCATGATGGCATTTCATGGGACACAGGGTCAGTGAAGATCCCACAGTTAGGCTAGTGCAAAAAAGTAACTCAAGAAGATGAATACATAGAAATAGAAAACCTCATTCTCCTTCATTAGGACTGAGAAGATAAATGCAAAGAAGCAAAAATGAGAAAGGGCAAATCAGGTGCCTGTTGGGCAGCCCTCTGCAGAATTTCTGCACCATTTTCCTTAGGATCTCCAAACTGAAGGCTTTGGAGGAACTGCTTCACTGCCTGTGGAGGTTTCACACAACAACAGAAATAGATGAATGGGATTAGAGGAACACTCAGCTCCCCTTGCACTCAGTCCTTCACGTGGAAGGTGGAAGTTGGTGTCTGGCAGCATGTCCTCTTGCAGCATCCTCCCCAGGGAGCAAGGAAGGGCCACACTCGAGGAACAGGACTGGCTTATGGGACTGGCAAACACAAAAGAAAAAGAGGGAAAAGAAGAAAGAAGAGGAGAGAACCAGCTGTGCTGGTGGGGACGTGATGGTTGCACTCAATGCCTCGTGCCTGGGAGGTGCCTGTCTGGTGAAGCAATAAAGGCACGTAGCAGGAGATGGTGTCAAACCCATCTGCAACACATCTCCCTGGCTGTGAGGATGGGGCCGGCTGTGAGCCTTTGAGGGAAAAGCTGTTTCCAAGATGTAACTGCCTCTGGCACCCTCTGTGGGATGGGTGGGTGTTTAGAGGGTGCCTGTAATTCAATTGCCTCCCAAGGATGAAAGAGACTTTTTTCCTCCTTCCAAAAAAATAATTTAAAAAAAAAAAAAAAAAAAAAAAAAAAAAAAGGAAAAACATCTAGGTAAGAGTTTCCTTTGGGACCAGAGTCCTCCAAAACGTAGGTGGTAGGACAAATACTTCTCTGGAGATCCTATACTGAGAACTTAGCCACGCTGAGCTTCCATCCAAAACATACCTTATTGCTGTTGGGCTAGGAGGCTAACTGCAAGTCCAAGGAAAAGAAAGAGAAAAAAATCAATGGAACTGAGCTTGAAAGACTGTAACATCCAAACGCTACTTGGACACTGGCAAGCACATGCTCCCTTTCAGACTTGAGGAAAAGAGAAAACAAACATGCCACTCCCGGGAACATGCTGTAGGTCTACAGCAGGGGACATGGGGAGGAAGCTCTTTGCTGGCCCCCACCATCGCATCGCCAGCTTGGATCGGTCGCTCGGAGCAGAAGAGCTGGAAGCACGAAGCAATTTTGGAGGCTGGCACCAGCCGTGCGTCTGCAGCAACCTGCCTGCTCGCACACCCGCTGCTGTTTCAGGGCTGAGGAATCACCAGCCAGCAGAGCCAGGCATCTCTGCAAGCCCATAGCATTTCATGGGGGAAATTACTTGCAACGTACTTCACGCACCCAAGAAATGCCACATTTCAGATATTAGTAAGGAAGCTATGCTTCATCTGCCCATTGTATAAATAAGGATTAATGATATTTAATATGCTTTATGATGCCAAGAAGGGCTCAAAAAAAAAACAGACCTCTGCCATCCTCCTGCCACCCCTGCCAGGTCCAGCAGTACCTCAGCATCCCTCTGGGCAAGGGGCATTACTGGACCCTTAGGTCTCTTCTGAGAGTGGGTTTAGGGTGAAAAAAGGTGAATTGGGATCTGCACTCGAGGGTGGCAATAGCTGCCCAAAAAGGGTTTATGCTTCTTAATCCTTTAGCAGGGTTTGGTAGGAGGCTGACCACCTGCACGTAGTTAAAGACCTGTGAGTGCACCTCTGGCAGGGCATTTTATTTCCCTCCTCCTCAAATGTTTTTTATAGTCCCCCTGGCAAAGTGTTTGACAGCTTCACAACCTTGAATGCACTCAGCTGTGCGAGGGAGGGCTGAGCTGGTGTCTCGGTTTCACAGCAGGGGCATGGAAAAACAAGGCATGTCGCTGGGGAAACACGGGACAAAACAGAAAAGGGGCTCAGGTTCCCCTAAATTGAAAGCCTCTCTGCTAAAACAAAGGGAAATACCTCTTGTCAAGGCCAGCTACCATCAGCAACAAGTAAACATCTCAGGTTTGTTGTTTGCAAGGCTCTGACACAGAGGAAACACAGGAAGCGCTGTGCAGGGTGGTGGGAGCCCATCAGCCTGGGCCATTCCTCCCAAGTTCTTCTCTGAGACCAGTTTTGTCTTGGTCTCTCACACCAGAGCCAGGTCCAGCCCCCACGCACAGGGTTCTTCCCACCCATGTGCTCGTGGACAGGAGGCTGCTGCACTAAAACAGCATGAAGTGGTAGGTGACGGGCTGATCCTGCCTGTAATACAAATGACTTGCTAGAGACCTGCAAGAGGCTTTATTTCCTAAAAACATTCGCAGCCATCCTAGGAAGGGTAATTCCCATCTGTCAATTTGAGGTTTTCCTGGCAGTACCTTCTAATCTCTTGGCACCGGTTTGAAAGTTAGAGCAAACAGATGTGTATGTTCACAGATCTAGCTCATGCACGCAAGTCAGGTGTGGAAGATGATCAAAAGCCTCCTAACAAACGTCAGGGCTGCATTTTGATGACAAATTAAGTTTTGACTAACTCTTCCAAGTGATCCATTTCCCCAGAAGTTATCAACCATTCATCAAAAAACTGGGAACAAATTTGTCTGGGTTTTGGTCTGTAGCATTTTCTTCTCTCCAGGAGGAAGAATCAAAGTTTTCCCTTGGGCAAAACCCTTTTTCTTTTAGCTCCAGCACAGCATGATCTGTATATGCCATCAGTGAAACTATGCTCTCTTAAGCTGGAAGGCTCATAGCAAACTGAGCAGAATCAGCAGCATCAAGCTGAAGCTTTTTTTTTTTTTTTTTTTTAAAGCACCTCTTTTCCCCAAGCACTTCCACAAATATAAATATATATAAACACACGTTGCAACTCAGCCAGCAGCAGTTGTCCGCAGTGGGGGAGGAGGGTGTTGTGCAAAGCCTGCAGCCCCCAGGGAGCCTCCGAATTCCCTACCAGCAGCCAAGTCCTTCGGACAAGCTCCTCTGCACGCAAAGCTGCTGGGACAACCGAGGGCGTTTGTCAGTAGGATTTCCCTCACCGTAATTTAAGGCAGGCGTGTGCTCAGCGAGGCTGCAGCCTGCCTTCCTGCAATAAAAATCCCAGCACTGCTCCCTAACTGCTGGCCAGCTTGCTACACCAAGGTACACCGTGGTTTGGGCATGGCAAAACAGATCCTGAACTGTCGCCTTGCTGTCACCATCGCCACCGCTGCAGATGGTGACTTGGCAGTGATTCTGGAGACACCTTCATTTCTTCCCAGGATTTGTTGCAAAAAAAAATGAGTTCAGAAATGTTTCCTTGATCCCACAGCTTAGTGGCCTTTGTCCCTCCAGGACTTCAGAAACATTTGAAAGGGGCAGCCCTCTAAGACGCTCTTGGGATGCATGTAACCCAGGGATTACTTCTCCTATCCCCAAACCCAAATTAACAGCTGTTTTACCCAAGTTATCTCATTTCCTCAACTTAAAGAACTCACTGCCAAAAACTCGGTCAAGTTTTTGATCTGGCATCACCTGAGCAAGCAGCGAGCTGCATTGCCCACACCTGCTCATTGCCATCACCAGGCACCTTTTGGACCTCAGTTTCCCCCCCCTGCGTTACTCAGAACCACCAAGGGGAAATGGGATGGTGCAAAACTTGAATGCAAAAAGCAACGGGAGCACTTCAGAAATAGCAACAAGCAGAAATTTCCCTTCTCCCCAAAGCCAATATCCTCTGCAGAGCTGTCTGGTGGAGGCTTCAGAGCCAGAGGGGCAGCAGTGAAAAATGAAAGAGTGAGACAGGTCTATATTTCAAACACATCTAACGTTGGACAGATCTGGATGCCTGGGAGAAGATACAAGTTCTTGCCTGAATGAGGACTTTAGGATTTGGCCAATGCTGCTTTTTCTTGAGTGAGAATACCAGAGGAATTGAGTATTTAGGAAAGCTGGGCAGTTCCCCCCTTAAATCAGTTATTGCTGCAATCCAGAAACAGCTGAGACATACAAGTCTTGTCACAACTGACATCCTAATGACTCAACACACAATAAAAAGAATTACAGAAAAAAAAATTTGGCCAAGTTTTACCAGGCCAGGTGATGGAAACAGTTTAGACACACACACACAAAAAAAAAAAAAAAAAAAAAGGCTCCTGTTCAGCTACAAATCAGAGCAACAGCATCGTACATCCCCACACCAGAGGAAGGTAAGTTTGGAAAAATGAGCCTGGAAGGCTCAGAGACCAAATGCGTTTATAGGTTATATCTAGCTCTTGCTGATAGGGGAGGAATGCACCATCAGTCATGCTGTTTTTATAGGCAGAGGCTCGTCTAAAGCAGAGTCAAAGGAGCCCCCAGAAAGATAGCTCTCCTTTTCTTTGCTATCATTTCAAATACTGGAAAACAGGTAACACAGAACTCCTGGCCTATGGAAGAAGGAGTCCGGTTTTGTGGCATTTCTTGGTGCTGCTACACTCAGAGGGTTTTCTTCTCTACTGAAAGGACTGGGGAGCCATCAGCTGTTTAACATTACCGAACATCTAAAGCCATGTGCTTTCTGTGCACCGTGGGCAAGGCTCTGGGAGCTGGACAGTTAAAGCATGTCAGTGCAGCGAGGTGGTTTTGGGAACCCATGTGTTGTCGGGCTGCGCTTTTCAAGTGCCCTTGGGAACTGACTTGTGCTTCCTTCAGCAGGGCACATGCTGAAACCAGCTCTGAAAGCTCTGCCGGCGCTCGGGTTGGCTGGAACGGAGCCACCTCCGTCACTTCGCGCCAGCTCAAAGCAGAAGAGAGCGACCTGGAGGTCAGAGCCCAGCAAATGCTGAATTACAAACCAGGAGCCCTCGGTGCAGGACTGCTGTGGCTCCAAGCATAAGAGCATTTGCAACATAGGGGCACTCCTGGCACACAGCTGGACGCTTATCCTGTGCCCTACAGATGCACACAGCCGTGCAATCACCCAGCTACAACCAGCAGGCTTCTCGCAAGGGCAGGGCAGAGGTCCACGAGGCGTTCTTCCAAGCCGTTATACTGTTTGGATGGGAGGCAATCAGCAGTCCCCCAGAGATTTTCAAGATTGCTCATAGGGCTGCTGAGATTTATTGCATGCATGCAGCACAACTGGGATGCTTAAAAGGAAACACATTCTTTGTGTAACTGTCCGAAGAAGGTAGAAGGAAAATATTAATTATAGGAAGAGACCATGTTCTGCTTTTGTTTCAGTAAAAGGGAAATCTGGGAACTGATTTACTTCATTTTTTCTTTGCTCTTCAGAAGCACAGCACACAGCTTGGCAGGCACAGCAGGGAGTGGCTGCTCCGTCCCATCTGCCCCAGCACCAGCCGGAGCCCCAGTGTCAGAGCAGGAGGCTTTGCTCTTCTGATGATGGGGACAAGCAGGATGCAGGGCTGAGCACAGCTCAGCAGCCAGGGCAGTGAGTTTCAGAGCCCACCGTTTGCTGGCCATGCAGAAAGCGGATGTGCCAGGCTGCACTGGTGGCCCAAATGCAGACCAGCTCAGGACCCCCCTACACACAGCTTCTTCTGTCTGCTGCAGCAACCTCTCAGAAGAAGGAACTCCAAGGCTTGCACTTTCCAACCTGTGCCAGATTCATCCCAAGGGACTCGGTAAGGGTTTGGCTCAAGCAGCCTGAGTGTTGCAAGAAGCTACGGAACGGTGACAGCTTTGCTGGGAGAACAGGCACATCCTGGCTGCTGCTGGCTCCCTCTCCCAGACCTCACTGTCTCACCCCTGAGTACTTCAAATTCTTTTAAAGGTCTCGAGTACCAAGCCAGTTTCTGAGATGCTGGGAATCTCCATCACCACTGAGTCACAAAGAGCCACAAACAGGTCATACCTCTAACACCCAGCACCCTCCCGAAGCATTCCTCCAGCATGAGCATGGATTATCCTCCGAACAGGACAAGGAGGCAGAGGGAAAACCAGAGCACAGGCTTGTGAAGCACCACAACTCGCAGCCACACCATGGAGTCAGGAGCAGCTCGGGAATCACCATCCCGTCCCTTGCCGAGTGACTCCCCTTGCCAGCGAGCTACAAAGCGTGCGCACAACAGACAGATCTGAGGAACGCGGCGACGGCTTGTTTGTGTTTCTGCTCGACTGCAGCTGGATGTTGCTCAGAGGCAAAGCTGATGGGGACTTGATTTATTTGTTGGATGATGTGCGCAACTCAAAAATATGGCACTGAACCCAGAGCTCTGGAGAGGTTGTTTAAAGGCAAACATAAATCAAAAATCGCAGCAGAAAACACGAGACCCTCGTGCGCTCCTGCTGCACGCCACCTCCACCTGTCACCTTTGCAGGAGCCCCAGCCCATCCAGAGCTGCAGCACCCGTTGCGTTTTGCAAGCTGCTCCTCTCCCCTGCGTCCTGCAGCATTGCACCAGCCCAGGCCCACACAGCACCGGGCATGAAGCTTGCTCTGATTCAGCCCTTGCTGCAAACAAGGGAAGCAGTAACCAAAGCTCTCGGTCATTATTATTATTATGCTTTAATTAAGGATGATTTCCCACATTGGCTTTTGGCTCCCGTGCGTGGTTCTGCTGAGGCTCACCCCATTACCTGCCTTAGACCAGGGGAAGGAAAAGCCACCTTAGAGGCTTTAGGGCTGCCATCTATTTATCCTTGGTATCAACAAATCCTTTCATTTTTAATAACATTGTCATCTCACTTATGTAAAATATGTATTAAAATCCATAAGGTTTGAGCCTGCCACTGTAGGTTAAGTAAACAGTACTTCAATTTGCTGTTAGTCCTATAGCAAATGCTCAAATTTTTCACATTATTCAGCCAAACCATTTTTATTTAAAAAAAAAAAAAAAAGAGAATCTACAGCAGAGTAATACAATTCATGATCAGAATACGTGACTAGTCCATGAGCTTTCCTCATCCCCAAGGGACAAGACAGAAGACAGAGAAGACCACATGCCTCTCCCAGCAAATAGCAAATCCCTGCCACAGAATCTCGAGCAGTTTGGGCACATCTAGCCCACCGCAGCAGGTCCCTTGCCTAGAGCAGGGTGGCTTGGTGCTTTGTTGCCAAGAACTTGAAGAAACCCAAAGCCAAAAAAAAAAAAAAAAAAGGGTTAAGTGTTTTTTTTTTCTAGAAAGTCAGAAGACACAACCCTACAAAGCTCCCGTGTGACCAGATCAGGGTCTGACACATGTGGAGGATGCGCTAGAAGATACAGTTCTCTTCCTCTCAGCTGTGCAAGCTGATCGTCCCCTGGTGTTTGTGTGGGCTGCAAGAGGTTACTGGGGAGAGCGGGTCCCTGACAACACCTTGCCACATCACAAGCACTCGCCTGTCTGACACTGAGCTGCATCTCCTCCCCATCCTGAAGCCACCGCGCCAGCACTGATGATCTGGGGATGGGATTAGAGCAGCACTATGTGAAAAGGGCAGTAGAAGTTTGTGGGATTAAATTCCTTACAAGCACAACACACACACAATCGGGAACCTCTTCAAGGGAAAGCACTGCTTCCAGCTTCTCACCTCCAGCAGAGGGAGAGCCCCTTTCCTCCCACCAAGGCTGAAATTTAAGACTAATCACGGATAAAGCTACAGAAAGAAACACTTTCTCTCTGCAAGGTTTAAACCTGCGTGAACCTACAGCAGTTCCACGACAGCATAAAAGCAAGCCCCGTCCATCCTTTGCTCCCAGAGAAAGCCCAACAAAGCAAGTCAAGTCTTGCTTCCCAGAAATGAACTGGAAACGTAATAAATATTATTAAATTCCATTAGACACTAAAAACTTGAAAGCCTTGTCTGGGGGAACGGGTAACTCCTGACACGGGGATGATTGATTTCCAGTAGAGTTAGGAATGTGGAGTTGCTCAATAGAAGTAAAGTACATGCAGTTAGGTTTTTGTCCCCTGCCTGAAGCTGCAACACGCGCGGCTGTGTCCCGGTGCCATGCTGCGGTGGCGATGAGTCAGTGAACGAAGGCTGCTCAGCAGTGACGCAGGCAGGTAGGTCCCGACCTGCACTGCTCGCAGCCAAGCCAACACCACTGCAGGGTGGTGGGTGAGCTGTGGCGATCACACATCTCCAAAAGGGGAGCAGAAAAGAATGCACGCCAAAATGCACCATGCGCACCGATGCTAACGTGCCAAAGGACCTTGCTTTGTGCGCCTCCTGTGCTTGCACTGACAAACATGCACGGAGGCAGGTTTAGAATCTGTTGGTTATCCTGCAGTGCTTTCCCACCTGGATCCTCGGGCAGAGAGAGCTGGAGCAGCCCCACTGCTGGCAAAGTCCCACTGGCGGCAAAGCCTGTGCCGAGAGCGGAGCGCGGTGCGCTCATCTCGCTGCGCCTTGGCCGCTTCTCCCCAGCCAGGTGCCGAAAGCACGAATCCTCTGGAGCTGGAGCTGGTGAAGTTCCATAAGTGAACTTAACACCCCGACTCCCACGCGCTCCCCGGAGCCCGGCCGAGCCCAGCCCTTCCACCCCGGCCACTTCCACGAGTCTAAGGTTTCTCAGCACTGGCCCCAGACGCTGGGAAGCTCAGGACACACAGCTCAAACAGCTCACGTGGCCTTTAGCCTGGGAGGACAGGAGAAACCAAGCTGGGGTTTGTTAACATCAACCCGCGAGGCTCCTGCCTGGGCCGAGCTGGGGGAACGCAGCTGCGGGATCCACGTGGGGATCGCCGCCCTGCTCTGCTGCGTAGGGAAACGCTAACATGGAAAACCCAGTGGCGTGGGTGTCAGAGCCCATTTCTGCAGCCAGGGGTGAGAGCTGGGGGCAAAGGCACCGGGGTCTTGTTTTCTACTTGGCCAAGTCGCAGTGCACCCTTGGCCAACAAAGTGCTCTGATATCTCCATTCCTCGGACGAGACAGAGAAGGAAGACGATGCACGAATGCAAAGAGCTTATTGTTAGTGCCGCTCGTGTGTTGGCGGCTGTTTTCTGCCTTTTGCCAGAAAATGGAGTGGGCAAAAAGATTTGAGAGACAAACTCCTCGCAGCCATCCTCAGCTGCGGCATGTTTGTTGCCGCAGACAAATGTACCAGGGTTAAGGGCACTGTGAGAACCACACCGAGCTCCATGGAAGACTGCAACCTTCAAACTTACGGAAGACCCAAATACTCAAAGTTATGGCCTAGGCTTTGATCAGACTAACCCAGGTAACGGCAGCGTTTCAGCTGTCACCTCCCTCAAAGGACAGCGATATTTCTTTCTAGATGTCCTCCGCTGGCCCAGCAGCAGGTTGCTGTTAGCTGGTCCTGCACTACGTCAGCAGAGGCTAAAAATAATTATCCTTAAAGGAAATCCAAACACTGCAATCTCCTCTTTCACTCACTACCTAATTAATAGTTTCCAGGTCATCCTGGCTTTCTGCGAACATCTGTTTGTTTTCACTGCGTTCAAGGAAAGTCAAAACTGGCCTGAAAGGGGAACAGGAAAACGCTTTTCATGTGTGCAGCCTGCTCTGCACAGCCGTATCTGCACACGCAGGCCTTCGAGCAGCAGCATGCATCCACAGGGGCAGATGCATGCCTGCAAACACAAAGCACAAGCGCCTATAGCTCAGACAGCTATCAATCTCTGCAGTCACCACCTGCAGGCACTTTTAGGAACATTTTTGCTAAGAAAAAAATCTATAAATAAAATGCAGTTGTGTAAAAAGAGACCCACCAGTTACCTTAACATCCCTGGTGGCATCATCAGAGGAAGATGCACAAGGGCAGGTTCTTTGTTTCTACATGTGTATGAGATTTGGGTCAGCGCATGAGCACACCCAAGACGGGAAAGGTCCCTTTCTATTTAAGGGAGGCTTGCACATCTCCAGTGCTCACATTTATTGCAGGACAGGGCACAAGCATCTCACTTTGTATGGACTGCACAAGAGGCAGGGCACTGGGCAGCTCCGAGTTTGCCACCTCCGCAGAGACGCCACTGGAACTCGGCACCCCAACTGCACCTGCACGAAGCACTCAAAGCGAGGAGATGCGAGCCCACCAGGAGTGCTGGAGGTGCATGGCAAGGAAGAGCCACTGGGATGGGACAAAAAAAATGTGCTGTTAATACAGATAGAAAACCATGGAGATATGGACTAACTGCTGCAGACAGCCAAAGCTGCAGCCTGGGCTGGCGAAGCAAGGGGGAGTCAGCACATAGCGATAAACAGAAAACAGCCCAGGAAGATGCAGCCTGCAAAGGGAGCTCCTAAATGAAGAACGATGGGTGGTAAAATGAATGGTGGCAGATGGAGGAGATCTGGCTGCTGGCTCTCCATATGCCCAGGGACAGAGCCCAGCACCCAGAGCTCACCCGGAGCCTGTCAGCACCTCCAGCACAGCCCGGGGCTGGGACACGCAGCGAGGCTCTGCGGGTTGCACCCCAGCTCGTCCCAGGGACACGCAATCCCGCGCCGTGTGCCGGAAGGGCAGTGAGGCACTGACAGGAATTAAGCAATCACTCATTAGTCTTCGTTGTCAGAGCGGTGCTCCACCCGAGAACACCAAGTTCTTGGGTAATGGGCGCTGGGAGGACCTCGAGTGGCTTCTCAAGTGACACCAGCTGCGTGAGCTGGTGGAGGAGCCAGCTCCTGCGCTGGCGGAGGAGCACAACCAGCGGGGCAGCACGTCCCACCGCACCACGGGGCCAACTGTGCCCCCGTCCCCTCTGGTGCAGGGGTGCCAGAGCTGTATCCCAGCCCCAGCCGGGACTGGCACCCACCGGGCTGTGGCATCCCCTGCAGGAGCTTCCCCAACCAACAGGACAAACCCAAGACACGAGACTCTGCTCTGTCCACAGCTGCCGACCCCTGCCCGTAGTGGTTCCCCCACCCTCTCCTGCCCCACCTTTCCCCTACCCTGGGACAGTGGGGCAGGCTCAAGAACAGACCTGGGGCTGCAAGGATAGTCCCTGGGATGTGCTGTTACAAGGGGCAGGTGCATCTCAGGAGTAGTTTCTAAAGAACCCTCCACAGGGCTGAACATTAGCTATTGTTACCTTTATACGTTATTAACCAAGCACCCAGCGCAACCAGGACTTGTATTTCATTGAATATATCACCAATCACCAAGATTGGTGATTGAGGTCACCAATCTTTTGACCTCAATTTTATGCTTTAACATCTCTTCCCAGTGCCTGGCTCTGATTTTTCTGCCCCGGCTGCTCAACACACAAGAAAAACAAGTGCGGTGTCACACAGAAGAGCAGCACGGATATTTGTTCCACTCTCAGAGGAGCTTCGCTTGCATGCCAAGCCCAGCGTGCCATTCTTCTTGCCACGGCCAGATGGAACAACACCCAGTGCCTGCTGCTGTGGGACTGCACATGCGGCGGACGCGGTAACCGCGGCGTGGCTCGGACACCAGCTAGCTACAGGGCCACTCACCGCCTGTGCCCGTTTTCCCCAGATTTTCTCAGGCATTGGATAGTCACATTAACCCAGCAACATCACAAAACCTTCATTTAACAGTTTTCCCTGGCACTGGGGAGACCACGGCTGAGCCTTCTGCTTTCAGTTCCAGACCAGCACAAACATTTAGCATCAGTGTTGTGGAGCAAGAGCTCTTGCATCCTGACCACACTGCCCTAACCACAGGGATCCTCTTCAGCCGCAAGAAATACTTTATCTTGGAAAACAGGGCAGTGTGGATGCATTCAAACAGCTTACGCTGTTGTCCTAATGCGCAATGAGTTGTACAGTTTTCAGAAGCACATCCTGACCTTATTATGCTCACTGATGGCTTGCACCACAGTTCACGGGGATCTGAATCTGGCCCCCTTGTGCTTTAAGAGCATCCAACCTGCACGCACTGAAGCCTAGAGCAAAGCAGTCGTTGACCTTGCTCTGCAAAGGAGCACATCGTGTCTGGGGACAGCTGCCCTCGAGAGCAGGCACAAGGGAATGAGCATCCGGGAGATGTCAGTGCCACTTCCCAAGATCAAAGCATTAATAAAATCCTAATTCCTTCCCACGATGAGAAACTGTGGCAGGGAAAGCACCCATGATGTGGAGATTAGCACTGAGGCTTGTGACCATGCAAATAATACCATGACTCACTGGCTGATTCAAGAGGAGGGAGAAAGTTATATTTTCATTAGGAGGGATTTTTTTTTTCCCCTTAGCCAAGACAAATAGAACAAAAAAATCCTGTAAGTTCAGGGCGACCAAAGCGCGTGACCAGTCCCTTCGTTTTGGTTTGGTAGTTTGGATGATTTTTCCATTTTGCAGAAAATAAAATAAAATTAAAATTAAAATGTAAGCAAGTTACAAATGTTATAAAATGAAACATTACTTCAGAATGGAAGAACATGAATACCTAGTTCCGAAAATGCTGGAACAAAACATAGCTGCCCTTTACCAAAAGATTAACTACTAGTGCCAATTCAGTAAATAGTTTCAGTCAACCCCAAAATTGCATTTCTCGGCAACTAAACTATCCATCCTGGAAAAGGTTGCCCAGAACTGCTCTGGCTCCAAAACAACGTGCTCCACACTTGAGCTAAGAGCAAAATCTCATCACCGCAACCGTGCGGATAACTTGGATCCTCTCTAAACGTTCCCAAGCCGTTACGTGGAAAGATAATTGAAGCATAACTTCCACCAAAGCGATTTGTAGGTGTTAGGTTTTTACTCTGAGGAGGAACGCAAGAAGTGTGATGGTGTTTTGTTTCCTCTTTGGGAAAAAGGGGGGGGGTGGGAAATGGGAATTTTGCCGGGAACGCCCACCAGACACTTACACAGGTTAAACGATCCTTGGAAGGCGAGACACTGGTTCCAAAAACACACGGCCCCATCACCTGGCTGTTAATGTTTCTACATTGTCCTCAGCCTTGCCAGCCCATTTTGGGGGCTTTTGCAGTGGAAGGGATTGAGGGATTTTGTAGCAGTGGCTTCACAGAAACACGTCCTGGTAGAGGTTAAAGGCAGAAGCGTGGTCCCACTTGAGTTGGGTTTGTTGTGGGCTTTTAACTCTGTTGAAAGAAAAATCCTTTCATCTCCTGGGAAAAAGGCAAATGGTCTCTACTGACTCTAATGACCTTGCCAATTACTGTCCTCCAAAGAAGGCATCTTGGCTCCCTGCATGCTGAGGCTTCTGCTCCGTTCCCAGCATTGCTTGTGTCCCAGCCGAGCCCAGGGACAGAGAAACCAGCACCCAAACTTCACTCGTTGCACAGCCAACAGAGAAACACGTCCGTGCCCAGCCAAGACCTGCTTCGGCATGACACGTGGACATCAGCAGCATCAGGAACAACATCAGAAAACCAAACTCAGCAGAAAAAGCACAGCCCTGAGGTCGTGCCGCTGGAGGCTGCGCTTGATCTGAACACACTCAGCAGTTTTTTTTATGAAAACGTTGCCCAGAAGAAGCACAGGGAAAAACAAAACAAAGCTACTCACCAAAAAACTAAGGTTTGAAAACCTAATGATTAGCTGGAGCTGTAAGAGGTTGTACCAGCCCTCCAGGGACGTTTTCTCAGGAGCCTCAGGCTGCTTTTTGCAGTACCAAGTGTTCTGTCACCAAGGAGGGACCCCCACATTTGCTGCCTGTGCTGCTCAGAGCTCCCTCTCTCCTTCCCCACCCCACGTTTTACTCTCCTGGACTTTTCTACTCTTCACCACCAGCATCAGCTTTCCCAACAGACTGAGAAGAGGGCTGAGGCTGGAACAAAAATAGCCATCATTTGACATCACATTCCCCAACAATGTGTCTTGGAAATCAGGACAAATGCAGCCCCAGCTCCTGGCAAGTCTCCTCCTGGAAGGAGATGACCTCTCAGACGAGGTCAGCATGAGATGGGAGGTCACTTGCTCCTCGAAACAGAAATGAGAAAAAAAAAAAACACTTAGGGCCTTATTCTGTTTGCATCTACAACTGGCTGCATGCTGGGGAAATCCAGCTGATTGCCTTGGAGCTGCTCGCAGTTTACATCACCACGAGCACGAGAAGAGTTGGGCCACTGGCTGTGCGTGCTTCGCAGCACTGGCTCGGGGCCATAGCGATCTGATCTCAATCTACATTTTCATTAGGCTTGTGGGTGGTTCAGAGAGAGGGTTTTATTGGGCTCAGAGACAATAGGGTGCAGCTGTGAAGTTTGCATCCGGATCTGAACTTGCAAAGAGTTCAAATCCAGGGTTTTGGGGCAGATCCATCTCAAGCATTAATTTTCTAGATATCAAAATACCACCCTCGGGACTTGCAAAAGCAAGGCCAACCCTGGCCTACAACGGTGCAACAGCATTGCCCTCCATGGAGTCTGCCCTGATTTACACTAGAGGGAGATCAAAATTCATGCCAGTGCAGCAGGGAAGCTGTGCTTCATGCTCACTGCCATTATTTCAGTGGACACAATAACATCTGTTTGCTCCAAACCGGGAAAATATACTAATGCACTTCCCATCCACTGGATACGATTGCCAGAAGAACTCTGAGCGCATCGTGAGCTACTATTTTTGTTTTGGGAAGATGTGCACGGCTCCTCTGCTCTCACATCCACAAGCTCTTTTTCATCCTGCTCTCGCTGGCAGCCGCTCGCGCTGCATCTGCGCTGTTGTGTGAGCTGTGTGAGCGGGCTGCTGGCATGGCTGGGGGCTGGCACCCGCCGCCTCGCTACCTGCTGTGCGCGGGCTGCGGCTCCGCAGCTCCTCACGGCCGTAACCAGAGCTGCTCAGGTCTCCAAGCACTCAGAGCTTTGCAGAGTTTCATGATTCCGCAGCGGGTATTGGACAAGCACCACATTCAGGGACAGAAAACGAGAAGGAAGGACACGCAACCTAGAGATTCAAGATAGCTTTCATCAGCTCCCGGTGGATTTTTTCCGGGATTCAGATGCTTAGCCCATTACAGGACTATTTTTTTAAACCACAGTAGGTGCACATCTGCATCTTCCAGCACTCAAAATGCATTTGTAAATCAGCAATAAAACAATATTCAAGCCTCTAATTCACCTTAGGAAATACCGGAGAAGCATGTGAGAGGGACTGAGCAGACAACCCTGACTCCATCCACAACCCTTTTGCAAGCCTGAGGCCCTGGGTGCAACCCTGTGCACGTCCCAGCTGGAGACAGGCATTACCCAGTGGGGTCACACAAGTCACAAATCTGCGTCACTTGGGAGAAATTCAGTATCTGCCAGTTCAAGAGTTTATTTTTCAGCGAAGAGCTGCCTCCTCCTCTTAACGTCATATCTCAAAAATTGTTTGCTTCGGACTCATATCCTTCGACAACCCGAAACCCTAGAAGCATCCAGGTTTTGGTTTCTAGAGAGCCAAGTGCCAGAAGAAAATCTCGGATCAGAAAACTGCCCCTTGGTGAATGCCTGAGGCAGAGCTGCAAAAAGCAGCTGCAAAGCCTCCACTGCAGCTAAGAGAAATTGGTCTCATCTCAGGAAGTCATAAGCAAAACAAAAGCTCTTTTACATGTCAATGCACCAGATTTAAGGGCCAGGCTCTCATTTAAGAGCAGGGTATAGGGACTCTGCCATTTCCAGAGTTTTGTGTAGGATTGCAGGCTTGGTGACCCCCGGGAGCTCCAGTGCCGTGGCTTTGGGGGGAATTGCCCCAGTATGGCCGAGCACACCCAGTTTAAAAGGTCAGGCTGGGAACGGCTCGCAGGCTCTGCATGTATGGGAACAAGAGGTGAGTGCAGCCATCAAACATGGCAAAAATACATCTTAGTAAGAGATTCTTGGATATTTCATGGCCTCCAGGGGCTTCACCTTTGGCCAAGAGCAAAGGCAGGCTCGCTCCTGCTTAGTCCATCTCAATCACAACGCTTCTACAGCTGCATAGAGCTGATGCTGGTGGGAATTAACACACGCAAAAATTCCTGCGGACAGCCAGTCCACCCCTCCTTACTGCAGGCAGAACTCTTCTTCAAATCTGTACTTCAGAACATCCACACACAGGTTCAGGAGATGAGAAGGAGTCACTTTGCTGCCACTGAGCCATCAAGTGAGCAGAGGCAAAGCCCAGCCTGCACCTCTCACCCCTTGCACCAGCTCCTTGGTCTGGCTCCTTCTGCTTTACTGAGGGCAGCAGCACCCCAGCTGTGAGCAGCATCGCTCCTGCTGCTTGATACCGTCGCCTCATCACACAGCAGGAACGCAGGACAACGTGCCAGATGATGCACCTCAGCTGTGCCACGATGCCACTGTGATTTGTGATCAAGTTATGCAGAAGCTGTGTAAAGGGCAGCGATGTGCAGAAAACACCTGGCAGTCAGTTATCCTGACAGCCTAAGACTGGAAAAAATACATTCACCAAATAGCTTACACTACCATGATGATTCTGTTGAAGTCTGATTAGTTTTAGGTGACACTTGCTGGCAAGGATGACAACAAGACTCTCCAAAGAAACCCCCACAGAGCCCAAGAGTAGGAGAATTCAAAATATTTCTTCCGCATCCAGCAACAAAACCTGCAGCCCTCACTGCCACAAGGTCTCACAGAGGCCAAGAGGCCTCTCCTGCTGCAAACCCTAAATCCCACTGCAGCGGTGCCACGCCAGCGGCAAGACCTGCAGCAGGAAACGGAGCCGGTCACAACGCAGCAGCTGCTCCTGCACAGTCCCAGGTCGGCAGAAGGTGAGCGCACGGCTGGAGCTGAGCCAGCCCAGCCAAATTCTGCCTTTACTCTGCATTTTCGGTTGATGCTGTGCATGGGGATGAAGGGCACCCACGTCTTCCTCTGCATTTATCTCCTCTCAGGATCCTCGCTGCAGCCCCGTGCTTTTAGCTGCTGTATTTTTTTTGGTTTGTGCTCAATAAAAAAAGTGCTCTTCAATTAAGCATTTTTCTCCATCTGCATGTTTCTGGTTGTATCCTGTTTAAAACCAGGCCTGTCAGTCCAGATCTATCTTCCTGACACAAAGCAGAAAGCTCTGCACAAGAGAGTTTCCTAAACCTTTAATGACTGTTGTTCATGTTATTGCTTTTTGTTTTGGGGCCTGTGCAAGGTCTTGGACACAAAGCCTGAAGATTTGCCCCCAAAGCGAGGACTACCGCAACACCTGGCTCCTGCCCACTCCTGTCTTTTAGGCAGGTGCTGTTAGGAAAACCCCGATATTTCACATCCAGTTCAGCCCCTGACTCGTGAGTTAGGGTTACAGACTCTGAATGTGTTTGCAGCGTGGATCCTGTGCAGAAACCACACTGGCTCTGCTCTTTCTCCCATCCCTTGTGCTTTTACTCTTAGTTTGCCAGCTCCCCTCAAACATTCAAGCTGATACAGAACCTTTTTCCAGGATGGATAACAGGTACAGAACAGGGGGAGATTTTACAGCCTGGTTTGGAAACTAGCTGTAAAACACATCAGGCTGGAGCATGCTGCTGGGCTTGCCTCGAGGTGTTTCCAAGAGGAAGGGCCGGCAGAAGGCACGGCGGCACCGCAGCTCCGTTAAGACGTTCGACCTTCCAGCGCCGAGGCTGATTGTCTGCAGGCAAAGGGAAGCTCCGTCCAGTTAAGGAAGTTGGAAGGAGCAGTGAAAAGCTCAGGGAGTTCAGAAGGCTGCTGATGAGCGGATTATGTTACTGTTAGCTCTTTGACTTCCTTCCGTAGGGACGCTTACATAGATTGAAGCCTGCACGGAAAAGCCACGCGCTTGTCGGACCAGCCAGCGTTTAGAGCACAGATCTAGAGCTTCGGATAATGGGTAGAAGGGCAGATGCAAAGTCCCATACAGCACTGCTGAACAAGGGCTAATAAATCTACCTTGGAGTTTCCAGGTACCCAGAGCAACTCAGCTGCACGTTAGTGCTTTCCTTTCCGGTGCACACTGTCAACACAATGACATAAGCTAGCGCATAATCCCACAACGTGCACCCCTTGTCCAGCTCCCAGCTTCACTTGACTCACCCTAAACACACAGCTCCCACTCTGTTGACTCCCACTGTCATTAATCTCCCTCCCTGGGGCAGCTTCAGCTATCAGTTAGCCCCAGCCTAGAGCAATGAGGTCATGCACGCGGGGCTGTCGGGGGAACTGACTCAGAGGGGCAGTGGCTCCGCCAGGGGACACTTGCAGAGCTCTGTGCACTCACTTAGGGACACAGACCATCAGGCAGGCAGTTTTACGGCATCAGCCACTCAAGTATTCCAGGGAATTCAGCACAGATGCATGGGGAAGACTCAAGAGCTAAGCAGCACGGCAAGACAACGTGGTGTGCACACACAGGGGAACATCGGTGTCCGTGTACGCAGCACTCTGACAGCTCACTTTCAGTTGAGAGGTGAGAAGAAAAGCCTCGTCTCCATGGCTCTCCGGGCAGACCTCGCTCCGTCTCCCACTCGTGTTTGGAGCCTGAAGCTGAAGTTCACAGGAAACCTGGACCAGAGGGGAGCTTCCAGAACGGCTCTTTGGCAGAGCTCTCTGGGAGCAGACGCACAGTAAGGATGGTTTTATTTGGCAACTTGCTTGTAGGACTATATATATTAATATATATATATATTTTAATACCTTTGGCAAATAAAAGATCGTAAAAAGAAAAGTTGGTTGGCCTTCCTGGCTGAACACAGAGCATACTTTAGGTTAAAAAAAAGACTCAACTGAGCAGGATGGAGCAAGAAAAGGTTTCATCTGCCTCTGAACCCGCCATGTGTATTGCTGATGCCACAAATCAGGGTCAGTAAGAGCACTTTCCTTATGGAAAGAAGTTGATCAGCAAAACACAGGCGTGCCACACCTTTAGGAAAACATTAGAGACTAATATCTTCTCAATCAGGTCCAGAAAAACATTTATTAATCTGCTCTCATGATCTGGAATGAATTTTATCCAGCATAAATCTCTAGGCTGATGATACAAACGAGGCAAAAGAGCAACCACATGTTTCACTTTGGAGTTGTTCTCTTTTTCCCCTCTCCCCTTCCCCTTTAATTGCTTGATGCTAATTCCAAAACCTGCAGACTTTGCTTTGCCCTCCAGCTTCTCATTTGGGCTCGTGGCAGCACCTTGACAGCTCATGTGAATTTCTTCCATACTGGGAAAAAGAAAACTGCCTGATGCAGGACTTCTCATAAGAACTAAGACAACGACCTGCTGCTTTAAAATGTCCGCATTTTATTTGCATGCCTAAAAAAGCCTGATTTCAGCATGATAGATGCATAAAATAAATTACAGACTGTTAAAACGGTGTCACTTCTGCACAAAGCGCCCATAAAGGTAACAGGCCTGTCTCTTACATCACATAAATCACTTCAGACGTGCTCCGGGAGGCCAGTGCTTGGCCAGTGCAACTCAGCACAGGAAGAAAGTTGACTCGCTCATGTGAAAGAAATTTTATGGACGAGATCCTATAGGAAAGTGCTCGTGCATGTGGCTGTCTAGGATACTTCAGTGGGATAAGGGGAGCGAGATGAGGTGGGGTACACCCAGCCAGCCTGTGCTTTGCGGATGCGACCCTCAGACTCAAGGCTGCAAGCAGTGAACGCCCATTACATTTCTGCAAGACCAGGGCTGGTGCTGGCCCAAGGTACAATGAGTTACTGGGAACGTGTCCACTGAGGGAGCTGGGCTTCGCACCAGGCAGATCTGCAAAGATACTTAGGAGATTCCTATTCTTAGGCATCCGTGTGCATTTCGGCATCCTGTGAGGGGCCTACCTGCCTCTTCTGGAGCCAGAATACTTCAGGAATCTAGTCCTGAACATCTGCATTGATAACGAAGTTACTAGCACAGAGCCCTAATGCTGATTTGCATGTGTTCCCAAGTCATCCAGCTGAATGCTATAGGTTATAAATGAGATTTATCTCTCAAAAATACCCATAAGCAGAAATGCATTTGCTAACTGAACAAGACATCTGCGCTTAGTTATGGTGGTATTGCAAACGCTTTCAAGTTTCAACACTAATTGAAAATTACACACAAGTGACAGCAGGACTTGCCTTTCTACCCGCATCTGTAAGGTGTTGCTGCACAGGGTTGGGCAGCCCACGCTTTCTGTCCGCGGGCAGACACATGGCAGAGGCAGGTGAAGCAGCGCTGTTCATTACTCCTTCCAGATAGTAAAATAAATGCATGCAGTGTTTTACAGCGTGTAAAACACTACCTGAACCACAAAAATCTCTACCTGGGGGACCTTAAAATATTAAGAGCATGCTTAGGCACAGCTGTTGGCGAGACAGAGGAGGGCAGAGGTGCTTTAGTTAAGTTAAAGCATAGATGGAAAGCAAACTGAAGTGGGCAGCTGTGCTTGACCCTGCAGGCAGCCCTAGACAGGTCTGGAGTAGATCAGCCTCATGCTAAATATCCTCTACTAAAGGAAAATATGGGTAGAAGAGCCAGCAGCCCTACCGCCTCATCTCCCTTTTAAACCAAAACATTAGTTTTGACTATGTCTTACCCCATGGAGGAGCTGAGGCACGGTCTGGAAACGTGATTTGCTCAGTGTTCAGCAGCCCCACAGGAGGCAGACTGCAAGGGTATCAAAGCCTCAGCCAAATCCTCTGGCCACAAAGCACACAGACACAAGGCTCAACAGAAGAGAGAAGCTGAGAGAAGAAGTGCATAGGTAAGAGGGAGATCTCTTAGGGCTTCGAGCTCTCCTTCGGACAGCTGTATGTCAGAGGACGAAACCTTGGCCAGCCAGCTGAGTCTTATTTATTTGCAAGTTGTCAAAACCATGCAGTTAGAAAATATTGTTGTTTTGGCATCTTGAGCCACATTTCACCATAAAATTCCACTGAAAGATTAAGTTACATTTAAAAAGCCTGTTTGTTCCCATTTTTTTTTTTTTCCCTTAAATAGAAGCCATATTAAAGTGATAAGAACAGACAGCCCTTCAGAGTTTCCCCAGCTGCTATCAGTGAAGAGCAAATAATTTTCCAGTCAGTCCCCTGATCTTCTTCCCAAGGCTGGGGATCCCTGTGAAATGACACTGTGAACCCTCACACACCGACCCCTTAAAGGCAGGGGATTCCCACGCCGTGCAGATGGCTATAGGATTAGGCAGTTTATACTTGGTTCATGATTTTCATGGCTTTGATACCTCTCCACCCATGCCTCAAACCCACTACAAAAATGACAAAATGTCAAAAATCAGTGACAAACAAGCCTGAAAGGGATCCTCTTTTCTTGAAAAAGCAACGCTTTCTGATGGAAGCATCCCCCCTGCCCTTTCTTCCCAGGACAGAAGCCCCACCAGGCACCCAAGCTCCCAGCAGCTTCCCATGCCTCTTGCTGCTACAACACCTCAAAGAGCAGCGGGGTACGCCCACACCCAGCAGCGTCCTGATGGGAGGAGGAATCTGAGCTACTTCTGGAACCAGGAGACCTGCTGGGCCTTTAGCATCCAGCCCAGCAGCCACCACACAACAGAACACTGATGCTCATGCAATGCAGGCGTGCTCTGTGCTCCCTTCCAGCTACATCTCTTAATTTTATGTATATTTATATGGTAGATAGCATCATAGAAAACCCAAGTGAAAAGTTAGAGGGAGGTTTGGATGCCCAAGAATGACCAAGCCAGTGACAGCCATAATGCACACCCTATACGTGGCTTTTCATGTTGACTTCCTGGGAACCAGCTCTACCCAGGGTCAAACACACATCCAGTGAACAGAACCGAGCCCAAGCTGTCATGCTAGGCAGCAAAAAAAAGTCTCTTCTTCCATCAACAGTGCTTCAAACCCAATTATAAGCTTCACAGAGCTGTGGATGTGACCTAGAGTGGTAAGTCTGGCAACGCTCCTGTTCTCAGAACAAAACACCACAAGGAGTGCTGTTGTTGGGAATTTTGCCACTGGAAAAAAAAAAAAGAAAAAAAAAAAAACACTTAAATCTTTGTCATCTTCCTGTCTGTTAGAATTGAGATTTTGTTGTTTGCATAAGCTTCTGGCACAGACCCAGCTCTCCGTAGCGTAAATACAGCCACAGAACATCAGGCTTTTCAGAAGTTGTTTCTTCTGAGTGTGTTCATGTGGCTTTTCAGGCAGGGTGAGATGGAGAAAGCCTATCGTCAAGGAATCCTGTGACAGTCTGGTTTACATAAAGCAGCACCAAGCTGCAGCCAAATTGTCTCAATTTCTGACTCTGACTGAAACGTTTACCAGTTTAATTGGAAATCCATCACCTGACACTCTGACAACAGGAGAGGCTGAAATCAGAGATGCTCGGGTCTTTCTGAGGAGGTTTGCAGAGACAGATCCCCAAAGCTTGCCTTGCAGCAGCCCCAGAGGTCTGCCTGGCTGTTCTCCCAAGCACTGCATGCGTCTGGGCTATCACCAGCTTCAGGAACGTTTCCAAGGGAGATAGGTCTAAACCAGGGGACTGGATCCAAATCTCCTCGAAGTGGATGTGAAATCCAAACCAAATAACTGAACTTAAGCTTCGCCTTTGTCCATCTCTCCTCTTACAGGAAGAAACTCCACCTACCAGCACCTCCCAGACTGGAAGTGCTTTAACATCTCGGCCTGTCTGCTGCAGACATCAGCATGTCTGAGCCAAAGCGTTAGAGACTGAACTTCAGGAGGAAATCAGCCACGTAGCTACGGATCTTCTGGATGAGGACCGGGAGGCTGGAGCCAGTTCCAAACAGCTATCCAGGGCCAGCCTCTGTCAATCTGCAAACAGTGCATGCCCATGTCAAGCCCAATTTTGGAACGCAGATATCCTCATGAAGCAAATGGCCCAAACTCAACAACCAGCAAGCAGGAGAACACAGAGACCCATGCTTCAGATGGGCCTGAGACAGGCCACAGAACAGAGATCTGGGAGCCTGACAACTTCATGTCGTGCGGGCACATCCTGGCTGGATCTGCAGTCGACAGCCTTGGCTGATCCACAAACCTCACCCAAAACTGAGAGCACAACAGGGTGGCACTTGCATAAGGTCTCTATAGTCAAAGTAGCAGATTCTGATCCAAGGAAAGCAATCTCTGAAGTCTTGTCTCTCAATGCTTTTTAAGGCTTCTCAATAAGCAAGTGGAGCACTTTTGAAGCCATTAGGTTGGAATGAAGTGATTTTTCCCATTAATCCTGCCAAATGTTTCAGTTTGTGGAACAGGAGTTGAAAAAGAGGAGCCAGGTTACACCTGCAAACATGCAGCTGAGCAACACACTCACTCATTCTCCTCCAACAGCACACACGTGCCTGCCCGAGGACTGTTTGAGATGATTATCACAAAGGAACCACGCAGGCAGCAGTTTATCAACCACCATCTATTCTGGACGCTCTTCAGTTTAATTGTCATATAAACACTCATAGAGATGTAATTTATTTTAGGTTTGGGCCAGACACAGCAGAGCATGGAAGCAAAGCTTCGCCTGGTTTGCTCAACCCTGGAAGGCCAGATGGAGGCGAAGCAAAGCACGTCTGCCGTGGCACAGCCTCAGGCTTCCAGCACGGCTTTCGCCTCGAATGGTCAAGCAAGATACACCCTGGAAAGTTGAGCACAGGGGCTGGAGAACTCCAGAAAGCTCTGAAAGGGTCTGAGGGGAACAAAGAAAATCTCCAAAGGAGGAGGAGAGGTAGCTCAGAGGTGTCAGAGTCCTGGGGGCCAGCACAGAGCCCCAGCATCACTGCAGACTGCAGTGAACGGGAGCAGCTGAGCAAGGTACGGGCTGGGAGAGGGGTCAGTGGGGAGGAACACGCAGCAGCTGTGGACGGACATCATCTTCGGTGAGCTTGGAGGTGTGGAACAGATGAGAAACTGTGGAAACCAAGAAGGGCTTGTGGGCTGTGAGCAAAGTGGTTAGAGCAGAGCAGAATGAAGCGTGTCCTGGGGAAGGAGTTGATGGGAGTGGGAAGGCAAAAGTAACAGGGAAGAAGAGGTTCATGGTTTATGGGTTTTCTCTTGAGAAAAACTTGTGCAGAACGGCCAGCAGGGGAGAGCTCAGGGAGCAAGAGCAGCTCACCCGCGGCAGGGTTTTGGGTTCGTGCAGGCAGGAGGAAAGCAGCCCACCCCTGAGCCCGCTTGCCCCCAGAGGCAGCGAGACCCTCGTGCTCCAGCTCTGCGGGCACTGGACGTTGGATTTTCCGTCCCACCGCACAGAGCCGAGGTGGAAAGGCAGGTGAGAAGTGCTTTGCGATGGCAAGTCAGGAGGCTTCTCGTCATGCCAGCCCTACAAAGACTGTACGCAATGCTTCCAGCAACAGACGACGGCGCACCTCTCACAAGGCACAGCTTGCAGCAGGATCTCTTCTTAGAATAAACACTATGCAATAAATCCTCACCTCAGGGGATGCTCCACCAGGTTTAAACGTACAGGTTTCACTCTAACCAAACATGACAGCCCCTCTTCAGTACTGGGCTTCCTCCAAACGCTGGCAAGATGCACACTCACAAGCTCACGGTGCTTTCTGCTCTCTCCCCCTGCATGGCGAGGTGACTTTCGCCCCAAGGGATGACCGAGCTGAGCCAGACCACGATCACCACAAGGTCAAGTCACAAAGCTCCCTGTAAATAATCCTACAACTTTTAGTGCAAAAAAAAAAAAAAGAAAAGTTAAAGGTACTGAGCTCTTCCATTCATGTACATGCAGCAGAGATCAAATTTATGATCCTCGTGCAGCTATTAATACAAGCAACAAAAACAAGAGAGGAATCCAGCATCCTCGTAGCATCTTAAAAACCCAGAAATATTTATGATCAGGCATTGGGCCCCTCAATATCTGAAAGAAGTATTTCAGAGAATGGCTGGAGAATGTTTTTTAAAAGATCTGCTGACTTCCCACTGGGAATTCAGTGTCTGAAGCAGGAACAAATTTTAAAATTACATAATGTTTCATAAGAGAAAAATATGGCACAAGTACCAAGTTTGCACATAAAAATCATACTTTTAATTAAAAGAAAACCATACAGAGGTCTTATCAGGGTTTTTGGCAAGAAACAGTCGATACGTTTGGTATTATACAACTGAAAAAACACTGCAATTTTTCTACTTCTTTTTTATCTACCCTGAGACACATTTCACAAACAGTTGTTGGAAAGATCTTACTCTGCTTTTGCCTCAAAGAATGAGACGGATAACCCTGTTCGCTAAGCGCCTTTTAGTGGTGTCACTATAAACCAGTCCCCCCAAGGCCACTGTCCCGAGGCAGCCCGTGGAGGTGAGCAGAGGCCGCCTGTCCCCTGCAGCAGCAGGAATTCAGCCCACCCTGCGCAGAGCCCGGCTCCTTCTCCCAGCTTTGGCATTTGCACGCCGCCTTTGGTTTGCATCGACTGCAATTCCAGCTGGCTGCTCTTGGCACCAGACTCAGCGGCTCAAACATGACACAGTCCAACACACCAGCTCCTGCCTGGTGTGGCAGAAATCGTACGGCTTTCCCCTTCTTTGGCTTTTCACATGGTTCCCACCCAAAAGTGTGAAACGACCTGAGCTCCTTCAGAGCTCCAGCTCGGGATCAGTCAGCCCGGTTCAGATCTGTATTTGTTCCATTTGGGTAAAATCCTTTCTTCTCATGCAAAAAGCCAGCACACAGCCGGGGCACCACTGAGAAATAACCAACCCTCCCAAAGCTGCCACTTCGTGCCCTGCTGAGCACCTCTGCTACGCTCAGAGAGCGCCGCACGGGAAGGCACATGCACTGCTGCCCTGTCCCACTGCTCAGTCTTCCCATTACTGCCCAGAGGAGTTCCATCTTCACTGCCCCATTATAACAATTCCCTGCAAAACCACCACGTTTTGGTTCTCCCAGCTCACTCCAGCCACCGCCAGCATCTCTCTGAAGGGTGGGAGGCCACACATGTTGCCTAGAGCCATGCAAGGCAGCAATCCCATCTGTAAGAACAACGCTTCAGACCAAAGAAACGGACCAGTGCCCTGCACCACCATCTTGCTAACACATCTCCAAGCAGTATGAGTGCATTCAGGCGACGCTTAGTCACCCTGCAGTTATTTCACAGCAGGGTTTTCCGTGCCCCAGCGTGCCCCTTGCAGCACAGCTCAGCAGGGAGCTGCAGTCGGATCCCACGGAGCAGGACGGAGTTACAGAAGTCTGAGGATGACTCACGTCACACATATCGCAGTCTGGGCTTCTGGATTTTATTTTTATTTCAGCAAAATACTCAGCTTGCCCTGGAGCAAACCTATTAGTCACGCTCGCTTCTGGGTACAGTCAGAGTCCAAACGGCATCAAGAGCTATATGTGGTTTCCCGCTTTGATTTAATTATTATTCATCAGTGGTGAAATTCCTTCTTCTGCAGAATCCCTATCTATCATGCATCCCTTAGACGGAATATAGGTCACCTAATTTCACCCTTGAAGACACAAACATTTGCTGAGAAAAATCCCTTTCAGGTTTCTGAGAAACTTTTTGGAACAGCAGAAACGGTCGGTGCCTAGCCCCAGAGCCCAGCTCTGTCTTGTTCTAAATCAGGGCTCGAGTTGAAGCACGCAGGCTCCGTCCTTTCAGGGGAGATCTATCCAAGGAGCACAGAAATTATTCAGAACAGCTAGTCCTATTATCATAGAGGCAAAATAAGACCCAGACGCTGGTTAAGGGCTTTAGTAGGACCCTTGGGCCTTTCTGCACGCACAAACTATTTGTTGCATTTATTGGAGCAAGATTCCACAAAAGTAAAACTGTCTGCTGTAGCATGTGGATGTAACTTATATCAAATGGACCTCAGAGAAAGCACGTGCAGCACTTGGGATGCTCTGCGGAACCAATGGCTCCAGGAGCAGACAGTGCAGCCCAGCATCGCCTCGAGCACGGGGTGTCCAGTTTCCTTTCCAGCAGCACCTCCCTGCTCTGCTCCTCCATCTGCAGAACAGGCATTGACAGATGGAGCAGAAAGGAGGTGCTTCTCTCATCTTTTCATAGGAAAACTTGTCCTAGGGGAGAGGGGTGGGGTGTTCCTATTAACAAGCAAAGTTAAAAGATGAATTCAGCTTCAACCCACTTCCAGCCATGGGTGCTTGTAGGGATCCGCCCTCAAAAAGGCTCATCCCCAGGCCATCAGTATCTCCGGAAGACACCTACCACCTCCTCTCCACCCAGGTGGGCAGTAAATCACCCTAAGAGGGCCAGCTGTTCCCACCTAACCGCTCCCATTGCGATCTGCGACTGCAGACAAGATGGGGTGCTTATTACGGTGGAAGAATGGCCATTTGAGAAAACCACCATTAAAGAAAAACACCATTAAAAACACCACTATTTTGGACAATTTTTTTTCCCTGGGATGTCAAGAATGTGAGAAGTTTTCACAGTTTTAGTTGGACTGCAAGTACCTTTGCGTTACAAATGTAAATAGCTACTTAATCCGAGCCAGATTTTTTCCCTAAGAGAGAGAATCCCCGAGACTTACTCCAGCCCATCCAGATTTTATCTCCCTGCTAATGCAGCGAGCTTCTGAGCTACCGGTGACAACGAGACAAAAAATCACCGTGGGAAAACAGCAGCCTGTTTTCGAGCACAGCCCCCATCCCTCAGATGCAGCAACGGTTAGCAACACGCACGGCATTTCTCCCTTCCGACCGGCACGACACAGCCTTCTGGCCACAAGAAGCTGGGAAACACGGCTTGTGAAATTGGGAAAATGTGGCTACATCTCCAAGCAATTAACTGAGCCACATCTTTGCTGCCTCCGAATGCGTCTCAGCACCCCGCAACCGCCACACAGAACAGGACGCATCGGTGTCTCGTGGAACTGCAGCTGGAAATTTCAACCAGGGGATCTCAATTTCCTGGTCCCAGCCAGGGCCTGAGTAAAGACCACGGTTGTCTCCAGGCTGGAGGCAGTGTCAGAACCCAAGTGCCTTGCAGAGGGGCAAAGAGGAGTCCTGCAAGCTGATCGCTTTGAGTTCTAGCTCCTGTCTGCTTCCATAACTATGCTCGGCTGCAGCACGTGGGCTGCAAAATAAACCAAACTAGTTTTCACCAGATTGGCAAGTTTTCTCAAGTTTGACCTACTATTGTGTTTTAAAGCCAAAACAGTTGAATTAATGTATGGGAAGACAAAATTCAGTTCTTGTCTTCCGTTAGGAAAACTGAACCTTAAAGGCCATTAGGACAGCATTGGTGGCTGCAATCGTGTCGACTCCTGCCACAGCCAACTTGGGGAACGCATCCATGCGAGATCAGACAACAAGGAACAGGAAAAGCATGAAGGCTTGTAAAGAAATCAAGGATCTTGAGTGAATTCATTCCGTGCAGCACACCCCACTGACAAAGCAGGCATTCTGCAGCACAGCTGTGTTCTCTGACCACGTCTCCAGTGGGCTGTTTTGTTTAAGCTGGGACAGGGTGCTTTCTTTGTCTTGTTTTTCAAGCTGGCAGCCCTAATCACTCCCTCTGCTCATTTATACTTTAGCCAAAAGTATCTTTCAGTTGCATAGAGGAGTTTTCCTGCTTCCACCAACCCACAAGCACAGGCAACAGGAATGGCCCTGGAAGAAGACAGGCACCCGAGCAGCAGCGACCTTGCCCTGAGCACCCAAATCTGTGCTTTACGTTGAAAGCCATCGCTGCAAAAAGCATCCAGATTTCAAAAGCAGGGGTGGTCCTTGACCTTCTGTTTCACCTGCTGCTATTCTGTTCACAGGTATTCCGCACAAAGTATATGCAGACAAATGAGCGCACATCCAGGAGCCCACAAATTCTACCTTCAAAACCCAGTTTAGAAGTTATTGTGACACACAATGCAGGGTAAGATTCCTCCTCTACAGCGCTGGACAAATGAAGAGGATTAAGGAGAAAAGTGCTGCAACAAATTCTGGGAGGAAAAGGCACGCATAACTTTGTGACTTGATCTGTTTTAAAGCACTTTCAGAAGATGGCCCTTTAGTTTTCCAGATTGAACAATAGCTATGTATATGTACACACAGAGTACGCTGTGGTACAGCAACAAGTAAATGCGTATTTCTAAATAAATAAAACAGTAAATCAGGGGCTTATTTTCTGGTAAAACTTCAGCTAGACTTGCAAGGCATGCACAAGTTTGAGTTTCATGGCAAGGGTGCAGATCACAAAGATCCTTTGATTCCACAGCTCCCCCAAACACCCACACCCCCACAACCGCCAGGCAAGGCTCCAGCTGGGAACACAGAAAACCCATTAAGACCAAACAAACAAACAAAACCCCAAAACACACACACACACACAAAACATCCCAGCCAGAAAACCGCCAGATCCATCCCAACTCCCCCTCACTGCCTGCTCCCTCCAGGAACAGGCTCGCAGATCCCACGGGCTGATAGGAATGGGGCCAGGTCTTGCTGATCCCTCCCTCCCATTCCTTTGGGAGCAGTAGGTGGGACGGGGGGCACGGACAGGCAGACCCCGGGGTGTGCGGGACTCGCTCCGACCTCGCTGCGCTCCCAAGCCAGGCTTCCAGCTGCTGTGTGGGCGGCAGGGCTTGGTGCTCCTCGGAGACACCGCGGAAGACCCTCACCTTGGGGGTCGGTGCCTGCACTTCCTTGCATTTGCCTCTGGGCAATGGGATCCCATAGGATTCTCCCAGTTCTCTCTCCCAGGGATGCAGCTTTGCATTCAGCTGCAGACCCCAAGGCAGCACCTGGAGCGCGTTCCCCGTCGCAGCACCCCTGCTGCCGTGCGTTTGCCGGACGAGGACCACGCAGCCGCCTGACGCAAGCGGTGGGGCTCTGGAGCCAGCTGCAGCCCCTGGGACCACTCCTGCTGCCCACTCGGCCACCAGCAGGAGCAGGACCTCCGCCACAGCTGCAGGAAGAAGCGTCATTGCCCCAGCGGCACCGACACCCCTCCCTCTGCCCCACTTTCACCCCGACCAAGCCCGCTCCAGCGCACAGCGGAGACCATCCTGAAGTTCAGCATCTATAAAATCCGTAGCGCTGTCGTTAATTCTGTCATCCTCTGAACGCTCCCTGGCTGCTAAGTGCTTTCATGTCTTACTTGAGAGATCCAGAACATTCCTAAAGGCTGCAACGGAAAACTGCAGCGTGGTAGATGCAGTCCACACCCCCCTGCGCTGCTGGAAGGCTGTGCCAGGAGGTATGGGCAGAGGGGACAGCACACCCAGCTAACAGCTTGCTGCTGCCAGCACGGAGCCCGCGGGATGCTCGACGCCGTTCTGTGACCGGGCCAACCATGTGGCTGCAATCAAAGCACGGGTCAATAACAAGACACCAACAGGAGCTGTGATAAACGAGCAGTAAGAAGCAGTGCATCAGAAAACAGATACCTCGGTCAGCGAGGCTGAAACCCACAGAGCACACCACCACCCCCATCATCCTGCCCTTTCTCATCCCAAAAAACCCAACCAAAAGGATCATCCTTGAAGGCACCACCCCGACCTCTCTGCTCCCATCTGGGGGGAGCCCACCACTCGCTGCGGCCCAGCTCGGGTTGCAGCAGCTCTGGTGAACACACAGGATGAATGGGCGCAGTCATTACTCCCACTAAACCTAAAAAAGGAAAGGTTGAAGGGTTTTTTTTTCCTCCCCTCTCTAAATTGCTCCATACATCAGAAACCACAAAGCAAACAATTGCCATCTGCAGAGACAGTGTTCTGCTTGCAGGAAGGAGAGGGGGTGTGCAAAGCGCTCTCAGGAGAGGGCTCAGCTGCTGAAGAGGATGTGCTGATGAAAGGCGATTAAATCCGAGCTGGGTAGAAGGAGGCACAATTTTTTTTTTTTTTTCCCCCATTTTTCTCTGTTTGTACAGAGCAGTATTTGTTACTGGGGTCCTACTAGAGGGTAACTATGGGTGCGCAGCCTCTGTGCCTAAAAGCCAAGATTCACCACCTGTGTTTGGTAGGAGGAAAAGCAGCAGGGGAAGGTGAATGACGTGCCCAGGGCCACGTAATCGACTTGATTCCATATTTCCCCTACCAACTCAAATAAGGCTCAGTGCTCTCCCAGCAATTAACAGCAGAAAATTGGAGGTTTCAGCATGACTCTCAGACACACTGAATCTCCTAATCAAAAAATCAGTTGCCCCCTGTGTGAGTTTAAGTATGAAAGCTTGACTAAAGGGATTTTTCTTTCCCACTTTAACGAAGATAGCTGAAATCCTGCAAGGCACTCGGCAGAAATTCTGTGCAACTTTACATGTGTCTACCACAGCATAACTGCATTAAAGGCGTTAACATCACAATGAATTTAATCCAGACCTATATTTGACATAGGGCTGCCTTAGCTGACGGCTGCCCAATGCACAGATGTCACCTGTGCCCCCAGGATCTGACAGCAATTTTAAGATCCCTTGCTGCAAAATTTAACCTGGATGCAAGAGCCCAGTGCTGGCAGGTGCTCTCACTACACTTTCCTGAGTTTATCGCCAGCCTTTGCCCTAGGGAAAAGTTATAAATCTACACTTCATTTTCAATTTCAAGCAATGTAAACACAAACATAGATGAAAGCCTGGGCACTCTTTCCTCCAACCTATGTACCGTCCAAAATACCACAGCTTTAAAAAAAAGAATACCGAATTATCCTTAAAATGACATTCATGTACAAAGTAGATGACTGATACCTGTGAAAACATGTTTTCAGCTAGTTGCAGTGGGAGAAAAAAAGAAAAACTTCATCCAAAGCAAATCTGAAAGCATCGCTAGGAGTGACACATGAGGATGATTTATGCTGTACACTGATTGATAGCTACATACTGTATTATTTGGTACAGAGTATATTTTTTAATGCAAGATTTCTAATAATGCTCACAACGTTGAGTTCAGAAATTTGTATTTTGCTTGCAGCAGTTCACCACAAATACAAAATAAAATTTTCAGAGCAAGCTTCATTTACAATACGATTAAACCAAACCTGGGCATGAAGGGCAGAATCATTCTTCTTCCTAATTCTTCCCCTTCTACACTGAACAACCGACCCCAAAAATTCATCTCTTACCCTGAATCGTCAGCTCTGGTCAAGTGTTCTTGAACTCACCCTTCCTGTCCCGCACTGTTCCCATCTCAGACCAACGGGAACCAAAGGATACTTGCAGGAGGGGAAAAGCAGTGGCCGAAGCCGCCGCACAAAGGTGCAGGAGGGGACATCCCAGGCAGCAGAATGCCACGCTTTGCTCACCCCCAGGCAACGAGATTTCAGTGTCAGATAGGTTTCTGACACACCATTGACCAGGTGCAGTTTTAGGAACCATACGCAGACCGAAGGCTCATTTGTCCTAGTGCCAAGCTGTCTGCAGCATCTGCTGGGCTGTTGTTCCTCAGCACTGGCTGAGAACTCTGCACAGATAGGTTGGCTTTTATGGCCAGTGCTTCAGCTGAAGGTAGACTTTTTTTTTGAGGTTAGAAAACCCATTTACTTTTGAGCCGGTAAACTTCTACCCCTCTCTGGGGATCCAGGAAATTAGAAAATGCTCTATGAAAGGTTTTCTGAGGAGCTTTATCCAGTCTGGAAATACAAAGAGGCTGCCTGCACCGCACAGATTTGGGACGTATGCATTTCCCAGGCTCAGGATGCTCAGAACATCGACGCCAGCTCCAGCCCCAGCCATCCCCAACCTCTTGCTGCAGCATCTGGAAAACCCCAGCCCCTGGCACTCTGCTCTGGGTCTGTTTCCATGTGCACACACACACAGAGCACAAGAAAGCGAGCCTGTGGCATTGCAAAAAGCAAGAGCTGCAGTCTGAAAGAGCTCCTGGAACAGGGTGCTCACACGTGTGGTGCGGTATGAATGTCAGCCCAGCAAGATTTTAGGTTTAAGCTTTACAAGGACATGCAAGCAAACAGCAGCACAGCAGTGGAGGTCTGCACCCAGCACCAGCTCTCACCCAGCCGGCATCCGCGGGGCTTGGGGGAGCTGCTCGAGAGCGGTGCGTTTTCAGAAGGGCTGCCCCAGCACCCTGAACCCACCTCCGAGCCGTGAGGGCTCGCACACGTGGTCCCAACCACAGGAGGCTCAGCCACACGATGCTTTACAAGAAGTCGGGAGGGAAGACAGAGCCCTGCCTGTGCAAGGCATTAAGCAAGGCACAGGAAAGTACAGCGCAATTTACCACGAGAAGCCTTTTCACCTTCAAACAACGGCTCGTGTGTCCTACGGGCAAAAACCACTGTGACCACAAGTCTGCTAAATTGGAGTTATTGTATGACAAGGTCCCGTTACGAGCCGTGGAGGTCTGCCGTGGGGTTACAGCAGCAGACGGTTTATAGCCTTGCTGTTGTTCAGGCAGTTAACTTCATAGCAGAAGAGAGATCTCAGGAAAGCATGCAAAAAAAGGTAGCTCTTCGGTGCCTTTTAGCTATAAATATCATTGACCCAAACTGTGAGGTCCTTCTGCTGGCAGGTGGTCAAGATGCTACATGTGAGGAAACTGGATCTCCCTACCCGTGATGGAACCCAGTGCTGGTGGGGAGCTTGCTGAATGAGAGAAAACACGAGCGTGCTTCCAAATGTACTCAGCTTAGACCTGAATTATTAGCTCACTGGTGATGTGAGAATAAAAGATTTTAAAATAACATTAGAAAATATAGGTGATGCATGAAAGACATGGACAGGAGGAAAAGAAAACTGAACAAACAAGGGAGAAATGATGGAGGGAGAAGTTCCCAAAACCCACATGAGAGTCAATAACATGTTACTGGGGGAGTTCATGGGCACCCTTCATACATGCAAACCAAAAGTTTCAAAGATTCCCTTTGAAAAGGTTTTTTTTTTTTTTTTTTTTCTTTTGAAATGTCAATATTAATAGAATCAGTGAAACCTCACAAGCAGCTGAAGTGTCTTGTTGCACTTCTCTTTCCATTAATGGTAGCATACTGTACAGCCAAAGTTCAGTCAACTTCTGAAGATATCAAAATTAAAAATTGCCCTTTCTTTTCGTAATGTTTTTAATAGATGTCATTTCATGCTAGTTTCCTCAAGTGCGCTGACCCTAGGTAGGGCCTTTTCCCCCCATGAGACAAGGAACTGTACCAGGAAGAATTATGTTTTCCAGTTATTTCAGTCATCATGCACTCGTGAGCCAAGGGTTCACGAGTTCAGAAGGGCTGGCTCACAGGAACCAAGGATTCACCTAAGAATCTGCTTCCAAGGATTATTTTTATGCTCAGCGGATGCATTCAGCTTTATTAAAAGTGGTAAATATGATGTGGAGAAGGTCCCATTTCTAACCAAAGATACAGGGAAGAAAGGATGCAATCTGGAAAGGATTCAGCTGAAGCGAGAGGAAAGAAAGCTGAAGAATAAGTGGCAGTGACCTACTACTTTTACCACTTCCCAATCCGTTCTCACATTTTGCCCATTCTGAAAAACGGCAAGGATTCTGTGCAAACAGGACTTAGAATTTTAAGAGTAAGGAAAGGTTTCCTTCTGTTAAGTCTGATTAAATTTCCGCAGAGGGAAGGCAGGTCGGGATGATGTCATTCCACCTCCTGCTTTCCATCAGTCAGACACATTGGGCGTGCATCACCAGCTACAGGGGAAAAACCAGGGCAGCTCTGCATCACAGACAGGTGACAGAAAGGAATCAAGCTGATTTCCTCCCCAAATGCAAAGCGTTATCACGGTCCTTTGGCATTCAGGTACCACTTCGCCTCGCAGCCCTCATGACGTGGTGCTGAACTACCACATCAGTATTTTCCAGCCAGAAAAAAGAGCTCAAAGCCAAATCAAAATCTCGGCTGATCCTTAAGACTTCCTGGTGGAAGCTTGGACTCGATGCAGCCAAGGAGGCTGCCCTTCAGGGGCGACAGAAACGAGCTGCCGGGCTTTGGGGCAGCACACCGGGCAGGTGCCCACCCCAGGAAAGGGCCACCAAGGCTGGCACCTTCCTCAGCTGCTTGTGGCTGCTGGGTGAGGGACCTCACGAGCTGCAGGACCACCCAGGAGAACGGGAGGGGTTTTGGTACGTGCGACATTTGCACCACGGTCATTTTGGGGACGTCTGAGCTCAGGAGGAAAATGCCATGTGAGCATCACCCCCTCCCCGTGCGGTGCTCCAGATGTCACCACGCAGCCAGAACCAGCCCCAGATGCTCCTGCACCGCTGAGCACATCTGGAAGCCCAGTCACCAGCAACAAAGCTAAAAGCAACAGCTGGAGCAGGAAATTAAAGGGGGAAACAGATCATACTGCCACACCGGAGCGCTCCACCAGGCTCAGGAAGCTCGCAGAACGCAAATAAGAGCGCAAAAGCTTTTGTTTGCTACAACACAGAGACAAAACATGTCTAACCCTATCTGAAAGGATTGCTGCAAACCCAAAGCAGAGCCTGTGACTTCCCAAGCAAACACAGAGGAGACCAAGAAAACAGAACCAGAGACAGTTCATCTCAGCCTTAGCTTCTCACAATTAAATCCGCGTGTGTTTGTGCAGAGCGGCTCACTGAAATTTAAGCAAGCAGCAGCAAACCTCAAAGAACAGGAGAAATCTCACTGCATCCCCAAAGTATGCAGCAGTGGAGATGTTGCAAAGATGCCAACTGGCAGGAAATGAGGAGGGAACACAGTATCCTAAGAAACCTCCTGATTTTTCCCATTGATGATCCGAGCCAACCTAAAGGAGCTCAAACCTTTCCCCTAAATCAGGGTAAGAGGGAAAGAAAACACTGTAATTTCAAAATGAGCAGACCACAGTGAAAGAGAAATAAAAATAGTAACAGAGAAAGCAAGCCTATGTTCCCTTAGTCTTCCCTTATTTAACTGTTTGCTCAAGACTAACCATACGAGAAGCTCCAGATTCCAGCGCAGATCAGCGTTCTGCTCACAGCCCATCCGTGCTGGGATGGCAAGGCCAGGCAGGCTGCAGTGAAAGCTCACCTTTGGGCAAAACCCTCGAGCTTTGGGGGGGAGGAAAACGCCAACGGGTGGCCTGCTGCTTTTTGCAGAAGAGGAGCCACTAAGGTATATCAGAAGTCCACGGAACGTCAAGCAAACCAACCATGCTGCCCTCCAGAGAAAGCAAGAGCACAGGTGATTTGCCTTCTCAAAGGCAGCTCCCAGGAAGGCTGGCCTGAGCCCTGTGATAATTTTTGGGGCAAACCATGGTCCTGCTAGTGGCACACCCCAGGCTGGCCAGCAGCCCAGCCTGCCGTGCTCAGCAAGCCTTCTCCTCTTGCAGAACTGCTTGGAGATGCATTTAGTTGGCTATAGTCTGCGAAGGGAAGAAGTGCAATGAAAGGATTGAAGTCTCCCATATAGTCGTGGAAAAGGCAGCAGGGAGAAGTGCCATGTTCTGGGCTGAAATCCTAGAGAGCTCACCTGCAGGATGCAGCAAGGTCCTATCTCACCAGAGAGAAAGGACAGGCAAATTTCCTCCAAACCACCCACCAAGAACCAGCCGCCCCAGCAAACCAACAGCTGCTCTTCAGGACAGCTTCCCCACGCACAATAGGTGGAACCAGCTAAAGGCAGAGAACTGCTCCTGCAAAACCCATTTCACAAGCAGCTATTGCTCAAAACCCACAGCGCAGCCGAGAAACTCCGAGCACTTACGTAGGGGCAGCAGCTGGTCCATGCTGCCTGCTCAGGGAAAGAGCTGGAAAACAGCCTCAGGTCCTGGCCAAATCACTTTGCTGAAGCACGAAGAGCTCCAGCAGCTTTCCCAGGGGACATGGGCTGCTGGTGGTGTCACCTCCAGCCACGTGCCACCATCTCCCCAGCTGAGTCCCGCTAGCAGATCCACCGCCACCCCTCACCAGCTGCAGTGCCTGAACCCTCCTCAGAGGTGCTCAGAGCTAACTCGCAGCCCCTGTTTTGCTCAGGGAACAGGGACCCACTGGGCACACCGATGTCTCAAACACCCGCTGCCACTTTGGTGGCAAGCATCTGCCTGCACCCTATTTAAACGCTTGCCCTGGTACCACAGGCAATTTCTCCTCCTGAATTCTTTGCATATTTCCTCCCAGTCAAAAAATTAGCCAAATCATTTCAGAGAGAAAGAAAAAAAAAAAAAAAAAGCAAACCAGCAAACCACACTGTGAGCTAACCAGGAGGTATTTACGCTGCTGCAGCCCCTGTGCCTCACAGCCCTTACACCGAGCTCCGCTGTGATCAGAGCTGTCAGAAGCAGTTCCAGCACAGCTTGTTTGTTCTGGTGCTACTAGCGCTGCTTTCAGAGTGGAGGAGTAAAAGAAAGAAAAAAAAAAAAATAGTCTGTATACAGAAATGCTACAGAGTAAGAAAGACAAGCAGACAAGACGATCCTTTTTCCCACTCCAGTGTTTCATAGGAAATAAGCTGGAGCCAAAGCTCTGGCCACAGCGCGCACGCTCAAGCACCCAGGCTGAGTGCTGACAAATGCCATGGGGACATCCTAGCCCCACGGGGGGACAGCTCTGAGCTTCCCAGCTGCCGTACCCCTGCTGCAGGAGGGTGAGGTGCCCCCAGGAGGCTCACCATGAAGGAAGCTATGGCAGCAAGGGCAACAGAGCCTGCATGAAGCTTCATTAGGGCAGCTCCACCTACAAGCATCCCCAGCAGCCGTGGCACTTTGCGGGATGGATGAACCGTCAGATGCATCCCATCCTTGTGTAAAAGCTCATTTCAGCAGCTCTGCAAGCTGTCGCTTTCAAGGTGTCCCCCATCTCACTTCACCCCCCAGCGATGCTCGCTCTGACCCACAGCCCCCAAAGCAGTCCCGATCTGTTTGCCTGGCTGTCTCGAGCTGCAGAGCTGCCCAAGAGCACTGCCCAGAAGCCACCGCAGCTCCCCCCAGTGCTGCCAAGGGGGGTGAGAACCTGGTGCACTTCCTCCTGGCAGAGCCAGCACAAGACCCCCCTTGTCCAAGCTGGCATCAGCCCCATCCCCACGTGGGAAACCCAGCTGTGGGCACAGCAACTCCAGCAAGGAGCTCGGTCCCTTTGGCAGAGCCCCAGCCTGCCTGCAGAGTGGGTTCTGCCCACCTGCAGCATCCTTCTCTCAGCTGCAGGCAAACTGCAGCCGTGGAGGCATCAAAGGGAGGCATAATGTGGGGTGATGGGGTGGGAAGGGAATCTCAAAGAAGCCTTTCTGCAGGAACACAGGGCCCTTGTAGGCAAATGGGTTTTAGCGGACAGATCGCCTTTGCTTCTTGGTTTATGTTGACAACTTTCCTTGACCTCTATGTACAAGTGGTCTGAACGTTTCCCCAGGCCATTTATTTACACCTACAAACCACCACTTTCTGTTTCACTTAAAACACCAGAGCGCTGCCAGCAATGTTTTATTTTGACATTCCCCAAGACTGAAATGTCTGTTGGGATTTAGGAATACTTGGGACTGGAAATACCAGCACCAGACAGGGCTGAGCTGGGACAAGACTTCGGGACGTGCCCTCTCCACAGTTACAAAGACATGGGAGAAGCAGAAGACCTGGGGCTGGAGGAACACTGTGCTGGGTGCCCTGAGCCACGCATTGCTTCCTCCCATGGCTTTGCCATCTCCCCTCACCTCGTTTCACCTCATTTGCGCTTTCCTCTGCTTCTTGTTCCACGTAGGTCCCGCACTCAGCGTGACAGATCCCAGGCGCAGCCCCCAGGCGCTTCCGCGATCGCCCTGAATATTGCTTTTAATCACACAGATACATCCAAGGAGCCTCCGTAGGAAGCTTTAGCACTCATCTCCCAAGCCATTTCCCCCTCTGCTATCTGACCTGTACAGTACTGAGCAGAGCTCCCAAAAGCATCACACCCAGATGCAGAGTTAAAGACAAAACTTCGTCTTTTAAGCTTCTAACGTCCACATGGAAAGCCCTTTTTGGCTAAAAACCTTCCAGCTCATTCTTAGCCCCTCAGGGATTCAGATATGTGGGAATTCGGGGGGAAGCTGGACAAGCCTGCAGCAGAAGCAGACCCAAACCAGAGCCACCTCCCCAGACCCCCATGGCTTCTCCCCCTGCCCTCCTCCCAAACACCAGCCAAAGCACTGGGGATTTACCACCCCTGGACTACCCAAGTCTGTCCTCACTCTGTTCATCTCTGTGACTTTGCGGGCTCCATCTGGATACAGCTTGGCTCCTTTCTGGCCGAATTACACGCACGTTCTCCCTCTTCACATTTCTTTATGCTATTCCTGTCACATTCAGCCAGTTACTGCAGCAGCACCGACCGCGGCTGCGTTCAGGTTTCTGCACCCACCACCTGCAGAGACGAGCGTGAGCACAGGCAGATGCACAAGGATTAATCCATCACACAGCCTGGGGTCCTCCCCAGGGGGACATTTTCTGTCCCCCACCTGCTGCGTGCCACACCTCTGGGCCACCTCTCCCCCCAGGAGATGCTGGAGGAGCGAGGCGAGCCCATCCCCGTGGTATCACAGGGGGATAACAGCAGGCACGTGCACACTCACTGTACACCCAGACACACGCCGCACAGAAATATTTAATCCATGGCATGCGGAGCTGTCAGGCTAGGCATGTGCACACACACAGTCCTGGTGCCTATTGAATAAGCATATGCACTTTGCTGTGAAAAATTAGCCCTCGGAAATCCCTCGCTGTGGGGAATTCAGCTGGACACGGAGTCCTTTCTCTGACATGAAATATTCCGCAAGCCCGACGCGGACAGGATGTGGTGAGCGTATCTTCCCCTCTCCTCCTCGTCTGAGGATCTGGCTGCGTGCTCTGGCTTTCATTGCAACACCTTTATGGCCCCGGCGTCCTTTCCCAGACGCTTCCTTATGTCACAGCTCAGACCGCGGGACGTTAACGCGGTGGAACAGCTCATAAAGGTCAGCGTGATTAGGTGATGCTCTCAGATGTCTGGATTCCTTCAGGATTTCCCTTGCAACAACAAGGTCGGAATGAGGGAAGGGGGGCCACCAAAGCTCGCTGAGCTCCAGGTGCAGCCCACCCCAAGCCCCCGCTGAGCTCCCCTATGGGCATCTGCTAAAACCCCGCACACAAGCGGGAGAAATCAGGTGGTCATGAGACAGGGAACTGCTGTCAGAAAATTTCTCCGCTGTGGTTTGAGGTTATGTATTTCATTATTTTCTTCAACCTCCCTTTTCTTTTCTTGAAAATAATCAGTTTGCTCAGATTCTTGTGGTGAAAAGCTTCCAGTAAGTTCCAGTGTGGAATCTAGGCAGAGGGACAGATTATCTGCTTGCAGTAGGACACCTCACTTAGAGCAGCCTAATAACATAAAAATGATATATTTTAAGTCCTTCTCCCTCAATAATACCTTTTAATGTACTCAACTTATTTTAACATTATAAATAAAAGTGCTGGCACACACCGAGGTTTCTTTTGGAAGGGGGAGCAGCGTGTGCTCCAGCTCCTTAGCCTCTCCGAGCTTTGGTTGCCAACCTCAGAGCTGGAACTCCAAGTTACTTTAATAAGCAAAATATTCCATTTTCCATGTATTGTTGCTCTTCAGAATGGATCCAGTTCTCAGGAGTGACGATTAAAAGCTGCAGACTTCTTCAGAGCAAAAGGCGAACCTCATCAAAACCACATTACAGCCCTTTACGACGGGGCTCTGACCATCTCCTGGAGGACCAGCTCCAGTTTGCCGGGCTGGTCTCTTCTCCATCTGCTGCTGAAATCTTGGTCACTCCTTCCACGCTGGTCTCTGTGCCACAGAAGCCAAAAGATCATGTCAAGCCCACATCCCTTTGCTGCCTGAAGTCCCAAAAGTCTGGAAAATTGGATGCGCGAGCCCAAAACTTGGTACTTTGAGCTCATCTTTTAATGTGGGAGGCTGAAAATAGCCATGAAAAGATACTATCAGTGGTGCTTTCCAGAGCTTCATGAGCAGAACTTTCTCTACTTTTTGTTTTCAATAATTCCAGTGAAAATTGGAAGCTCCGGGGGATTTTTCCACAAGTACTAACACATTGCCTACATCCCCTTGGATGCAGGTCTGTTACTGCAGGGATGGCTCATGTGGTGCTGACAGTACTAAGCACCTCATTCTCCAGGAAAGAAGTGCTGAGTGCCTTTCGCTGCACGGAAGGATTAAAAAAAATAAAAAATAAAAAATGGAAACTTGGCAGCTTTGAGCTGACTGGGGGGAACGGGGCAGTATTGCTAGCACCCGTATCCACAGATGGCTGGGAACAAAATACCTGCTTACAACATGGCCCCAGATGTACCAGAAACTCCCTGTTGCCTTCAGACCTCCTGGAGGCAGGTTGGCTCCCCGGATAAATCGCTTCGTTACTTCCAATGACTTCATCCCAAAGAAGGGTGGCCACCGGGCTGGGGGGGATTGCTGGCTGCTGCACATAGCCGCTCTCCAATACTCCCTGGCTCAATCATCCCCGCAAGCCCCTTCGTCTCCAGTCGTGCACAGAGCTCATCTCGCTGCTCCATGTCGATTCCCCAGGCACTGGCTTCCATACGATAGGTTTTTCCTTTGCCAAAAAAACACTGAACAACATTGACCTCCACGTTCTGGCATCACCGCTTCTCATGGAACACGCGTCTACTTTCACATCCAACTAGGATAACTGAGGTTGTTTTTGTTGTAATTCTGATACAGCTGCATGACTGAAGAGTCATAGACGGAGCTGTTGTGGAGTAATTGACCTGGTCCGCTGCTCCCCAGAACGATGATCGCAAGCAGACCAGCTGAAGAGTGGGTGTGGAACTGGCGTCGCTGAACCAAGGGGTCCCCACCCCATCAACTTCTCCTTGCCCCGAGGGCCCTGCCTTAATAAAAAAGGGTGTGTCGACATTACGCCAAGAAGCCAGAGCGGGATTTCGGTTGCATAAAGCGGGTGAGCCGCGCTCATCCTTGCGAGGGCTCGGGGTCTGGAAATGGCAGTGGAAAGGCGCCCCGGGATAACGCTCTTCCAGCATCCCCACAGCAACGCCAGCCCAAGCCAGCCCGTTCAGGTGTGTCCCCTCACACCATACCTTCTCATAACGCTCGTGGCCTTGCTTTCTCCAACTGGGCTTGGTTACCCAAATGTCCTCCAGCAGACAGACTCCAAGAAACGCTCAGCATACCCACCACTGGGGGAGCTGAGTTCATGATTAGCATTCCTTGGTGGGACCACAATACAAATCTACTCATAATTTGTAGCGTCCACCCCTGGAGCTGAGAGCAGAGACTGCTGGAACAGACTCTGTGCAGCCGTCTGAACGGGTGCAGCTGCAAACCCCTATAAACTTCCCAGCCGTGCCGGCGACAGCCGGCTGCTCTGCTGAAGCTGGATCAGAGCAGAGGTCCAGCACTGTGGAGAAGGTAAGGTCCATCTCAAAACATCCATATTTTGAAATGTGGCTTCATTCCAGATCAGGGAAAAATAAAAAAATAAAATTTTTGAGCTTTCTATGAAGAGGCAAAGTC
>VXAV01005697.1:192346-254864 GCA_013399715.1 Alectura lathami | reverse complement strand
GGGGGGGGGGGTGTGTGGAAAAAAAGTCTTTTACTTTAGGTAAACCAAAATGTTCTCTTTCACTTAACACCCCATGCATGTACTCACACCTCTAAGAGTTGGGTACTTTCTGGGTACATTCTTTTAGGATTAAAATAAAGGTAGTATACCACAAGAAAAAATGTACTTTCAAAATAAAACGTTATGACATTTTAAATTGAGAAGACTCTCCTCATTTTTAAGGCCTTCTTCCCTAACACCCACAGACAGAAAAAGTCGATTCAGCTTCCCAAATCACATCAGGGTGAGTTACAGCCGCTATATCCCAGCCAGCCCTCCATGCTAACAAATACATCCTGACGCTATCAATCCTAGCAAGACTCCTGGAATGGCTTTTGTTTATAGAGGCAAGACCTACAGCAGGACACTCAAAATAGTTCACATTATGCTATGCTGCGGTGCCTTCTTGACTGGCATGTTCAAAAACACTTGGGATAGATACGACGAGGATCGGAGCTCACAAACCTCCTCCTGTCCTGGGGAATCCACTTGCCAACCAGTAATGATAAAAGGAAGGCAGGATGGTGAGAAGAAGATATCCTCATGAAAGGCACTGGCAACGCTTAGCAGGGGAGGTGAGGCTAACTGCCTGTTGCAAGGAGAAGTGAGGAAAGTCAATGAGTCATGCTGGCACCTAGGAATTTGGGAGTCGAACTCTCGGCCCATTAAAAAGAATACGCCAAAGCAACCCAGCAAGACTCACGTAATCTAGGTTCAGTTCCCAATTTTGGGGACTATCCTACTGTTTATGGTTCACATCTGCTAGGAGAAAAGCAAGAACATTTACCCCGAGCCACCTTCCCCAGGGAAGCACCACAAGACGGTTTCAGCTCAGGCCCTTCTACAACAGAGTCCCTTCCACCAAACCCACAGGCATGCCAGGAGGAGCAGCTATCTGCCCACTTCCGTAGCGCCGTACAAGGTTGCTACGCCCTAGGAACACTGCAGCAGGAATCAGCATCCCACCAGCCCCAGCTCAGATAAGCTTAAGCAATAAGTTGATAATTTCTGCAAATGATGGTGCCCGTGTCTCTGGGAGGTGAGCCCAGAATAGATAGCTTGCTAAAAGTTAAACTATCGGGCATGCAAGCAGCTATTTGACCACACATCTCGTTACGTATCCCTCAGTTATACGGACCGCATAACCACCAGTAACATACCAAGGTGCATGCAGACACATACATCATGCTTCTCAAAAAATAACTGTTGAAAAGCTGCCTTTGGGAAAACATCTGCAGCTGTCTCCTATGCGCTCACACCACACTCCAGAACTCCTAGCTCAGGAAAACAGACGGATGGACCTCCAGGATCAGGAAGGGGTCTAAGATAGGAACTTGCATAACCCACACCCAAACCAGGAGTCCAGTTGCCCTTGGCAATCTTGTATAAGTCCACCTAAAAGAGTTACACAAAACAAAGTCAGATCTTATCTGGGCTGAAGTCAAGATTTGGAGATGCCCATCTCTTGTCTTTGGATGCAGAAGATCTGAAGCTAAATGGGATGGAAGGGAGTGTTTATTTTCCTGGCCAGGGAACAGTCACCCACGGGGTTTGAACACACCCAACTCTGCCCTGCACAGAACCATGTCTGATTTTCCTGCACTAACGCATCCCCAAAGGAAGCTGATGAGCAGGTTTCTCCTACCCAGAACCACAACTGAAAGGGCAGTGGCACCTGGGACTGCCTTTTAGCCCTGACAGCACAGCAGGCATCTTTGGGATGACAGCCAGTGGGACACAACAGAGCACATTTGGGGCAAACAAAGGGGACACATCTACCCTCTCTATTTTTCTTCCCCACTAACTTCCCCAAGAATCTCAATTCCAGATCAGGCTCAGAAGGCAAAACCTTGCTCAGCTTGAAGATCACAGAACTCCACTTCTTCAGCCAAGTCGCTGATTTCGGGGGTAGTGTAGCTTGGTTATGGGTGAAAACAAAACCTCCAAGAAAAAAATCTCTGAGTATTAAATTAACGGAAACTTGGGTCAGATGAACTTATATATGCAAGTGTTTTTTTTTTTTTTTTTCTTATGGGTCCTGAGAAGCTCAAATGGAAGCTGTAGATGAGCAAATGTTAGCTCACAAGAACAGTGAGCTAACATTTAGCTCACAGTGTCAAGCGTCCTCATTTAACATATCTCCTTGAAAACAATAACAGCAAACATCTGTTAAAGGCAACACTAGCGAGTTAATGGTCCGTGGTAGGCCCCTGCCTTCCCCCCCAGGGCAGGAAAGTGCCCAGGTTTGGGGCTGGGCAGCATGACCCCGGCTCCAAGTCAGTTTAAGGCACAAGCAAACCCAGCTAAATCCGATCGCAACCACGGAGGGAAGCGGGGCAGGCAATCAAGCACAACAACTGAAGAACCATAATTCAGCAGCCTACTTTACGTGGAGGGGAAAGAAAAAAACCCTAGCAATCGTCTCAGAGCCCAAAATTTGACGAATTTATGAACCATCAACAGCACAGCAGGTTGGAAGCCCTGACTTCACGAGTGATCAGCACCAGACTTTCAGGGAAAAGTAAACCCTCCCCAGAATGTGCCCCAGCTTGGAGATCAGCATCACCAGGGACTTCTTCCTTGGCTCAGCAGGACAGTACGATAAGGAAAGATTCCCTCACGTGCTTACTTTTGAGAGGTCTCAGCGTGTTCAAACTTGGCTATCCTTCGGCGCTTAAATACACTCCAGACCTGGATGGCTCAAAGGGACAGCGTTGCTTGAAACCTCCAGACCTCCAGGAAACAAGTGGAAAACTTTCATGCTTAGCATGCAACAGGGGTCAAAAGCAGAGCACACGTACGGTGCGTGAGCGCGGAGATGTACATTTAGGAAAACAGATCTGTGCGTTGATGTTGGAGGGGTCGTGGCCTGTCTGATCACTGGGGGACCGTCTCCTCCACCCCAGCACGGAGCAGGGAGGGAAAATGGCGGGGGGGACTGCTCTGCTCCACATGTGGTCCAGGAAAACCAAAGTCATGCAGTTGCCCTTTCCAACGCAAGATGATGGATGTGAAGCGATGCATGAAGCCAGCACAGGCTACGGCCCTCCGTGCAGTGAAGGGGAAAGGGGGAAGCTGACTGACTCAGATCTGCAGCCTGCTCTGCCATCTGCTCCTGGAACAGCAAGCTTGTATAGCGGCCATCACACAGGGCTTGTGGAAAAGTTACAATCTGGTGCCAATCCGCGCTGGTTGGAGATTTTTTGGGACTATATTTAGTCCTTTTGGAGAGAAAGGGGTGTTATTGGTTGTTGCTAGTAGAAAAACATGTGATTCAGTCAGTAACGGCATTTGACTCCGCTGGACCACAGTATCATGTGATTCCTTGTAACATCCACGCTCCCCACTTCTAACCTCCCAAGCAATTTTTAGCATTATTTCTCTCATGCATTGCATGCTACATAAAACACTGAACAAAGAGAGACTTGCTGCATAGTGAAATTTAGATCCACCGTGCCCCCGTGCAGATCAGAGCAAAACAGCTTGGGGTTGGGAAATACAATCTGCTACATGATGGGATTTAACCCATAAATCTGTGATTTCACTGGCACAGCTGCTGTGCTGTAACGTCAGACTAGACATCAATAAGGAGAGGGTTTGCTGGCACTGTGGAAGCCTATCATGTGGCTCAGCTAATTAAAAACTGACCTAGTCCCCGATCATTACAATGTTGTAATCACATGCCTGCAAGAGATTAAAAGTAGAAACAGACCTCCCCTTGCTCCCATAGACCGCATAGATCAGCAGATGAATAAATCCAGCCGAAGGGCCTGATGCTCAGTCCTTTTTCTCAAGGCACAGGCTTGGTTTTTGTCATAGATGAGCCCCCAGACGTTTTGACCATTTATTGCCCCCTCCCACTCCAAGCCCATGCTTTTGCCAGACGTAGGGAACTCGGTACCGACTTCATCCTACTTCACCAAATGCTTTTCGCTTGAACTGGATTGCAGCCAGGGTGCCAAGGCTAATATATCTTAAGCAGTGCTGGAAAGGTGATTTAGGTGAGGGTGATACCATCAGCTATCAGGGGACAAATTCCAGCCCTGGCACTCAATCCTTGACAGGTACATGAAGACAGAGAAATTGATTTTCAATTCTCTCAAAACTTTGCACTCCCTTTTACGTTAATCTCTGGAGTACGTACACTCAGCAGAACGGGAAAAGTTAATTAAGGGCAGATAAAAGATGATGGAAGCAGAAGAATGGATAAGAGGGGACAGATAAGAGACAGCATGTTCCTTGGAGGGTGGCAAGAAATAGCACTGAGAGCTCACTGGCTTATGGGATTCTGCAACCCCCAAAATCCGAGTCTGCCCGGTGCTTGAAATCCTGGTTCACACAAGAATTCAAGGAAAAATAACTACTCACAAAACCGCTAGGATGTGCCAAAGTATTACTGCCATCCCCCTTGGCTTCACCTACACCCTGAGCATCTCTGCCTCCATCCACAATGAGAAAAGGCAGAAGTTCCGCTGAACTCGTGGAGTGAACATTTAAAAAAAAAAGCCATGCTCAGACTCCAAGTTAACGGTCTATTTAGTAACTGGTAGTAACTGGCTTATAACTAGAAATACAAAGCTGTATAAATCCCTTTGTTCTCCTTGAATTCATTTGATTTTTTTATTGTTGTGATATCTGTACCCTTAGATATCTGGCCATCTGGTTGCTTTTCTGAGCCTTGGAAAATTCTTATCTCAGGAGCAACCTGCAGAGCTCATGGGCACAACGTGGCTCTGCCTTCTGACAATCTGGTTGCTGATTTTGTTCATCTGGGCATGTCATTTACTGCATATTTTGAGAAAGAACATTTAGTCAACTTATCTCTTTGCTTTACAATCCTTCCAGTGATTTTAAAATTCATCCTGGGGAAACTGCTCCAAAATATTGAAATGCTAACCCTTTTTCATTTGTCCTGCCTCTGAATTCCTTCTTGTTTTGCTGTGTCCCTTATGAGATTAACTTACTAGAATGGAAGACAATATTTCAGGCAAAGGCATTCAGCCGATTTATATAATGGCAAGATATTTTCCATGTGTTTTGTATGCCTCTTAACACTTCTGTTTGCTTTTTTTGACCACTGTTGCGTATGGAGCCAAAGGCTACATTGAGCAACCACAAAGAAGTTTAAGTACTTCTTCCCGATTAATATAACAAACTTAGAACTGAAAAATTGTAGAAGCGGCTCCAATTATTCCCTCTACTGCGGCTTACTTGGCATTTGTCAGTAAAGAATTTCTCTTATTAGCTTCTTTCAGCTTCCTCCTAGCACCCAAACAGCACTCGCTTCCAATGGCCAGTGCCACGTCGAAGCTGAAGATGTGCCAGCACGGAAACCAGATGGCCAAAAGGCCGCTGCCTGGTCCAGTCCTGCCGGTCCACCGGGGGGGACAGGGGCAAGAAGGAAGCGGGTGGCCCAGTGGGAAGCAGCGCAGGACGCAGCACGCTTACCCGGGATTTGCTGGGTGTGAAGGAGGGAGGGAGTCGATGCCGAGGGAAGGAGGCTCTGCATGCCCCCTGTACCTTCATGTTGCCAACGCTCAAGGGTGAGGGCTTGGACTACAAGCCACCCTGTTCACCAGCAGTACATACTAGAATCGTTCTGAATTTGTGCATTCAGAAAGAAGCATGCAAGGTCCTTCAAATATTTCCACGAAATCAAAAATCTGACCACTTCAGACACTTAACTGGAGAACGGGAATCCGGGTTCAAGTCACACACAGGGGAGCCAGCCTTCAGGAAGCTCGAGCACATCGGGACCGAAGGCAATGCTCAATGTATACAAAGAGGAGCACACAAAGACAGAAGCAGGGTATGAAAGCGTTGTGCAACAAAACAGATTTCTGCAAAATTGCCTTAATGAAGCTTCATCTCCCAATCTATGAGCTACAGCATTGAAAAATTGCCTCCAACTTTAACGGGAAGCCCACTGATTTCTTAACAGATGTTGATAATCATTTAGAACTAACATTTAACTAAACTCAGGCATGCGATGTCCTCTGTGGCCTGGTTTAGGAAGAAAAACACTATTTGACTTGGGACGTAACTTGTGGTGTTCTTTCCTCTGCTGCTGTACAACAGAGAAGAAGATCTTGGTAACTGCAGTTACCTGAAAGCTGAGGAATAATCTCCACAGGTAAATGTGACCCTTCTCTCTCGTAGCCCTGCACCTAACCTGCAGCTCTTCTGCTCCCCACCCAGCCCACCCCAATCCTGGCAAGAGACCTTCCACTTCTGCGCGTCTTCCAACATCAAAAGAAATTTTAGATTTCTTCACCGGACTGGTGAGTCACGCAGTCTCCAGATCTTGCCAGAAGGCTCCTTTCAAGCCTCACCCAAGCAAAGCTCTTTTCATTGCTCCTCTGTGCCATTTCCTTGCACCATGTAATGCGCACGGCAGAAGGACGCCTTGATGCTCTTGCACAGTTTTCCTTTCTATTCTAAGATGCAGTTCTTCCACCCTTCTATTAAAGCGCTTTTCTGCTATAAGACAGACCAACTCCCAAGAGGCTGCTGGATTTACTGAGCATTGACAGGGCTCTTGGTGCACTGCTAATACAGAAGAGAAAGAGGAGCTCCTGCTCTGAAATGCAGATGATCTAAACTGGAGATGACAGGATTATGGCTGCGTTAAGCAGTGATCTGGCTCTGCGCAGCCCCCAGAAGATGACATGTTCCCAACCCTTACAGCACTTACAGGCCAAATAGATGTACAGTATAAAACAAGCTCCAAATGAAATGTTTCTTGGAGAATTATTTTTTTTCTTAGATATTTAGGCTCCAGTTCAGCATGTTATTTCAGCAGAAGACCAGTCTCTCTGGACACAAGGTCAGCCCCTTGCTTAACCTAGGAATGTGCTTCAGATGCACTGAAGAACTCTGACCTCTTGGATTACGTTGGGTCAGAAAGCATGCTTACAGCAGGGGAGACTCGAATCAGGGTGATCTAGCCCGGACCAAGATCCAACCTCCCAGCTGTGTTGGGCGTTTATTTTCATTCTGCTCTTTAACATCTCAGCGCTGAATGGTGTCATGCAAGAGCTGCGTGCATACGTCCAGCAGGCTCACTCCAAGGAGACCCAAATGTGCAAAGCAAGCAACTGAATTTAAGAGCTGTTTGTACATAGAATGGAAGCAGTCAGCTCTGGGAGCTTCATTCAGTCTGACTCCAGGCATTAAAGAGCTCCAAGGCCGTCATTACGTGACTGCGTGGAGATTCCTCTGTGTTCATTCCCACTTTACTGCAGAGGTCAGCACCGCATAGGCTGAGCATTAGGTACACACTGAGTCAGCACCACATGCAACATGGAGACTGTGTTAAACGAGGTTCAGCCTACCAAAACCAATGCAGAGTCAAGACGCAAGCTGTATGCATCGTTTTTATACTTGCGAACTTCCTAACACCAGCAGCTATGCACCAGTCCGATGACGCTCCTTAGGGCTTTTAACTCCAAATCCAGAGCTGCTGCATACCCCGGTTACACCACAGCACAGCGACCTAGGCCACGCTCTGAAGGCAGGGTAACTTCCAAAGGTATGGCAATAAACGGCACTGAGAGCTGCTGACCCACTGAATAACTGCCTACTTTGAAAAACCCAACAAACAGCTTTGGGAAGGGGTCCAGTCCGTCCGTATCCCAGCTACCCACACCGTAAAGCCCCAGCCACAGGTTTAGCACAGCCTCTGCATTACGATCAGCACAGGTTTTGGCTCCAGCACTAGAACCTCCCCCTACCAAACGAGAGGAAAAAAAAAAAAAAAAAAAAAAAAAAAAAACAAACCTTCCATTTCAGTCCACTGCCATTTGTTCCTGGCACAACTCAGCGCTTCTTACTTTAAGAACCCAGCCCCTCTTTGAGTCATCTATCACAACCAGCGATGCACCTACACGAGGCTGAGGGAAACACACGCAGAACCCACGCTGCTTCCGGGGCCAAAAACAGGGAAAGAAGCATCCAGCAGGCGTTGCAGAGACTGGCTCTTTCCCTAGATGCGTTGTTCTCATGTTTCTTTAGCTCTGCAAATAGTGATGCTGTTGCACAATACGCAAAACAAATGTGCTTAGAGACTTCCTTTAATCTGGGAAAAGAATAAATGTGTTGCTTTCTGATAACATCAGAAATGCACAGAATGGGAAAACTCTAGGAAGAAACTAAATGCTGTAAAATCCTGGAAAATAATTAATAGATTTTTCTGTGCTTTCATAATAGCATTCACTTGGGTAACCATAAAAAATGATTATTATGGTAATAAAAAAAGAATGAATAATTTATTGCAAGTCACAGACAAACTGTTCCCTCCCAGAATTCTAGGACGACTGCATGCATATGAAAATAATCTTACATGTGTATGCTTGCTGTAGCTGTTGGGACAGAAAACGTCTGCCATTCTCTATAGAGTTTCATTGGACGTCTTCTCTTTTCCAAAGATTCCCTAGGGAATTCAATTAAAATGGAAGCATAAAACTGATCACATTGGCACCCTGCTGCAAGACTGCTTAACCTACTTCTCCCCGTTTACTCAGCCCAGGGCTCGGTTTGGTTGTCTGCTGCCTTTTAAACACACGGTACAGGCTGGGGGAGTCGCACACCGACCTTCTCCCTAACACCTGCACCTCCTGCTGACAACCGAGGAAGCAAGGGGGAGAAGAGAGCTGCTGCTCATCAGGAGAACGTGACAAGGACCAGCAGTAACGCAGGTCCTGCAAGGGATGTGCAGTTACCCTGTGGTTACTAGCTCATTGCTACATTAGAAAAGCCACCCTCTCTCCATATCTGCTGTGGCAGCAGGCTCAGCAGAAGCCTTGAATTATCATAACACACGGATTCCCAAGGAGCACAAATGAGAAAGAGAGTGAAGCTCCTTCCAAAACAAACAGCCATAATTCAGTATTTGAGACCTAACAAATTACCTACTGAGAAAAGTAGAAGCTAGATCTTAATAAGGCTTAACTGCCTGGTTTGGATTTCACAGATGTTAAAAATGTTTGCAATCTGGAATTAAACCGGGCTAATCTAAACCGTAAATATGAACCACCATTTGGGCTCTATCTGTAACCCTCCGGTTCAATTCACAGCTCATTTTTCTAGAGTTCAACAAGCTACACATAAACCTTAGAGAAAGGAAAAGAATTTGGTTAGTGTCTAATGTAATCTATTAAATGAGTCCTCACACACACCATAATAAAATTCAATTTATTATAGTTTGTAAAATATGATTCCCCTCTGCGATAATTAAAAAGATATTGTAATAAAAGTCCTTAGCCCTCATGTGCTCACATTTGTCAAGATCTGATTTTTATCTGAGCAGAAGGAGTACGAGGACATGGAATCACTCCTACAGCCGCTACGTGCTAACGCAGCCCTAGGTGAGCCCGTCTTGGAGCCGCATCCATAACGGGAAATGGGGGGCCTCAGGATCCCTGCACCGCATCCAGCCTGCACAGATCCCTGGTCTGAACAGGGAGGGGATGAACGCTGCTTTGGAGGATGCGATGGCAAGCTCCAAGCAAAGACTCTGGCATTAAAGCAACAGCAGAAGAACCGGAGGTACGGTCTTGGCCCCTCCAGCCCGCACGGTTAGCTAGTATTCAGGATCTTCTTGCCCTGTTTCCAAAAGAAAGAACCCAGTAGCTTCCTGTGTAACTGAAAAAATGTGCAATGCACAGTCATTTTGCCCTGACTCAAGCAGGAACAGAAGGAGAATTTCCTTGTGCATGCTTCCAAATCTACCTTCGAGGCCAGCTCTCTGCCTGAGAATCCTCTCGTTCTCTTGGCATCTTCTCAGGGCACAGCACCACTGCTCTGTGGCTTTTTCCTGGCCCCTTTTCCTCTCCTGACACAGAACACAAGCACACAACCTGGCCAGGGCTCCAGCCCCGTGCTCAGACACACGCTGGGGAAACCCAGCGAGCTCCCCTAAGTCGGTTCTGGTCCTGGTCTCCTGCAGGGGCAGTGCATCGAGCAGCGCTTCCTATTGTTCCCGTTACCAGGGAAGCAGCCTCCTCAAACACGAGCAGCAGCTGATGCAAGAAGCCAACTGGAAGCCAAACAGCACCAGACACGGCAAGCGCCCTCACTTGCAACGTGCAGCTCAACGGTGAGACGCAGAGGGGAAGATGCTGCACCTGGCACGCAGCCCTGCGGAACAGACGCCGCACTCCTGAGGCTCCTCCCCACGGATGGCGTCCTAGGTTCACGCAGTTCCACTGCCCTTAGCAGCACGGAGCATCCTGGAGCCACACATCAAATCTCAGCCCTCTGGGGAAGCTCAAAGGGAACCAGAGGTATAACCCAATAATAACTCCAAATAAATCAGCCCTATTCTCTCCTCCCACAGCACCAGCAAAATCGGGTTACAAACCTCCTACAAGGTCTTGCCCCTAGAAGAATTATTTCTAGATGTGGTCAGAAAGCAAGCACCGCCCAGCACAAGCCAATTCCCAGCACAGGCTCTCCTCTAACAGCACTCTGCACGCAGCCAACACGCATGGCACGCGGTCAGAACCACTCATTTTTAGGTGCCTTTATGGTAGAACTAGTCAAGAAGCACTACTGCACTCTAAGTTTACTTGCTCATACCTAGCCATACACAAAAATACCTCTCTATAAAGCATTCAAGGTATTCTGCTTGAAGCTCTTCACTCAGAGCAGTCACCATACACAGAACCGTTAGTTCTCTGGAGGAGTGCCTAAGGGTAAAGCGTGACAATGGAAGGAGATTAGAGAGCACAAGGACCATCGCTGCCATATGGAGAACAGTATTTATTTTGCAGAACCCAACTAGCAAAATGCTTTATTTATTTTTGCATAGCACCAGGCCAGGACTGAAAGGAAAATCATGCTAAGAGCAGCGCAGGAGACAGCGTTAAAGTTTGTCTCTCTTGCAGGATCTATGGCAAACCAAGGACCACAACTTCAGCACGCATTTAAGACAGTCCCACTACAATGCAAAAAAAAAAAAAAAAAAAAAAAAAAAAAAAAAAAAAAAAGCAATATGTAATACATGTATTAACATTCCATGTTTTCCTTTGGGACGACTCTGAAATCATGTTCTACACCTTAATCTCCAGTTTCTGGCACATCAGCACGGTTGCTGCTATCTGCATGCAAATCAGTGGCACCTCTGCTAGCTGCGGCGGGTGAGTCAGAGGGAAATGGGTGAAACCTGCAGGCTTTTTTCCCCCCCACCTACTAAAGAAAGTCATTCAGTGCGTTGATTTACCACGTATGAACTACTTAAAAGGAGATATGGACATATTTGCTTACACAATTTGAAATACCAGTTCACAAAATCTCTGCAGCCACGATGCCACACAGAAAACCAGGAAGAAAAAAGCAAAGCAATGCACAGCAACAGGTCGGTCTCGATTTCTCACCAACACTCCAAAAATAACATCTGGTGCAGAAAAGGGTTTATCGTTTCCAGCTCATCTCCGTGCTGCACACGAGAGGGCACTGTTCTGTAGGCTCAGGGGACAGGAGCACACATCAATCATGCACTGCAGATGAAGGTTTTTGTGCCAGCGCCAAGCAATTAGACCCCCTCTGGAGAATTAACTGTGTAGCTGGATGCAACCCTGCCAGCTGGTTCAGCACCTGCAACACCTGAGGTGTCCGTATCAGCACACAGTGCACATGGCACAGAGAGCTTCGGAAGACCCCGAGGTGCAGCCCAGGCTGATAAGCAGCCCAAACTTGGCTGAGTGTTTCCATCTCTAATTGAATCCAGTGGTAAAGTAACTGGCTGGAAGTCGGAGTGACACCACAGGGCTCGTGCATCGGGCAGGGAAGAGATGACAGCTCTTCCAGCACCTTGGTCTGATTGTGGGCGGGTGCAGAAGAAACAGAAGGGACAGAGGCAGGAAAGCAAGCCAGCACGCAGGTGTGGCGAGGTTAGAAAGCACACGGAGCTGCTGCTCCTCCCGATAAACACTGCGGAGGTTCGCTCACTGTAGCAAAATCTTTCCAGAGTCACAGGGGACACGGGCTGTGCTTTCACCTTCGTCCCCAGACTGACACCCTTCCGACTGCTGCTGCATTTGTGACGTTCTCTGCCCTCTGAGTACAAAACAGTGTTTCCTACAGCCCTCCTCCCCTCCTCCTCCTCCCTCTCCTGTAACCCACCCAAACCAAGTTAGCAGGAAAGATGTTTTTATTATTAAACCACAAGCATCCAGCCCCCACCAAGGCCCACTTTTAGGGCTTCCTTATTCCTCCCGCACCACGTGCCGACAGATGCCGCGTTCCTCTCGTCACCGTACATTTCTGCAGCAAGGGAAAGGCAGAGGCAGGCTACGGCCTCGAAACATAAGTGGGGCAGGAAATTGCTATCTGCTCATTTGGTGTAAAGAGAAATGCACGCAGAGCTTCTCCAAAGACAATAGGAATAGGAACTGGGACCAATGCCTTCATATCCGATTACCTGCACCCCAGAGCATTTTATTACTCCCTTCCTCATATTTCAGCCTCATAAATCTTATAGATAATAGGCCAATAAACATATCTGCCTAGTCATCATGTCTGTTTTTTTGTGTGCTTTCTCCTCTTTGTATGCCTGAGCACGACTCTCTGTCCTATATGGCCTCCCAGCCCATCGTCCCTCCATCCTGCATGGCCCCCCAGCCCACCGCTCCATCCCGTCCACCAACGGGACTTCCCAGCAGAAGGGTTGCATAAAGCTCCTGGATGAGAGGCACCCTGCGAGTGCCAAGTTGATCGGCCAGGGGAGGTTTTCTTGTATTAAACAACCTGAAGATGGTGTCAGTCCAGCAGTGTTGTTACCAAGGATGAAGTGCATGCCTGGAACAAAAATCTTTTGTCCTTAGGTAGCCTGTGAACTTCCTGAACTCACCCGAGCCTGTGAATCAGGAGTTCATCTCTCCATGCCACACCGAGGGATATTCAACTCTTCCTTGCCAATGCTCCGTATTGTTATGGAGTCATTATATCATCCGCATTTCAGAAAGATGTTTCAAACATCTGGTTAGCTTTAAATGCACAAAACCACATGCACGCATCAGTATTCTTCACATTAATCTGCTTCTCCCGTGGTTATGAGGGAACACGAGAGCAGATGAACCTCAATGCCTCCTGACTGATGATGGACGCTCTGTTTACATCTCGGCTGACAACACCAAGGTATTTCCTCTCCAGCTGCAGCCAAGCAACAACAACAAAGAACCAGCACCACCAAAGCCCCGCATCACGAGTCACGGAGTCTGAGCCCGTTGTCTCCAGGCCACTTGAGCTGCAGAGGTACCAACATCACAGCACCCGACACCATCCCTTATCCCTGCTCCAGAGGGACACAGATGGAGAACATCGTTTCCCCTATTGCTTAGCGGCACTTCCATCCGATCTGGAAACCATTTAACACAACGGTGATGATTAAACCAGGAAGTGAGCCATCTCCTGCCTGCTCAAATCCATGAGAACAGCAGCAAAATGGAATTTGACCAAGCAGCAGGACGGGCACCCTGCAGGCTGCCAGAAGGGCACTGCTGGCTTAGTGGCCACCAGGGAACGGGGCATCGCTGGGATCAGCTCCCCAGCTTCACCACAGGACAGCGTAACACTGGATGAGAACAAGAAGTCATCACAAACAGCGTACCTGACCTGAAATTAGTTTGCTGTAAAAACCCTAAAATGTTTTCTTTCCCCAGAGAAAGTATTTCTTTTAGTAAATGAAATAATGGACATTGGGAGAGTGGGGGACGGGGAAGAGTTATCCCCACTCTGCCTCATCAGGAGCATCTCTTCTGACAGAGACTCTGAGAAGTAACATAGTACCTACAATGCAAATGTCCCAAGGAAGGAAAAACGAACCAAGAGCTTCCTTTGACTGGACAAAAACAGTTTCCCTAGGCATTAGATCTCCTGCAACAAAGTATGAAACCACCATGGACAGGAAAAAAAAAAATCACTTTGTAAAGACAACTTAAGATACCCAATAACCAGCTGCCTTGTTTGCCAGTCTTCGATCTAGTTATTATTTACCATGCTCTCTGACAAGAGAAAACTCCAGAGCCCTATAACCAGCAACATGCATTAGCCCCAAGTTCTTCAGCTCCTTAGGAGAAGGTGCCAGAGAGAAACCGAGATGAGCTGTGCCAGCACCACCTGCTGCAACACTCCAGCCAACAAGGACGTGGTCATGGCTGCAGGCCTCAGTCTCTCTTTTTCATCTCAAAAACCACCAGTCCTTTCCAGTGGAACACAACAAGGCTTTCAAAGCTTCATTAAAAAAACTACATCACCTGCTCTGACCTCCTGCATCACACCAACGACTGCATTTCCCCCAAGCACCCCGAACTAAAGCCCTACAATTACAGCTTCATTTGGGTTCTGGCTAAAGCATCCCTCCCCAGGCACGCAGCCTCGATTTGACAAGCATCAAGGGATGGTAAATCCCCTGTGGTGCTCGTACTCGAACACGTGCTTTGCATCTAAGCTGATGTGCTGGGTTTAGCTTCCAGCTAGGATTCGCATTATAACTTTTCCTTTTGTTTCCAGAGTTTTTCCCACAAAATTATCCCTGTGCATAAATACCAAATCACTTCATTTTTTTCATAAACCCAGTAGATTAAACGCCTCACTTTCCCCAGCTTTCAAATCATTTGTCTAGCTCTTTTCCACATTGACTTTATTTGTTGACAGCCTTTTTAAAAACAAACAGGACCCAACCCACGCGGTGTGGTGGGAGAGCACACAGTCCTCCTGCACACACAGCCCAGCAGCACCATGATCTTTTTTGCCAGCCTGGTGCACGGAGAGTTCATTCCTGTACTGTCCTGCCCCTTGGCACAAGCATTTATTTTTCCACCCATGCCACAGACCCTGCTTGCCCACCTGGTTCTCAGCTGCAGAGCTACATCTGCACCAGAGCACGTTTTATTTCCGAGGGCTGAGTTGACCAAGCCTTCCAGACCACATGGCATCACTTGTGTGCTCCCCACTCCGCACTTCCCAGCCAAAGCATGAGCTGTACAACAGCTTTATCAGCAGTAATTCCATCTTGACTCTGGGTTGATGAGACGATGGAATAACAATGTGCCAAACTCCACAAAGCCCAGCTAGCAACCTCTCTTATTTCACGAGGGTTCCCTGATGATGGCTTTTTTCAGATCCATCAGCCAATTCTTAATCCACTTGGTATGTGTGCTTGGGGCTGTAAAATGCTAATTGCTTTCTTCAGATTCAAGCCCAGCACTTCAAAAAGAATCTAGCTGTATTGCACCTACCTTTGTCAACCCAACCCTAGAAGAATGACGAGTTCTGTTCAACAGTTGCCTTCCATTTAGAAAGCATCCACAAAAACCCACGTTTGTCAACAACTGGAAGAGTTTATTAGTGCTTTCTACTCCACTACAGGAAAACTCCCAGGGAAACAGAGCAACCAATCACGCAGCGATGGTTCACTCAGCCGGGGAGCCCAATCTATCTGGGTGTCAGTGGCAAGAGCCCCTTTTCCCAGCACTCTGCTGGAAGAGAAGCAGGAAAACAGACTAAAGCATCCATCAGTGCCAGACACTTGGAGCAGGGAATCTGGGAATCCCGTGAGATGATCATCACTCAGTAACAGCTCTCCAGCAGCACAGGCACTAACCGGTAACAGCTTCAAGAACACTCACGACTGAGAGGTAAATGAAGCCTTTGCATTCCCCTACTGTTGTCAAACCACGCTCTGCTCATTTATCCAGCAAACCCAGCGTTCTCTTTAAGCCAAAATCCATAGGCAGCCTGGTCGTTCCACAAGCTCCCCCATCGCTTAGCCCTGACGAACAGCCTGCGCAGACAGACAGCTGCTGCAGACAGAACGAGCTCCTACCAGTCCGTCCACCAGTGCCACTCAATTAGTCACCCAGGCCAGATGCTTTCATTTCTGTCCCAGCCTTGATGATCAAAGGCTTAGATAAATTACAAGCCTTCCCAGCTCGCCTGCCAGTTGCCCACCAAACAGCTATAAACATCCAACAAGTCTCCTCGGTGAGTAATCGGGAGAGAATTTGCAATCGGCCGCGCGAGCGCTCTCGACGTGGATTCTCTTGTGAATATTTACTCGCGCAAGCACGCAACGTGATGTTGCTTTCCCACAAATGTTCTTGCCAGTGCAGTTTTGCTCATCTGAAGCGGTTGGGGAATAAACAAAGAAGTGTGGTCAGAAAGAGCAGCGACGCAGATCAGCGAATTCGAGATGGAAAATGGTTGACGGCGGACGGTCCCGACCGCGCGCCGAGGAGCGGCTCGCTGCCTGCGTGCTCATCGTTTGCTCAGCAGTTTGGCTTCTCTGTGCAAGAGGGCAAATTTGACTCCCTTTCTTCTCCCCTCTATGCTTCTGCAAGCAAACGCTCGTTTCCAAGCGGAAATAGTTGAGTGTAATGCATAGTAGTAAATACCCGTAAGAAAACATATGAAAACTATCACATAAATGGGTGAAGTACTTCATGCAATTCAGTCATGTAGCCAGAGCTCAGCATTGCGGTCACCAGAGAATACTGGAACTTTGAAGTGATGAAAAGAGTTTGAGGATCAGTTTGACAAAAAGTATTACAGTGCTGCAGACACTTCAGAAGTGTGGGATGTCTCAGGTCACACGTGGGGCTTTCCTCCTGACATGCTACACCTGCGATAAGAAACAGCTGGGAAGGCAACCCCAGCCCTCCTCACAGGCAGGGTGCAGGGTGTGAGAACGCAGCCGCAGCCAGCGGGGATGCTGCGGCCCTTTATGCAGCCCTAATCTCACGCTCCTTGAAAATCTGTGTTACTACGGAAGCAAGGACTCCAGCTGAGCCACTGGAGGACCTCCTTGTGCCACCCCATTCGCTCCGAACACCACAATATCCAGTCCCTATTTCCAAGAGCCCCATCATCCTCTGGTTTCCATGAGCAGAAACATCTTGAGGCAATTAAAAATATATATATAGGGTATGGGAAGGGGAAGATGCCAAAAAGCAAAGCTAAACACCAAACACAGATCTCTCAGACCATACAGACCCTTCTGAAGCGGTGTGAGATGAGAAGTAGGCACAGACAAACCTCACAACCCAATGCGCTTGTGACAAAGGAAACAAACAAACAAAAAAGTACCTGGTGCAGGTGTTCAGGGGCTGAGCTCTCACAGGACGAGGTCAGTGCGTCGAATCGATAGTTCTGCCCAGAAAAGAGAAGGAATAATCAACACTTCTTCAGAATTTGAGGTATCTAACTCATTAAAGCTTTCGATAGAAGAGCTTTTGAGCGCACTAGGACATGAAGAACCAGGAGCCTTGGGTTTGTTTTTAATTTAAGCCATGAGCTGTCCTATAAACGGACAGCTATTAAGGTCTGCAGTAGCATTGGTTATTCATCCTCCTCCTACCCTCCAACAATAAGATTTTTGTTCTAACAAATAGAATGCTTAAATAAAAAAAACCTGAAGGCTTTAAAATCCTGGATGTGGAAGTTTAAGTAAGCTTCTCCAGCAGCTGGTTCCTCTATGTCAGCAGGAAACCTATCAGATAATTTCTTGACAGTACAAACACTTGCAGTGACCACACATCCCATTCACCCCAGAGAAAAAAAAAACCTTCATGAAGACTGTTGGTTCTTTTTTTATTATTATTTCAGCACTAAAAGAAAATCAGGAACAGTAACAACATTTAAGGAAACACATAAGACTTCAGGGACAGGGCTGTGATTGCCATCAGCTGCGTCCTCCTGAAGCATAAATGCCTTGGCCACCACCTGCTTTCATTACAGCAGCAGGAACAGGGCCAAAAGTCCAAATGCAACCAAAAGCCAGGCAAGCTACTCTGCTGGAGATGGGAAGGGCCTTCCCTCTTTCTTGTCTGGGGTTGAATCTAGGTGATCTTTAAGGCCCTTTCCAACCCAAGCCATTCTATGATTCCTGGCCCTACAGCGAGTGGACACAAGTGACAGCGTCCCCGTGCCAGCCTCCAGTCCCCAGGGTTCTTACCCCACTGCTGCTCACCAGAGCCCACGCTGCCAGCTCCAGACGCATTGCTTTCAAGTCTCAACACCCACGCCTCATGTGCCAGAAAAACTTTAGCTATTTCCTTGGAATTAAAGGACAAATCCCAAGCCACTTGGATGGTAGAGAAATCCAGAACGCAACTACTGATTTCACCCAGAGCCCAGCTGCTGGAAGGCAGCCTGAAGTACCCCCACATCCACTTATTGTGGATCTCAAGATTTGCAGCAACTGACTCACGGCTCCTAAGTGTGCGGGGCTGGCAGAGCCGCAAACCCCACTGACTCATCGCAGGGCCGGGGGAATCCCCGCCGGCCTCACCGGGGTTATGACCACGGCCATCAGACTTCTCCCGGAGTATCTGTGGCAAACAGAGAGCGATTGCACAACAAACCGCGCGGAGAGTCCTGTTAGAATACGGCCGGTGTTTTGAAATCGGGCAAAGAATGCTGGAAGGATAAATATTTATGGGTTTTGATGAACTGCAGCACTGTGCTAATGAAATCAAGACTTTAATGTGCTCGGACTGTCCTTTGCTCAAGAGTGAATAAGGCTTCATCGTAAATATTACTACGCAAAGAAATAATTTATATGCCCAGTGGCAGGGAGCACGCATGGTGGTTCAAAGGGCAAGCCCAACTGAGCTGCAGCAAGCCACTACAACAGCCACGCTGAGCAGCACCGCCCCGCCAGTGGCCACCAGGCTCCCCAGCACCAGCACAGGGGGCACCTGGGCTGTGCCCGACCTCAGGGAACACCGCGCTCAGCTGAGTCCATTTCCCCCACCGCAGGGGTCAGGCTGAGGACGTTCTGCATTTTGCAGTGGGTCGTCTCCCTCCTGGCTCTGCAGGGGTTCAAACCAACACAGCTGCAGTCAGCAACACCTTAATCCCATCTTAAGGACGGGGAGACCAGCAGCACTGGGAAGCAATCCTCACCCGTGCACCAAAAGTCCTTCGAGCTCCTGCAGTGCAGAAGTCACAGCTGCAACGCAGCGCTGAGGTGTGGCTCCTTCCTACAAGCCTTTGCTGTGAACCCGCAGGCTGGGCTCTTGTGCAGACATCCTGCTTTTCCCACCAAATAAGATGCTCTTCCACGAATTCCACATCAACGCTCTTCACATTGCATTATAGTCCCCCAGCAAAAATAAGCCAGATGAGAAACGCCTGCCTACAAGTGTTATGATCATATTTTTAACACATCTGAACTTCAAAGAGACCAAACAGGAAAACTGCTCAACCCAGCCAATGTTTGCCCTGGCTCTCACCTCCAGTGTCTTTCAGGTGTCTGATAATCAAGTTATGCCATGAAAAATGTGCAAATTAAAGGATTCCCCAACCCCTCTTAGGTGGCTGATAAGCTTCTTAACCACTGACCTTCTAAACCCCTGAAACGATCAGCGAGTGAGATTCAAAAAAGAAAAAAGAGAACATATGGTAGCACACTAGAACATAATGGTCTTGAAAGGAAATAAAAGCTCTCTGTAGACTCCACATCCTCTAAACCCACTCTGCGAACAGATAAAAGCCACATTGTAGTCAGGTCTCCACCTAAAACGCTCAGGCAAAATCTAGGTCAGCATCCTCTCCTGGGAGCAGGCATTAATCGCGGCGCTTCCAGAGGGGTTTTTGACTAATGCAGCGCTTTATATGGGAGCTGGCAGCCGCCACCTTTTGCAACTCAATACTCTCACCAAGACTCAAGGAGCTAGAAGTTACACTCGAAAAGCGCTTTTAAGCTGGCTGGAAAAACAAGGCTGGCTTTGCCCCTTATCCATAGGAAAAAGAACAAAAGAAAGAAGGAAACATCGTGCCACGTGCTGGCACCAGCAGCTCCTACACAGCGCTTCCTGCCCAGGGAGAGGTGCCCTGCCCTTGCCGGGGATGGATTCTCCCCAGGTCCTGCAGGGAGCAGCTGTGGACCCAGGAGCGCAGCCCCCAGCCCAGGGCTCCCATCCCTGCTGGGATCTGAGGTGGGACCAGTCTCAGGGAGCCTTCTGGGGCACTGGGTTGAAGCAGGACCATCTCTGCTGGCTGGAAACTAAGTTCCTCGTCACAGTTCTTCAGGGCTAGGTCTCAGGACATGGCTCCTCTTGGCTGCAGAGAAGGAACTCAGTTTTTTTTTCCTGCCCAAAGAGCCCGCAGAGACATCCATTAGTTTTAACATTACTTGGTGGAAAAGAATCCGAGGTGCAGCGTGAGCCATTTGCTGCCTCCAGAGAGGCACAGGGAGGCAAAGTGGTGGGAGGGGAGCCTTTGCTATCCAAAAAGAAATGTTTTGTCTCCATTCCATTCAGAAGAAAATACATATATAAAAATTAATTCTGAAAGGTCTTGTTTTCATTCCTTTTTGTAGCTAAACCACATTTTAAACCCCCACATCAGCACAAAGCAGCAGTTTGCTTTCTGGGCACTGATAACTGCCACTCCATCACCAACTCGTGCTGCTGGAGGAAAGGTGACAGCATGGACAAGGACACCAAGGGCTGTCCCCAGCGCACTGGAAGCCACCATGGGGGAGCCCAGTGTGGGGACAGCCTGGCCCTCCAGCCAGAGCGATGAGTTTATTTCTTTTTATTATCGTTGCTCTATGAAAAGCAGAAAATGAACAGCTAGCATTTCTTCTCTCCCCACAGCCTCACCTAACAGGACCAGGACCTAGCTCCATCACACCTGAGATTTCCACCCTCCTTTTACCCCAAACTCAGCCCCAAATCCTTCTGGCCACAGAGGATGCAACTTTTGACCCTGGCCAAGCTCCTGCGCAGGCTGCAGCAATAGCAGCTACACGATTTAGGGCAGACGAAGGCAAGAAAATGGGAGAAGAGTGACATTGCCACCCAAACGGAGTGACTTCACAGCAGCTGGGCGGGCAGAGTTGGGTGCCAAGTTCTGCGTTCCCAGGCTGGACAGGGAATGTGTCCTTCACATCCGTGCTTTCCCTCCTGCTTAGGCAATGGGAACAGCTTCCAGGATTTTCCTTGTTCAGCCATTTTAAGGAAAAAAAACATAGGTTTCGTCATACAGTCGGCCTTGCTCTGTCTCCACAGGTGCCCCCTATTGCTCAGGGTCCAACTAAATGAGGTGCTGCTCCCTATGGCCGCAGTGCCACGGGAGATGCAGGGGAAGGACACAGGCCCATGGGCCAGCCCACTGCGACTCCCTGGGTTTCGGACGACCTTCCCCCCGCCTCCCACTCTCCGCCTGCCGAAGGCGGTGATGAAGTGCTTGCATCCAGCTTCCCATCCCGCACTCAGGAAAGAGCTTTATTTTGTTTTCCCGTTTGCAGCAGTTTTATGTCCGTGTTCCTGGCTTTATTACACGCATCTCCCTCACTCTTGGGACCCAGTATCTTCTCCAGGGATTGCAATCTCACTGTATGAGATAAATATCTCAAAAAACAAATAAAGAACATTTCCAGGCTGTGTCAATGCATGAGAAAGATGCACTTTAAGAGCTTGAATTAACAAGCCAGTAAAACTTAAAATGACCTTCTTTCTAGTATTGGCACTAGAGGAAACATCAAATCTTCCCTTTACCTTCTCTTTTTAGTTAGCACAGCAGAAGATGGGTGAACACAGAGCTGCTTACAGTATCAAATGTTCCATTTCAATTTTCATCTCTAACAACGAGAAGAAAAACCCCTTCCTTCCCTAGAAGGGCTCCTCTCAGAGACTGAACAGCGTAATCATATTTTAACTAAGCCGTCCACAAAGGATCAGAATTTGAGCTACCCTCTGCAGCCTTTGCTGCAGAAAAGACTTTGCAGAGGCTGTCAGGGAAAAGGAAGACGCTGTTAAAATCACATTTCAACAGAATCATAGTGTTTCTCAGCACAAGCCCATTAAGGAGATGGGCTGATACCTCCACCCCCGCGGGGATCGCGGTGCTCAGTGTTTATGCAGGGTGCGATGCCAGCTCGCAGAACCATGCTGCAGCCTCACCCAGTGCCTCATCCCCCAGTCCCTCCTATTCCCCCCCATCCCCAGCTGTTAATTGTCTGTTTTCCACCCAGAGCTCTCCAAATCCTTCAGGCATTCTGAGAACGCATTCTCAGGCGCCGGTGCGCGACGCGTGCACCTTCACGCCCGCCCTGCAGACGGGGATTACGTCGGCACGCGCGCCCAACGCCGCGCCGAGCTGGGGACATCACCACCAGCCCTGCTGTCCCCTCGGGGGCAGGATGGGTGCCAGGGGTTTCTGCAGCCAGCAGAAACCACAGACAGCAGCCTGTGCTCTCCACCTGCTCGTCCCCAAAAATCCCATCACATGCCCATCTGCTTTGTGCTCTCGGAAGCAGCCGCTGAGGGAACGGGAAACAACTGCGGCAGGTGCTTGGCGCTGAATGCCAAACTCCTCCTGAGGAAACAGCTTTTTTTCCAGGAACATGTACCAGCCGTGGATGTAAGCACTTGCTGCAGAGGTTCAGGAGTGCAGCCGTAAATATCAGGAACACTAAATCATGCTTTCAGACTTCTTCAAATACCCCAACAGGTGAAATCAAGCCCTAAACCTCCAGAGAGGCTCACAAAAACCACAGCTCAGCTGCTGCCTAATCCCAGAAACCCTCGGGGACCACTGACACTTCAGGCAATTTTAAAGACTCCCAGGTGCCCAATATTCTGCTGCCAGTCAGGGTTGATGGATTTTACCCAGGAGAGCTCAGCCACACTTGCTTCCAGACTCAACCAAATCCTAGTGTGCTCTGTGAACAACATCCAGCACCTGCCCTGGGCGAGGAGGCCCACAGGGCTCCAGCACCCAGACGCCTCCTGTGCTACAGAGATGCTAGTGCATGGGCACAGCATTTCTGTTTTTTTCTCCTCCTGATCAGCCTTCTGCAGACCCTTGGGTCTGAAGTGCCAGGAATTGTTCAGCCTTCACCTTGTATTAGGGAACCACCGGGGTTTTCTCAGTGCTTCTGGTACACGCTGCTGGCCCTGAGCTGCTGGCTTGTGTGGGACCTCGTGGACAGGCAAGGGTTTTAGGGCTGGGTTTGGATTTCTCTTTTTCTCCACTTCCATTTATGAAGTGCTGTAAGTATTCACTTTGGAAGAATGATTAAGCGTGGTTATCATAGTGTCCTACCTGAAAAGGCACGTGGCAACCTTTGTGGTCTAATTAAGGGAAAGAGTTAGGGCACCTGCTCAGCATGCTGATGTCAGGGCAGGTCATTGTTTGATTGCCTATAGGTGTGCTGTGCTCAAGCAATCACAGCTGCAATGAGAAGATGCTGCTGGGTAAGGAAGGTGAGAAGCTTTTAAACAGAAGTGAGGCAAACACCACAATCTACTCCAAAGAACATTAAATCCATGGTAGCCTTCTCTCAGACGACTCTCAAGGCTTTTGGATCAGATCCAGAAGCTGCTCCTCCATCCGCATTTCACAATGGTTTTACTAGAGAGAACAAAAAGCCTTTTTGTTCCCATTTTCCAGATGGGGAGAGCGAGGAAGAGAGAAAGCTGATGCAGAGCAGATTGCAGATACAAAGGATACAGCAGAGGGGAGGCAAACAAAACCCATCCCTTTCACAAGGAGCAAGGGCTCACACTTGTTTCCTTACTGCAACACACAAGAGACAACATTTCAGGGAGCAAGTTGGCTCCCTGAGAACAGAGGGTAACATGGTGCATGCCAAAGACATCAGGTAATTAAAATCGCTAGGGGAAATTGTCCTTAATCAAGTGTATGGGATCACAAGGAGGGGACCAGCGGCAGGTAACATCAACAGCTAGCAACAATGAGAGAAAAGGACTTGTACCTCCACCTGCCAGCAGGGCTTGTGAGAAATAGCACGCAGACTTACCTTCTGGTGACACTGAGGAGCTCTGGGCCAAGAGGAGCGAGGCTTTGTGAGAAGCAGAGAAGAATCCTGAGAGCTATTTCACTACTGGGCAATGCCCTCTGAAGCTGCAGCAGTTTCTATGCTCCAAGGTCTCACAGACACAGGGATGAGCCACTGGCACCAAATAATGCTCTAAGAAACAAGGGAAGGAGAAGGGCAAGCTTCACAAAATCCCTCCTAACTCAGAGCAGGCAGCACAGTAGCACAACCAACCCGAGAGGGAGCTGAACCAAACCACGGCTCAGCCTCCCACCCACACACCAGGAAATCACAAACCATCAGCATCAAATCACAGCAGCGTCGGGACACAGAGGAGACACCTCACTGACCTGCTGGGCTCCCAGGCTGCTGCTCTGGAAGGCAAGGACAGCACTGGAAGGTGCTGAGAGCTTCAGCCAGCTTCCAGGAAAGACAACAACAACTCCCAGCTCCAGGCAGCTCCTACCCAACTAAAACCCCAGGCAGGGGGAGGGCAGGGAGTGCTCGTCTGCTGCCAGCTGGGAGCGGGGCTGGGCTCCCCCACCCCAGCGATCGCTATCAGCTGCCCACTGATTGCCCACCTGGGAGCTCCGGGCCCCTCTGCACCTGGGTGAGCACAGCCCTGGGGCAAGGGCTTGCACCCACGCCGATGGCTACATGACCCCAGAGCCACTCTGGGGCTTGTTTTTCAGCAGTGCTCCCTGCCTGTCCGTGGTATGGGTGCTCCTGGAGCCCAAGCACTGCCACAGCAGCTCCTGAGCCCCTTGCACGTGGCTCAGGGGCAGCGTGCAGCGGGCACGGCTCTGCTCCCACCTGGGCTGCTTCTCCATCCCGCAGCATTCCTGCAAACGCAGCTGCCCTCGTGCTGTGCATGCAAGCAGGCGTGAGCCGCCCGCTGAGCGGGGCTGCAGGGAATGGAAGCTGCCAAATGCAGCCTTGAGTTCCTCAGGGCCTCTCTCTCCTCCCCAGCAAACTGAAGCCCAGGAGGTGCTCTCCCCACAGCATCTCCCACGACCCCACAGAAAAACTGCGGGGCGGCGGCAGCAGCAGGGCCTGGGGGCAGCAGCAGAGCAGGAATGCTTCTGGGAGAGACCCCTGCCGCTCTGAGCGGGCTCCCTTGCAAGAAGTCCCCTCGCACAGCCTCGCTGCAGCAAGGCCTCCCTCTCCCAGCCACCTCCTCGCACTGTGCTTTTCCCGAGCCTGGCACACTTTGCTAACTTGGATATTTTCGTGGACGTGCAGAAAATGCAGAAGGGCCCTGAGCGATCGCGCAGCAGAATGCTATTTCTGGAAGGCAGCAAATGACAGCTCCGCTCCAACCTTGCATTTGCAGACTAACTTATGAGATGTAGTTCCTATGGAGAAACCTTTCACCACACAGTAACGGTGTCAGTTCTGCTTTTGGAAGAGCAACTGGGTGCAGAATTGCCAAGATTCCCCAGCACAATATGGCCAAGAGAGAGCCAGCTGTGACACCCCTACAAATATGCTCTATATGGATGCTGGAGGGCTCTGTGGAAACTGGATAGCACACCTCTGGTATTTGCAGTGTATGCATTTTTTTTCCGAGACCGAGGCCCATTTTCATGGGGTTATAAATCAGCCATAATAAAAATTAATTCTCAGCACAAAAGACTGCCCAATAGCAAATGTTAAAACACACTTTTAAAAATAATTTTTGGTCACATTTCCACTTCAGGTTCTCCTCCTGAAGTTTTGTCCCCCACCGATCAGGACCTGCAGGATTTCGAATGAAATCTTGCAGAAAATGGGCTCAGGTTCAACAGCCTGGACTTGACCCGTAGGAAAACAGCAAGGGGAATGCCTGCCCTTGCAGGGCAGCTGCAGCCACGCTGCTAAACCCCGCGGAGTGTTTGCGTACTGCCAAGAGAGGTGTGCTGTGTCAATAGCTAGCAGCAGCTACCTGTGCAAGTAGTCACTAGATTTCCCAATAATTCCAGGCCCAGCCGTGGTGGGGAGCAGATTCCCAAAAACCCTCAGGGGAGCTGGGAGCACAAACTGCTGCGGTTGGTGGAATCTGCGTTTAGACACTATAGAATTTTAGGAATCAGTGCATTTTAGTCCTTTTCTCTGCTCAGAGAGAGCAAATAGTTGCACAGCCATTCCTCTTGTGAAAAAACAACAACAACAAAAAAGCCACTTTTGCATTCTTACAGGAGGGTTTGTAGCACAGGGATCCCTTCTGCTCGCAGTGGTATGAATTCCTAGGCTGTGCTTAGTGCCACCTGTTACGTCTCCCATGCAGAGGGGAAGCTTTTGGGCTGCACTTCTCTTCCAGGTGTTTTTTTAAAGGTTGTGCTTTCCATGAGGATAAACTAACACGCAGCCCATGGAGAGGATTTCCATCTCCATTCTACTTCTGCGAAAACACAACCTGCACGGGCAATGCTAACAGCCACAGCGTGCAGTGCCAGTCTGCTCCCCAGGAGCTCCCAGCAGCTCCTGCTGCTGCTTGGTGAGTGCTGAAACGATCACTAAATGCAGACGTGCATCCTGTGGGAGAGGGGACGCTGCACAGGGACAGGAGCAGCGGCCCAGAGCACGACAGCAGCAAAGCTGTGAGCACAGTTCATGGCCTCACAGCTAAACTAAAGCAGAACTCTTGCACAAAGTGTGTGAAACGCCGTATAAATTAACAACAACAATAATAATAATAATGATAACAATACATACAGCAGAACAGGAGGGATGCCAGACCGCTGAGTGTCCCCAGGCTGCACTCTGCGTCACCCACAAATGGGAGACCCCAGCCCTCCTGGCAAGCACTGGCTAGGAAGATTCTCCCTGCGCAGGTCTGCAGGTGAGCAGCACCAGCCAGAGACCAGCGTGTTCTCACCACCCTAGAAGAAGGAATTGCCACCTCCCCGGCCTCACCCCAACGCAAGGTTCCAAAACCAGCAGCGCACAAGCCAGGCAAATCGGGGTTGTTAGAGTGCAGCCCCTGGCAGATGGGCAGCTTCCAGCACACCGATTTCACAGGCCCCGAGCAGCTGCAAATCCCTCCTTTCCATCTGGGCTTCAGCTCGCCACTAGCCTGCCCCCACGACCGTCCTTGCACCTTGCTCTCCTCCGCTGGCAGGCAGTCCTTGCCCTTGGCTCTGTCGTGTCCTTCCCACCTCTCCAAAAATACTCCTATTTTCTTCTGCTTCAGATTTATTTTTGGCCATTACGTTCCTTTCACCGAAGCAGGCACAAAACATTTTCAAAGATATTTATCTTGCTTTAGTGGCTGTGACCTCACAGTGCATGGAATAAATTGGGAGTAAACTGCCTGAAGTCCAAGGAGTGTTGAATGGGTGTGAAAGCAGCACCGCTCTCCCCAGCAGGAAATGCTGCGATAAATTGCCCCAGTTTCAGTCTTAACCGTATGGAGAAGAAGAGAAGCACATCACTAAAACGCTTGGAAGCTGATTTGGCTCTGTAAAACCTGGCGAAACTGAAGGCAGTGGCACCTGCAGCCAGCCAGCTCGCTCGGATTGCCCACTGGGAAAACCAGAGGGCACAGCTAAAAACCACAGCATGGTGTAGAGCGTGGTGTGGTCTGCAGACAAGCCTCAGACACAGGAAACATATCACGGCATTTGTGTCCCTGGTAGCCGAGCTTCATTTCACGGGGAAAGTGCCACACAGCTGCACTAACTGCTCGACAAGATTTCAACCTCTTCCAGCCAACAGCGGCGAGCTTTGCAGCATCCAAAACTCCTCCAGATCGCCCAGCAGGGATGGAAGGGAGCACACCTGGGCTCGGTGGCTGCTCCCCTGCATCTTGCCCATCGCTAGCTGCAACTACAAGAGCAAATGCTCGTTTTCAGCAGGCTGCCTTTTCCCGCGCCATGGGGTCGGTGCATGGCCCAGCACCGTCCCCTCCTGCAGCACAGACGCGTTCCGCAGGCAGCGCCAGGAAGACCCCCCACGTCACCATAAATACAAAATAAATATGGGCAGCCCCCATATGGCTTCCTTTGGCCACTGGAGATGCTGATCCCAGGAGAGGATGCTGCCTCTGTGCTGTCCTCCCCTCGTTTCAGGGACCCCCACAGAACCCAGGCAGTTCTCAGCAGGGCCAGCAGCTCTGGGGTTCTCAGAACTTCTGAGCAGTGCCCGAAGCCTCAGAGCCCTGTACCTGGGGGAAAACGGGGGAAATCCCCTCTCCTGGGGATTTCTTCTCCCAGAAGCAATCCCAGCGCCCGCCTGAAGCGCCTCGCACACTTGCAAAGATTTCCCTTGGACGAGCTGCAGGACAATTGAAAGGGAAGAACGAGGAGAGAAAACTGAGCTGGAGGAGGAGGAGAAAAGCCATCTCCAGTCCCCTGCCCAGGGGAATTTCACCAGGCTCAGCCTGCACCAAAGCTCTGCCACACACTGCCCAGCGCTGTCCCCCTGTCCCCCACTGCCGCCAGAGTAAATGCCCTGGGAAAGCCCCACGCGCGTCCCGGGTGCTCTGCCTGGTTCCCCTCTGCTTTTCAGCTGCAATCCACTCTGCAGCATCACAGAATGGTGGCACGGAGCAGAATGGCAGAGGCAGGGAAGAGATAAGGCGGCTGCTTGGGATGCGGGAGGCTCGGCTAGGAGCAGGGGGCAGCAGGCAATGCGGGATTCTTCCAGCTCTGGAGTCAGCAAGGGTGAGAAAACAATGAACAAACAAGCAGCAAAGAAAGGATCTCTGCAATCTAGGAATAAAATTAAGCCGGGGAAGATTTCAAATTTCAGCGTTTGCATCATCGCTTTCTCATCTGCCCTTGAACAAAGACAGATAGCGAAATACCTCTGAAATAAGAAAAAATATTTAAAATGTGATATAAGCGCCGTTAGCACGGGGCAGTGGCACAAGATGTTTTATCTCGCTCACCAGGACAAAGGGTTCATTAATCATGTTGCACTATTCGATGCACCATATCTTATCTTCAGCTTGCTCCCTACGCTCTCTTTTACGGGACGTCTGCGAGCAGAAGTGACAGCGGGACAATATTGATTCACACGGGCGGGTACATATTGAACTCGGCGTGTTGCTCCCAAAGATGTGAGCACAGGCATTGCTCTGCCCCACAAGGCAGCCACCTCCTGGGTGGGATCTGTCCGCAGCACAACATTTAGGAGAGGAAACAGAAAACCCCGAAAGAACGAGGAATAATTCAGGGCCTTAGGGAAGGTGGAGTACAAGGGTGCAAGAGGGGATTAAGGCAGGAGAACTGCACAGAACCCATCCGCTGTTGGGAAAATGCTTACAGACCGATGAGGAGCAGGAATGGAGGAAGGCCCTCATTCTTCATTAGATGCAGGAGAAACGTGAACGTTCTTTTGCGTACTTTATGGTTCCGTAGACAAAGCTCCCCGACAATTTACTATTGCGGGATTTTACTTTTTTTTAAACCAAATCTCTCAGCAAGTATTTCTGTTCTCCAACAGGTTAAATATGGGGTGCTCTTAATATTCTTATGAGTCCAAGGAAGAAGAAAGCCTGAATTCATATTTCTCATCCAAAAAAAAAAAAAAAAAAAGACATCAGCAAGTGGGCCAGAATGGGGCTGACCCAGCAGCAGACATCGGCTTAGGACACTAAGCCTGAAGCGAAGCAGGGAGGTGCTGATGGTGGGCTGCATCCCACCGAGAGCAGAGATTGGGATGAGGGGCCAGGCTGGGCATGTTCTGCAAAAACCAGTGGGACATGGCCACAGGATTAAAAGCATAATAAAAATCTTTTGCGGTCCCCAGGGTGCAACCTGATCTCATCACTCCTGGCGGAGGACGAGGCTGAAGCTTTTTGCTCCTGTGCTGGGGAGAGCTGCACCCACGTCAGCTGCTCCAGTGTTCGGAACGCTCCCAGGGCCACCAGAGCATTTGAATAATGCAAACTAGGGGCTGGCTGGAGAGGGAAACAGCCCAGTGGTGAAGTAATGACCTTCAAAGAGGTGGAGACTGATGAGTTATGAACCCATCGCCGCTCCCCCCGCTGCCGAGCTCATCTATACGCTTACGCAATGATTTATTTGCATCCTGCACGAAAACAAACCGATGTTTTACATATTTATATCATAAGATAAACCGATATTTAAACTGATCAAAGACAGCGGCAGATCTGGAGGTGATTACAGCAAGTGTTTTCCTAACTGAGGTCACGCTGCGCTCGGTGCGGGCGAGGCTGCGGCTCTGCTGAGCACATGTGGGCGCGCTGAAGGGCAGCGGCGAGCGCTCAGGCAAAAGCGACCGAGGCTCTCTGCAACAGGCCTGGGTGGTTACAACAGCGGTCAAGGGGAGAAAGAGCGTCCTGTTTGCAAAATTGAAAAAATGAGTCCTGACGGAGTCTGAAGCCTTTTGTCCCCAGTGGAAATGGGGGGGCAGTTCTGCCCAGCGATTCCTGAGATCCCTCCCGGGGGATGCACTGGTTAGGGGTGTCCTGGGAGCGTGATTTCATCCGTCCTCACCCCTCAGCTGGGCTGCAGTCCCTGGACACATTCCCTCGAGCTGCTGCAAGCAGAAAGGAGCATGGTGCAGCAGCACGCAAGGGGTCTGCAGCCCGGCTGGCAGCCCTGGTGCCCAGGGTGCGTGCAGGCAGCTACGCAGCGCGAGGGATTGCAAGGGTGGAAAAAGAAATTGCCAGATTCTGAGACGTGAAGGCTGCTTTGGTACCAGACAGTGCTTCTGTGGTTTTTCCAGGTGCACTTTCAAAATCCTCACAGCCAGGGCTCTGATGTGAAAAGCTGCAAGCTGTCTGCAGCAGAAGAGACAGCTGCTTAACTCCGCAAACTGGAGCTGGCACACGAAGGCCGGCCCGCGAGGGACTTTCCTCTGCGGCATCTCACGTTACGCGCTTAACCGCAGTGTTGGTCAGGTGCCCCTGTGGAAACGGGCAAGGGATAAAGGGAGGGAACATCCCGCTTCCACTTGCAAAGGAGGCTCTGAGACCTGGGGGAGACCTCGGGGCGACCCAGGACGGGACGCTCAGTGCCACGGGGCAGGGCTGCGCTGGGATTTCACTGCTGGAGACATCTGGGGCCCTGCTGCCGGGAGGGGAACGCGGCTCGTTCCGTTTAACGTGATGTCGGATGGAAAACAGCGTAGTTCTCTTCCACCCCCTTGTCATCCCGGCTCCCTGCAACTCATTTCCTCTGCCCTGCCTCCTTTTGGCACCCAGGTCATGGTGGGGAGGGACGCGCCTGCAGCCCCAAGGGAACACATCCCTAACGAGCCCGTGCGTGCCATGCAGGGAACAGGAGGCTCCGTGGCCCTGATGTCGCTGGGTGTGATGACAGCACGCTCCCAAAGCCAGTTATCAGCCTGTCCTGGGTGGGATGGAACATCTGCCCCAGCTGGCTCTAGGGGTGGATGCAGCCCCGCTGATGTGAGGTCTGGTTTTAAGCACAGAGCAAACAGCCTCACTGCAGGTGGGAAACTCCCCGAGACACTGAGAGTTCAGCAACCACAGGATTTTTCTGCAAGTCTTTCCCTTCCGTGCATGCGAAGGTGACCCCAAGGCATTGACTCAGCACCCTGACGCTGAATACCTTGGTGATGCTCTCGGTTGGATGAAGCCAGGGCCAGGCAGCAAGCAGCTGGCTCTGCTGCGAGCTGTCCCCTCTCCCTGCATTCTCACCATCCCCAGGAAATGGCTGGGGCCTGAGGGTTTAACAGAAGAGCGTCAGGTTTGTCTTTTCACCTGTTCCAGCAACACACACAGGTCGGAGAGATCTGTCTCGCTGAGCACAGGTTGGTGTGACTGCAGGTTTGCACAGTCTGCTCGCTGCCAAAAAGCAATTATTTGGTCTGTGAAAGGGTTTTGATACAGAATAGTGAAAGCACTAAGACTTCCTGCAGCCAAATTCCTGCATAATACATAAAAGAGGAGTGACTTCAAACAGCGTCTTCCATAAAGCATTCCGCAGATACATGAAGAGCTGCGCTCTTCAAGAAGCCAGCGGTGCAGGGGCTTCCACACAGCATCTCACGGCATTGTCCAGGAAACGTCACATTCTCACCACCTACAGCCATCCCAGCCCTGGCTGATGGGGATGGAGGGGAGTGGGATCAGCCTCCCCCAGCCAGGCAGGGACCATTCCAGCATCCTTGCGTTTCCCCGACCCGTATCCCTATAACGCATAGGCACAGCCCACGAGTAACCGATCACACAGAAACATCCCTGGGACAGAAATAAGCGAACGACCCCAAGCCACAGGGTTTCACATCCCTTTCTCCAAGCCACCACGGTCTCTTCCCCATGCAGTTGCTCCCTTCAGCCTCCCTGCTCTTGGCAAGCCTGGCGTTCCATCTGCAGCCCCCAAAGCCCTCGGAACGGGACAGATTTCATCCCCCTTATCTCAGCTCTGTAGACAACATTTATCTCCTCTGACAGAAATCAGCTCGGTTCGTGAGCAAGGAGACAAAAGGCCACGAGACGCAGGAGGGCCTGTGCTGCTCGAGCTGGCACGTTTGGGGGGAAGCCTGCACCATCAGCATTTGTTTCCAGTTTGTCCCTTCGCTCGCATGCACGCGAGCAGCGACCGCTCGACACGTCGGCGCTTGCAGGAGACTGAGCAGGCCCACGCCGTGCACGCGCAGCACAGACTTCGGGGCTGCAGACGTGGCATCTGTGGGACAGGGGCCCCAGCCTGCCGCATCCCCACCACGTCCCCGGTGTGTCCCCATCACGTCCCCGCGGTGTCCCCCCGCCCTCCCCGTGCCGTCCTGCAGCCACATCTCTGCTGGCTCCCGTGCCGGCTGGGCTGCGGTACAGGGATGAAATAATATTTGGATGCTCTTAGCGTTAACAGCAAGGGTTTGCTCGCAGCAGCGTTGCGTGCCGGCAGGTTGTGCGGGGTTTGAGGAGGATGAGAGGCTGCTTGTGGTGCTCCATGGGTGGAGAAGGGGTTTGCTGTCCAGTGTTTGGGCTGCTAAGGCAGGGTGGGTTCTTCTGCTGTACGGTGCCCTGCTCAAGATGGGGAAACGCCGCTGAAATGGTGGAGTGGGTCCCTAAAGCCTCAGAGCTGCTGGGCTTGGAAGGGCAAGAGGGGTTTTGGTGGGAACCCAGAGCTCTAGGCTGCCAGAATCGGTCCCAGCCTGAGCAATGGATAAACCAAGCCAACCCAACGCTGGGCATCACAAGGTCAGGCACAGCCCCCATCCCAGGAGTCAGGATGCAGGGCTGAAATCCCCCCAAGTGGGGATGAAGCGTGGCAGCAGCTCCAGGAACGGAAAGTGAATCCAAGCAAATTCCCTACACGAGACAGAGATCCTGCTCGCGCAGACTTGGCCCATTTCTCTAGGAAACGCTTCGTCTTTTGTCCTGCACAACCTGGATCCAGAGCAAAGAGGGAGTAAAGATGGGAGACATCTGATGTACTCCCCATCCACTGTGCGTGGCTGAGGAACTGCGTCTGCATCAAAAACCTCTTCTCATTTCACCCAGAGCCGCTTCCTTCAGCACAAACAGATCCAACGCGGAATGCGCTGCAAACCGCGATGAGCCAGAGATCTCCAGCCAGGCAGAGCAGCCCAGGCTCAAAAAACACAGTGTCCTGCCATGGGGAGGTGTCTCTGCTGACCTTCCTCTATCAAAGTTTCCAGGTTTTGTTTGCTTAACCTCTCCATTCCCTGTTTATGGTTCCCTCGAGCTGACAAACCCGCCGCGGCCTGTGCTCCAGAAGTGACCCGCTGCGCCGAGATCAAGTGGCCAGACAGCCTCTGCGGGGCCAAGGCACTGAGCAGCCCAGCCAGGTCCTGGGAGGTGGTGAAACCAGTTCGTGGGGATACAGCCCAACGGCTGCTCTGGCTGTACAAGCCCCACGGCAGAGAGCTGCTCCCTGCTGAGCGGAGAAACAGCTCACTTTGCTCTGCAATTAAATGAACACGCACAGCACTGCGTTCACTCCATGGGGTTTCTCTCATCACCATGGCACACTGGCTGCATTTCCAGTGGCACAAACATTTTGCTTATAGAAAATTTGGCTGGTGGATTTTGGCAGCAGTCTTCCAAAGAACTGAAGAGGAGCAGGCACCAAAAGCTCGTAAACGTGCACGTAACTCCCACTGCAATGCGCAAACGCCTCAAGCTCCACAGAAAATCCCAGCTGCCATTCGTGTGCACCTCAAGGCCAGTAACAACCCAGGGAGCCCAGCCTCTGTGGAGAGCCTGGAGCACTTCAGCAGTACGGGTTCATTCTCCACCACCCTTTGGCGATGCCATCTGTAGCCACATCCTGCCCCTGTTGAAGCCGAGGCACAAAAATCAATCTGTCACAGAGCCAAGAGGGGACTCCAGCTCTCGGTTCCTGTTCTTCTCCCTGATCCCATCCTCCTGTTTGGTCCCTTACGCGCTTGTGCAGCAAGAAGCCAAGGGCTGACACCTCCAGCATGATCTCGGTCTGCTCCCTTCCCACCCCGCCTGCTTGGGAACCTCGACGGTCGCATCCCAGCCCCTGACTTCAGTGCCATGGAAATTCCTTCAAGCCAAGCAGCAGCTCAGCTTCTGTGAGGTCTTCCACGGGCAGAGCAGCACAGAGGGGATGGATTAGCTGCTTGCCTAAAATAACTGGTGCCCAAGACAAAACCAGCCTCTATAGAAGGATGCAGCTGCCACCCACAAGCCTAACTAAAAGAAGGAGCTTCACTTCTGCTCAAGGGCAGAAAGTGAGTGACAGTGGGTGCAGAGGATGAGGGCTGCGGCTGGGGATGCAGGGTGCCCCTAAAGAAGCAGCAATCCCTTCCCGCAGTCTCACAAAGAGATGGGCTGATTGCAAAGGACGGGGGCAGGCACTGCTGTCCCCAACGGGCAGAAAAGAGGGGAGATGCTGGAGCTGGTCCCCATCGCCAACCGCATCCCTGCGGGCACTGACCCAGCGTTAGCACGGAGCTGTGACTGCAGCCCTGCCCAGCAGGATGTCCTGAATGCTCCTGGGAAGAGCAGCCCTGCTGGGCTTAAAGTGGAGCTGCCATCAATTTTAATGCTATTTTTTTTTTTCAGAAATTCCCTCTGATGATGACGGGAACAAAACCCACATCCTCTCATGGCAAAATCTCCATCCATTAGAGCAGCAGGGAAGGATGATGCACGCTTTTAAGGAACAGAGGCCCTGTTCACATAAGCGGAAGAACAGAAAGCACAGTCATCACAGGCTTGGAAAAGAGACTTTGGGGTGTGGGATGGGACCACAGCAGTGCTCAGGAGTGGCAAGGCCAGCAGGGACACACAGCGCATCCCACTAATACGTGAAGTGACACTTCAGACCTGCCCTTATTTCTCACAGAGATTTTATTTCAGGAGTGTCCATGAGGAATGGAAGACATTTCCCCCCTCCCTACCCCTAGAACTTAACACCAAAAGAATAAGAAAACGCCTTCTCCTTGGGCCAGCGTGGCCATCGATACCCTCTGCACCCAGCACTGGGTTCCCCAGCTCAGACCAAGCCAAACCCTGCAGCAAACCATCCCCAGCCTCACCCGAGGAGCGAGCACAAAGCTTTCCACCACCTGGCTCTGGCCAGGGTGCCGAGGAGCAGGGCTTCTCTGAGGGCTGGGCAGGGCTCTGCCTGGCTTTTCCTTTTGAAGGGCCTCTCTCTCATGTTGTTTGAAAGCCTGTTTACCCATCTGGTTGTAATTCTGCTGAGGTTTGGGTGTTTCACAGTTAATGAAAAATTGTTTTATGCACCCCAAGCTATTGCAAGTGGGAGAAAGGGTGGGGGTTCCTGGAAGCTGTTGCTACGGAGAGCTGAGCAAAGCAGATTTCCTGCAAGGCCATTTAAGGTTGGAGCCACAGCACCAGGATCCTCCACGAAGTCCCTGCTCGGCACAGGCGCTGTCCCCGTTTTCCTGCTCCTTTGACTCAGAGGCTTGCAGCGGGGAGCTGCCCTCCCACGCTGCCCAACTTGCCCCATTGCCCGCTCCTGCTCTCAGATTGTGCATCAGCACTCCTCAAACTGTCCCGGATCTGTTACAGACCCCAAAACAGCTCAACACTAGAGACGTGCTATGGTGAGAGTGAAGAACTCATTCATTCACTAGAACACGAAGATTAACAGAAGCATCACTGTGCTTTAAGCTGGGTTCACAGGAACTGAAACATATCCTCAGCAACCCACGCATTGGTTCTGCTGCCACTGGCTTCGCCACCCAGCTGAAAAACCTCCTGGTAGCACGCGGAGCCCTCAAAGGAGTGCTGGAGCCTCATCAAGGCCTTATCCTGGGTGTTGAATCAGCACAGTCCGTGCTTTCCCAACCATTTTCTCCCCGTGGGTCCCTCCTGATTCAAATCTGCCTGCCTGTGGTTTTCCTTGCTTCATAAGCTCAGTGCTGAATCAAGATATCAGCTTCTAACTATTTGTTAAAGGATTAATTCCTCTCGCTGCCTCCCTTTAGAAATGCTCATGCCCCTTGGTCACGGTTAGAGTGAGTCATTTTCTGGCCAGACATTAGCAGAACTCCGCTGAATGGCCAGGCAAAGCCCAAGGACCAGCGTGGTCCTTGATGTGACAACAAACACATCACTCATCCACTGTGAATGGAGCGTTCCCAGTAGAGAGAGGGGAAAAGGTCCAGGCTCCAGCACAAAGCCTTTGTGCACTGAAAGCTGCCCTTCCCAGCACCGCGTGCTCTTCTCACCCCTGTGCTTTACACAGCCACGTAGGACAGCGGTGACTCTGGCCCTCTGTCTGCACAGGAGAGACGATCCAGCACCAACACCTACAGGCTGTGAAACCTCAGCTTTGGGGCATCTGAGATTGAGTGAGCTTAGGGTATTTTATTATTTTTTAAAACAGGTAAAATGCGGGAACGTAACCCATTGGGAGCAAATCCCAGAGCTGGCGGGTCTGAAGTCCTTCTTAGCACCTTATGCCACTGCCACAACGGTGGAGGAAGAGGGGATGGGGGAGGTGACATAGCCCTCTGTGCCTTGGAGTACGGCCCACAAGGCCTTCGTACAACTCACTCCAACGACAGGAACAGGGTTAAGCCATAAGGAACAGCAAAAGCAGAAAAAGAAGCTAAAAGGTGTGGGCAAAGAAGAGTCTTGTTGGGGGCGGACAGGGCACTGAAGCCAACCCTCCATTCTTCTGGGAGCTCGAGAAGCACGACGGGGTGCTGCTGGATCTCTGGAGCTAATGAAATCCAAGCACTGAGCCTCAGCACGCAGAGAAAGCTTGCTGAGCTGGATTATGCCAGCACTGCCCAGGTGTCAGCTCAGTGGTCTGTCCCTGGCTCCCACAAGCCCAGGGCATGCAATGGTTTTTCCATACCAGCAGCGCCTCAGTGCTGCGCCCAGGCCCAGCCCCACCGTGCTGTCACCATGAGGACAGGGAGCAGGACACAGCTCTGGCTGCAAGGGAAGGAGCTGAGCCACGAGGGTCACTGCCGTGCCCCAGGGAGTGGGAAGGCTTCTGTGAGAGGTCGGCACCTGGATGCTTTTACAGGGCTCCCCAAAGGGAGGTTTATGTCAGAACCTGGACTGGGGCCCTTGTCTTCGGCACCCCGGCCCGCTCCCAGGCAATGTTCTGCCTTGCAGAGCAGGAGCATGCACGGAGCATGGAGCTGCTCTGCAAACTGAGCCCACCTGCCAGGCGTCCCAGCGCACCCCACTGCGTGCAACAGATCTCACCCACATTTCCCCTCGCTCTGAGCAAAGGGTTTTCCAGCCAGCACCAAAGAGAGAGAGACAGAAACCTCAGCTGGATGCAGGGAAGGAGCTGCTGCTTCCCTTGGCTTGCTCAAGGAAATCCTGGTCTGGCAACGGGTGGAGGCTGGCGTATGGGATTGGGGCAACTGCAGCGGAACCTGCAAGGCTTTGCAACCGACAGCAGGAGACTTGGAAAGGGAAAAGCAAAATTAAGAAAACCCCTTTTGTTCTGAGGTTGATATAAAAAGCACAGAGAAGTGAAACAGAGGGAGAAGGCTCCCTCGCCTGCCAGTTGCGTTGTTCAGATCCAGATCGCTCTGTAAGAAAACAAACCCCAAAGCCAATACCGCCCCTGCACGCTCCCATTCTCACTCGCACGCCGTTGCGTTGCCCGAAAGCCGCGAGAGTCGCGCACACTCGCACCCACCCCGGAGCTATCCCAACTGCTGCCACCCTGCACCCTGTGCCTCTCGCTGGTTGTGATTAATGATTGTTATCAATGATTTTTAATCTGATGCTGAAGAGGTGAGGCTGCTGGCGCTGTGGGTAACAGCTGTCTCTGATTAACTCCGCATCGCAGAGCCGGTTTCGTTTGGAAGCCCGCAGCCAGCTCTGAACTCCCTCTGGAAGGTCTTGGTGCCATTGTGTGAATGGGGAAAAAAAAATTAGAAATCTCGGGAGGAGATAAATTTATCATCTGCTTCTTGCTAATATGTGTCCACAGGATGAACCCCTGTCACAAGACAGGGGAAAAAACCAGCCTTGGTCAAAGCCAATCTGGAGATTTCCTCAATCCCTGAGGAGAACAAATATCTGCTAATCTCAGAGTCTCTGGGCCAGAGCTGCATATCCATTAGACTGGGCAAAAGCCAAAACTTCAACTCTAGTTTTTACTTTTTTAGTTGGTTTTGGTTTGTCTTTCAGCAGAGGGGTGAAGGCAGTGTCTGCGCGGCTCTGCCAGCCCTCGGTGACACCTCCAGGTGTCAGCCACAGTGACGGGGAAATTCCTTGGGCAACTCCTGGCTCTGCTGGAGCTCAGGCACAGCCCCTGCTGCCCAGCAGACCTGTCCTGGTGCCCCAACCCCAGCCCGCAGAGCTGACCCAGCTCACACCTTCCCTGCCCTGGGACCCCGAGCTTCTCGGGTCCCACCTGCCCCACCACGCTTAGGTGGCACAAAGCCACGAGCCATGGCTTGCGCTGAATTCTAGCAAAGGTCTCCCCGAGGGAGAGGCTGGTGGGTGACCTCCAGCACCTCCTCCTCAGATCTCCCAAAGCAGAAACTCTCCAGGGCAGCAGCCCACACAGATGTAACCAGCCAGAAGAGGGGGCTGTCATATTTTTATGGCATTGTTTCAACCTGCAGACAGTAATTCTAGGAGAGCAGTAACACATCTCACATCATGCCAGGACCCCTCTTCTCTTCCTCTTACAAAGGATGCAGCTGGTGAACACCCATCCACATCACCAGCCTCTGCTCAATGCCATCAGCCCAACCCCACCCACCCACCGCATTCATTTTTGCATGAAATTTCAATTCATTTTTAACACAGCAATTGCATACTCGTTTTTCTGAGTGGTTGGTTGTAAACCATGGCCCAAGGTTTCCTTCAAAATGAGTAAAGCGTCACTGTAAGGGGTGAGGGGGCGGAACACGCTGAAAAAAATAAACCTATGCAAGCTTCAAGTCTTTTTGGTTCTGCAGACTAAAATTATTGGAGTTCAAATCACTGCTATGTTTTAGAATAGCACCTGGGAGGAGGTTTGACCCGCTGAACAAGCATTATTAATTTTAAAAAGGGAATTTTAGTAGCTCTGTTCTTCAGAGGAATGTAACTCCTGTATTATTAACACCAGCAGGGATTATTAAAAATGGTAAAAGCAAATCAAAACCTAATTCTGCTCTCGCCATCTTCTGACTTATGTTTTTCCCATCGTGGCAGGCTGGGGGGCGGAGGGAGCACAGGATGGGCAGGGGGCTTGGTGCAAGCCCAGGAACTCACTTCCAAGCAGCTTCCCTGCCACTGCCAACAACTGGCTTTTCCTATTTCTGCTTGTTTTCACTCTTTGGTCTGCACACGCTGGGGAGAGAAACACTGGGAGCTCCCAGAAAATAAAATATTCATCTGCTTACCTCAGTTTCTGAGGGGCCCCCGCCTGTCCCCGTGAGCACTCGCGCAGGTGACAGCCACTCTCTAGCAGGAGGTTGCACAGGCTGTTGCAGTTTCCCAAGTTTTCTTAAAAGGATGTGACAAAACCGCCTGACCTTGAGTTACTGTGGGCACAGAACATGCCCTGCAGACCTCCATTCACAAACAAAACTTTCATCCATCAAGAGAACAAAACTGCTTGGAGAGGAGGATCAGAAGCAGCGTGTGTCCACATGCTTTTACTGGACACAGCTCTGCCTCAAGGTGAAAATAAAACGAAGGCAGTTAAGGAACAATTGGAAACAGGTGACTTCCATTAAGTGCTACAGGACTTTTTCTGAGCCCTCGTTTTCAAGCTGTGTCCCATCTTAGGAGATCAGACGCATGCAGGTGCCCAGGGTTTGGTGAGCACACACTGCTTTAATCAACCACATGTGCACACACCCCGTTATCTACACGGGACTGGTTTCCATCTTTTTGCATTTGTCAAAACAAGAATGTTTTCCAGGGAAGGTTTCCTGTAGAAACGTCCCCTGTGTGGCTTGCTGCAGAGCGCAAGAGGGGCTGCTCTTTGTAGTCACTTCCACAGACCCCATGGCAACAGCGCTGGGTGCCTGCAGGGTACCAAAGAGGATGCAGCTTCAGGCTCCTGTGGATGGGTCTGAGCAGGGGAGTGCTGGGGAGGGCTCTGTGTGCACGTGTTCAGCATTTCTCTGAAACCTCAGACTAAAACTCCTCTGAGTAAGGCAGAAAGGGGCAGCCCCTTCTGCCCCTGAGTTTCCAAGCCTAGAACAATTCTGCAGGAACCCAGCAAAAAGCAGCCTTCAGCCCGATGTATCCCCATCAGCTGCACCTGAGAACAAATCCCCCCGCACGGAGCCCTCCAACCGGGGTGGCCACAGATGGGCAGGGAAAGGAAACAATCTGAGCACGGCTTCTCCTTGCCTTAAAAGTCTAAGGTTAGTAAAAGCCAGATGAGGGAAAGGCACTGAGCAACCTAGGACAGACAAAAATGATTTTCAGTCACTTCCGTCAGCTTTTGCATTCAAACTGAACCGAATTTTGGGTTTCAGAGACAGCAAGGAGAAAGCACCCAGATGAGCATTTATCGCAGCACTTGGCAGCTCTGCTTGCACTAAGGCTTTATAGATGGTTCTTGCTAAGCCTGTGCCAAAAGGTGGAAAACAGCTTCTTCTCTCCTTTTGTCACGCAAAAACCCTTAGCCTAACGGGTAACTTTAACTCTGTGAGAAGCAGACCCTGACCCCAGTGAGAACACCAGAGATGGGGTTTGTTGCTGCCTGTCTGCATTTAAGCCTGGGTATCCACGTCAGAGGAGGCACGCGGAGGCCACAGGACCAGGGCAAAACGTCCTCACGTGGATGGGGACAGGCCCAGAGCACAGGAGCTGTCCCAGCAGCCCCCAGCAATGCCTCAGAGGTGGCATTTTGCTCCCGACACGCGATTTTCCTCGATTCCCCTCCTGAGCCAAGCCTCTGGGAGCGCACCCAGCCCCGGGCTGCGCAGGCAGCACGCTCCTCCACAGACGCTGACACGGGGGTTACTCCCAGTCTCGCACCTGCTTTATTTACAAAATCTGGCCACCCTCTCACAGTTTGTGCTGTCTGGACAAGGGATGTTGCACAGCTTTCCTGCTTTTCTGCAGGGAGGAAAGGGAAGGGTTTGCTCTGTGTGCAGCCAACACTGAGTACAAGTTCCCTGCATCTCCTGCAAATAACTGCTGTTAACTACATTTCCTAGGGAGGAAACAATGGATTCCCCCAGTTCCCCATCATCTCGCTGCCTTGTTTTCTGGCCTAAGGCCACCAGAGCAGCTGGGAAGCAGCAAGGTGTTTATTGACCACGGAGCAGAGGACAGAGAGACAGCCCAGGTTGCTTTTTGCTCTTGCAAGATTAATACACTCAAACTTCTGCAGGCAGTATGGTTTGCCATGAAGCCCCTTGCCATGACCTTGGGTAGGTGAGAGGCAGGGTCACCACGTCCAGTGTTTGGGGGTACAAACAGAAACAGCAGCTGCCACTTCCAAAGCCCCTTTCGCTCAGGGCACGGTGCACCAGTGGGAGTTAACACGGACTGGTCTCCCAGGAAGCTGGAGAAGAACTGCACAGAAGGCACACAGGGCTCCTCCATCCCGCTGGCTGCAGGCTGTTACTCCTAGCAACCTCCGCTGAAGGAAAAGCAATTTAGCCTCCGGTGTGACTTCATCCAGAGACAAACTGAACAGAAAAAAAATAGCAACGTTTGTGCAGAGCCTGCCTCTCCCGGTGCTGCGAGCCACCTTCCTCTTCGTTCAGCATCCACGGCGGCTGCTTTGATCACTCACTTTTTACTGTGTAATCACCAATAACCATTTCTACGTGCTAGGACCATTAGGCATGCTTGTAAAGTGATTTCCTACCCCCCAGAGACCGTGCAATCGGATACCTTGTGTGCTAACCCATGAATTACATCCACTTCGGCATACACAGGGGCCTGAGGCCCCGAGGAAATTAGCAATCCAAACAAACTCTGCTGAGGTTTAGAAGATAGATTATTTTAATAATACTGAACTTATATTGGATTCTGGTCTGGGGACAGCTGTCCGCAAAATCAGGCAAAACGTCTCAGATGAAGAGGGATTTGACCAAACTTCAGCTCAATTGCCACAGAGTTGTCTGTCTCCTTTCCCTCTGCTGCTGATTAACAAGATTATTTATGTCTAAGCACAAGTTTAGCCTCTTCTCCTTATCCAGAAGCTTGTTCTTTCCATAGAAAAATGAGAATTAGTGGATTAAAAATAGAAAAAAACCCTGCTATCTCAAATGACTTCTGCTTCTGGCGCTCCTGTTCCTTGTTTTGTTTGCTTTGCTCTGTTCCTTGCCTGTTTGTCTCCCTCTTCCCACCAGCAAGCTGCAAAGGTCAGACGCTGCCACGATGTACACGAGCACTTGGCAGACGCAGAACCAGACAGATCCTGAAGGGAGGTCGCAGCGCAGCCTCAGCAGGGTCAGCAGCGAGCACCGCCGCGTAAACAAGGCGCAGGAACCTGGGTCACTGCGCGCAGGGAGCGGGCGGCAACCAAACCCAGAGAGCAACAGCCCTGCAATCACAGCTCTGACAACGCAGGGAGCTCCTCTCTGCTGCTGTTGGACGGAGCCGGTGACCCCCTCCATCCCTGTGATCGCAGGGAAGCTGGTCTAGGGGTGAAAGGCAGTGCTCACACGGGAGCTACCCATCAGCTGCAGCGACAGCAGCAAATCCCCTGGCTCAGGGTTACTTTAGTTGTTTCCGAAGGGAAACACACCACAGAGCAACACCAGGGGAGGGACGGGGAGGGCTGTGGCTTGGAGGAAGAGCAGCAATACCACGCCGTTGGTGTGAAGAACTTGGTTTTATCTCCAGCAGTTCACTAGTGCCATACACAGTTACCAAAGGAGTTGCAAACAGCGCTGCGTCCCACAGCTCGAGCCCTTTCCCAGTTGCACGGTGTGAGCAGTACGCCAGCAGAGGTTTGTTTGCAGCTGGTTGCAGTGCAGTGGGTGAAGCCCAGCTCCAACCTGGTCCCCAGAACGAAAGCAGATGGTCCCTGCAGGCTGCCAGCCCTCCCTGCCTCTCTGCTAAGGACACTTTTACCCAAAAGCACTTCCCCTATCCAGGGCTCCCAAACAACGCTCCAAAAACTAAAAGAAACCAGCTCCCCCCGCCCCAGGCTTTCTGCTTTGGTCTTGGGCTGGTAGCAGCTTGTCTCCTTCTAGGAAAAGAAAAAGCCATCACAGCAACTCCAGCTCCTAAAAAGCTCCCTGTGATGAAGGGGCAGCTGCCTGCACTTGGTGGTCCTCACCACTGTGCCTTGCAGCTTGTCACAAAACTACCACACTGGTCCTACAGCTCTGTGAATGAGAGAACCTTGGCACAGCCCCTCTGGATTCTCAGAATTTCAGCTCTTCTTGGGGAAAAAACGTGTGATGCTGGGCTCTGCTCTGTGCCCAGTCTGCACAGGGCAGGGCAGGGCGATACAGAGCATCCCAGCATTCAGGGTCTGTGCCTGCACCTTAGCTATCCACATCTGTGATTCACTTCTACCTGTCAGCCCTGGGGCATAAAGGGGATCCCAAATTTGGCCCCTCCGCCATCATCTCTTCTACGACACCCGAGCCTGAACGGGAACTGGTGACAGAAGGCTGACAGCTGAGGACACCAACATCCACATGCCTGCAAGCATCGCAAACGCTGCAGACACGAGGCAGGAGGGCTGGGAACACACTGCACGCGGAAGGAGCGATGCCGTCGGCGGTCCCCGCACCGGGATGGGCCGGGCGAGGAAGTTCTGTGCTCTGTGAAGGTGACGGGTGCAGACGTTCGTGCAGCGAACCCTGGGAAGGACAAGTCTCTGCAGGACAGCTGCGTGTGTCTGATGTCCTGCCAAAGGCGCGCTGGCCCTCGCGATGGAAAAAGATCTTCAGCCCTAGCTGAAATCCAAACCGTGGCGCTGATGAATTACAACAATATATATCCGAAGGACTCTATTTTATTAATGAATAAAACAGGGTCGTGGAAGGAAGATAAAGGGAGCTCAGCTGAATTCAGTCAGCTCGTTAACGGAATGGAAGCCTGCATAGCTTGAAGTGAAAGACTCATTTCTGAGAACATGTGAACCTAAATGAAATGAAAAAAATGGAAGTGGATTGCAGGAAACTATTCTAATAAGAAAATGAAGGAGATCTAGAAGGGCACAGATGACCTCTTAGTGATGAGACCAGACACGGCAGTCAGAGCATGAAGGCACTGGACGGTGAGTTAGGAGACCTGTCCTGCTGTCCCTTGTCCTGCTGAAGGCTGCACACGGTGAGCCTGCTTCAGGCAGCTACAGGGCTAGGCTTAAAACACTGGGAGGAGCTGAATGAGCAGAGTTAGTCTTGGCTTCAGCTCCCCGTCATAAAAACAAGTGAATTTAAGGCACAGGAATAAAAGAAGTAGCAGCAAGTGCAGAAGAAATAAAGTTTATGTACATTAGCTGTTTATAGCAGGAGAATGAGTCAGTCTGTCCCAGCAGTTTTCATGATGACCCAGATCAGGCCTTCAGTGAATCCCCACCTTGAAAATGGAAAAAGCCTCTGTATGTCACATATAAATAGAAAATTTCCAGACACATGAGGAGAAGAACTCAGACAAACTGGACAGACATCACCCCGCAATGTAAAACTACCATCAGGTTTTCTTATTATGACTTAGAAACCAACCTTACTTACTGCAAATGTTAAGAAGTAAAATCTTGGTTGAAAGGGAAAACCTGTGCATGTCTACATACTGCAGGAGTCCTTACTCTACATGCTCCAACACAGTGCTGGTTAACCATTCTCCCTCCAGGGGTTAGGAGGCTCTATAAATGGGGAGTTCACCTGTCACAGGGGCAGACTCTGCTTGATGCAGATCCCTAAAGAATTAATCACCCAGGTGCGGAGGAAAGCCAGGACAGGTTGAATTGCTGCAGAGCAGTGCTGATTCCCTGCTCTCAGTCTAGACTCCTCCCATGGGCACTGCCACGTACGATTGCTTCTGATCCCAGGACTCGTGTCCCTTCCACAACCAGCACAGATCCAGCCTGCTGCTTTCAGGTTCCTTCCGTCCTGTGGCTGACTTCCCCACAGGATCATTTCTTCTCTGGATCCAAGGAAACACCAGCGAGGGAAAGGAAAGGCAGCTGCTAACGTACACCAAAAACGAGCCAAGCATGGGGATGCTTCCTGGACTCTCAAGGAACCCCTAAGCTACAGCCTGCTTGCAAAGGGACTCATTACCTATAAAACTCTGGGCTTTCCCTACAAAAATGCCTGGGATTCCTGGGGTGCCTGTGATCCCTAGCAAAACCCAGCAGCTGTCTGCAGCTGCTCCCTCCATCAGCCATGCTTTCAGAGCACGCACAGACTGCTTGGAGCGGGTTGGTGTGCTAGAAGGAGGTCTGTGCTGAACAACTCTGAGGGGCTGGAAGCACATCTGTAGGGGAGCTGGCCATAAGCACTGCAAACGCAAGACAGCGCTGCATGGCCTCGATACCTTTGATTGGTCTTTGGTTGTGGTTTTTGGTGGGTTTGCTTTTTTGCTGTGTTTTGTTTTGTTTTTTAAGCTTCCTGGCTCTGAGCAACTACTGAACAATGGTGGGAGCAAGAGTAAAATGCTATCCTGAGAAAAAAAGACAGAGCAAAAGGCTTCACCAGAGCTGAAATCCATTAGAAATGAATCAAATGCAAAGTTTACTGAAATAGCGGACAATAGCGTTAGCTCAGTGAGGGCTTCACAGAAACAAGAGACAGTGCTGCAGTGGAAGACCCAGGAACAGAGAAGGAGGAGGGGCACATCCATTGTAAAGCAGAGGTGCACAAAGCAGGATGGAGCCAGGAACAGCAAGAGAAGCGCTGAGCACAAAGTAGCTGGGTAAAACGCAGGCACTGGTGCCGAAAACTTGGTCTTACTAACTGCACCTGGAGCTGGAGCAAGTGGAATTATTACGAACTGACACCACAGGGAGTGAAAATGTGAAAGGAAACACAGACAGCAGGCACTACTGCATGAACTGTGTCTTCCTGGGAGGAAAGGAAAGCACCTGAAATGTGCAGAATGAAGCAGAAAGTTATCAGCACCTTAGTGCAGAAACCGGAGGCTGGAAGGATGCACCACCTGGGGAGCCACAGAGCAAGGAAGAGAATCAACAGGTTCATTATGCCCACAGGTTACTGCAAGAAAAAAAATGCACAGACAAACAGTAACTACACAAATATGTTAAAAAGGCGCATTTTCCATTACCTACAAAGTGAGATTTTGGGAGAGATGTTTGATGTCAAAGGTATTTCTGTGCTTGATGCATCAACAGCATCCTGGCAGGTGCCCTTAGAAAAATAAAGAGCATGTTTGTGGGCATTCAGCACTCTCTTTGAGAGACACTTTCCTCAGCCTGTCACTTGGGTTGCGTTCAGCACCAGAGGTGTTTCACTGGAAAATACAACGCATTTTTGTTGGTGTATCCAGGAGGGTTCCAAAGTCTACAGAGCAGATGCTTACATCTGGGGAAAATCTGCAGAAAAAGCACGAGAGAAGCTCCAGCTCACTTTGGAAAGAACTGGAGCTGCTGGGCTGAAGCTGAATTCCAAGTACTGGAAATAACGATATCAGGCAGAGTTTGGCTGGAGGTACCCGGCTGCCACAACAGACAAGGAGGAGATTCAAGGATTTCCTGGAATGACCAAGTGCAAACAAAGCTGCCCCACTTCAGCTGCTCAAATTAGCAACCTGAGAGTGCTACTGTTCAAAGAGCTGTCCCGGTGAGCAAAGGATGCAGAGCATGCATGGGAACTGAGAAAGCAAGGCTTCAGTCCTCCCATGCTGTGAGATGCCTGCAGGGGGGTACGGGCACAGCCTCTCACCTGCCCCAGGTGGGACCCCAGAGCAGCGCCCTGCCTCTGCTCACCTCCAGGACCTGCACACCCAGCACCAAGGTCACCAGAAACAGCCCCGCCTCCTTCGGGGAGCTCCTGCTCTAGAAAGTCTGTCGAAACAAATTTGGTAAGCCTCCCAGCTCAAACAAGTTAAAAAAAAAAAAAATAGATCATTGTGTATATACATATATATATTATTAGTAAAAGTACAGATGGCAAACGCCAGAGCTATTGTAGAAGATGAGATCCCACAGGCAGGTACCAGTGCTTGACCAAGCTGATAGACTTCTAATATGTTTTTAACCTGAACAGGACCTTGTCATGTTTGAAAGGGTTTTGTTTAAAGACACAAGGATAGCAGCGAGAAACATTTTACACTAGCCGAAATGAAACGCGACACAGAAGCAGTAGTTCAGGATTGTCACATATGGCAAAAACAGTCAAATGAGGACAAAAACCGGTGGACTGCGAAAAACTTTTCACCAGAGCACTGCAGGTGTACTTGAATTAACAGTGCAGTGTATGATCAGGATTATTAAACGCCTTTCCATGGTACAGTTTGCTAGAAGATATAGCAGCTAACCACAACGTGTTGATTTTTGCTGAGTATGGCGCCTGAAATAACAATCCTTGTGATGGGCTTGGCCATCTGCAGCAAAACCAGGGCCTGGAGCTTCCTCCCCAACTTGTTCCTATTATCACCAGCGCAGCGGGTTGGTGGAAATGGCCAAAGCAGTAAAGGACCTCCTAAAAGCAGGCTCTCACCAGAGCGTTTGCACTTCGTTGCTACCGTGAGGCCCGGCGAGCGCAGCGGTGCGCGAGCAGCACACCTTGCTGAAGTCACAGCGCCGCGAAGCAAGCGGGTCTCTGCGGCGGGTGACGCTGAACAGCTCAGCTCCCCATCCTGCCGCAGCCCCCTGAAGGCAGGGGCTGGCAGCTGCCTATAGGAAGGGGAGATTTGGAAGGTTTGGTAAATACGGCCCAGCACAATACCTCAAAGAGACAGATGGAAGGGCAATGGAGACAGAGAACAGGGCAGGCAAATAAAACAATATTTAGACCCAATATGAAGTGGTCTTAGCACGCCAGTGGCTGAAAGAGTCCAGTTTTTTCGCAGTAGCACAGCAAACTAGCAAACTGTGCCATAGGAAGGGATAGAGGGCAAGAAGCTGTTTGCGTGCAGGATTTTGTTCAATGGAGTGCAAGGGGCAGCATGGGGGAAGGAAGTGATCTTAAATGAGAAACAGGATATGGGATGAGGACAGGCCAAGAAGGACCGCAGAAGTACAGACAAGTGTTTGATGTGACAGAGAAGAAAAGGCCAAATGAGAGGAAGTTCTCTGAATGGATATGATTTGGGCAAAAGTCAATGTTCATCAAAGCCAAGAGAAAAGGATGTTGCGTTCATCGAGACATGATGAGATAACAACTTGGACAAGAGTTTTAGCTGTGAGGAAGAAAAGGTTGAACTGTTATGACTGAAAACACTTAGTAGAGGAACAGGAAACCAAAAAGACCTTTATTGGCCAGAATAGGAGAAAAATCAATCCACCACCTGAGCCGTATCAGCCGAGACAACTCCTCCCAGGAGACCTTCCCTCCCCTCCCACTTTGTACAGCTTCCTCCTCCAACCCTGCGTCCCTTCCCAGCTTTCTGTTATCATTTGGATGTGTATCTTTTCTTGTGCAAAGGACTTGACCAAGGAAAACAGAGGGCTTGTAAATCCGCCTGCCTGGATGTGGCTTTTTGATGTCTGGAGTGCAGAGACATGCTGCTGAAATTTATGGCTTCCAAGGAGGACTGAGAAAGGGAGAAATTTATGTTAGGAAAATGTGACTGTCATCTTCGTTTATCTCCCAGTTTTGTAATGGAAAACAGGCTTTGTACAAACACACACACACAAAGCCCAGCATGACACCGCTTATGAACTGGAGCACATTAACCGAGAACCATCCCATAAAGACTGGTAATAACAATATTCATAATGCAATAAATCACACACCGTCTCCACCACCACCATCCACCCAGCAGGGGAGCAGGCACCCTGCTGAGAAGCAAGGCAGCAGCACCTCTCTGCTCCTCCCTCCTTTATGCTGCCTGGATCACCCAGAAGACGCCGGAGCCCTCCGAGCAGCGGGCTGACCACGAGCTCCCCAGCAAACAAAGCGCAGAGCTACACCAGACGCACAGAGGATGCTTCAGAGCCTTGAAGTGACAGCTCCAAGCCCACCCCAAGCACGTGGATTACCTGAATACGTCCAGCTCGTTGCACTGAAGCAGGCAGATTAACTAGAGCTACCCAAACGATGAGCTGGAAGGAGTTAAGCCATTAAAATAGGAATGTTCTAAATTGTATATTAAAGAACAGACAAATTTGCATTCCTGCTAAATGAGTGTGCTTTTCAGTCCTTGGCAGTTCTTCTGGAGTTTTCAATTTACGGCAGGAAACAATATAGATCATGCTTCAGACAACTACAGTTTATTTCTTGAGACTATTTGCACCGAAACTCGAAACTCGCATTAAGATAAAGAGCATCTATTTGATCTGGTACCAAACAATTTGAATTCAACGCTACTTCAGTTTCTGAAGCTCGCACCAAGCCATCTCAAAGTATTTAAACCATTCTGCAAGCGTTTAGACAGGAAGCTTTTCTATACTCACCCTGGAGGAAGTGGTGGCATTACTGATCTATGTCCTGCACTACATTAAATGTGGCTGTGGAGTTATTTATGTGCTTTTCCTGACTTCGTTTGACACAGGAGTTGATTGCAGTGCTCTGTGATTACGTCTGCATCTCTGAGTCTTTCTTTCTCAGCTGGAAAGTCTCAAGTTCCAAGCTGGGATTCCCTCTCCACCCCCTTCTCATGTACTTAACCCTCCTTCTGCTGGCAGTGTCCAGTAAACATCCACAGAAAGCTCTTAGGTACACAGACAGCAGAGGCAGGAAGTGGGCTGGCTGCATTTTAAGAGGAAAAAAAAAAAAACACATTTTCTTAGATGCTCCCTGCTTTTTAACTCTGTGCTACAAGAAAACGTTTTTTAGTTACGGTCTTTTTAACTATGGACTCTTAGAAACCAATCCCAAAGGACCGGGGATTTCAAGTTGCTTTTTTCTAATTGTTTCTGTCTTGAATTCTTTTTCTATGATCTTTATCAACCCTTCTCTCCCCACTCGGTTCCCAGACCACCTACGGACAGAAGCATTGTTCATTAGTGAGACATTTGCTGTCGGCTAAAAACAAGCATCTGTGTACAAGAACCTACCTCATTTTTTTTTCACTGGTTGCATCTAGCCCAACACAACCCTCGTACCATGGGAACTGCGGCGCAGACGATGTGTGCTCCCCCTGCCATGGACACTCGTGCAGGGTGAAAGAGCTGGCACCTGGTTTCTAAGCCAAAGGCTTCTTACAGCGCGTGCTATGACACTGGGAGAGAAGACAGGCAATGCCCTCAGCAGTTCCTGAGTCCAGGGAACGGATGTAGTGACTGTGGGCTTTGCTGTGTGGACACATGGCTGTGAGACTGCCCGTGCTGCAGGGTGTGGGAACCCCTGGGACAACCCTGGCACGCTTATCACAGAGTGCAGCTGCTGCATATCACTGCCACAGCGTCGTGGAGGTGGGTTTGGTGACAGCCTGCCTCCTCAGTGGCAGCCCATCAAGACCAGGAGATACCTACAGCTGAGGAATCCACCTCTCCCGACAGTTTGTTCCACTCATTAATCTTCTTTCCCACTGACTGTCAAACGCTCTGCCTCATCTCCTACCTGAATTTGGGTGGCTCCTGTAATTCCCTCCCTGCCCAAACCCGAGAGCTCACCACTAGTCAGTGTTTTCTTCCCAAGAGGAACACTCTAATAAGAAATTTATATCTCACCCTCCCTTTGCCCAAGTCTGTGCATTGATTTAAGCAGCAAAGAGCTAGGGGGACTCAGAGCCCAAAGTCTGCAAACGGCTCAAACCCAAGCACATGCTTCCCCGCCAGGTTCAATCCCGCACAGCTCGGAGAACCCCATATGGTGAATTGGGTAAGTGAAATGACACAGGTGAAAGCAAAATAGAAGCCACATCCTACACAGAAAACCTTCTTCAAAATACTCAGCCACTTACTGCTCATGAAGCTTTATCAGGCCCAAGTGAGTCGCATTTGCTGAAAGAAAGGAATCAGAGTGGAAAAGCATGACAACCCGGGCAAGTCACTCACAGAGGTCAGCTTCACACATGTGGATATTCCCATGCAAGTTGATTTTCTGACAGAAAAGATTAATGCCTTCCATCTTCTACAAAAAGTTTTAAAAAAAAAAAAAAAAAGGAAAAAAGTATTTTCACAAAAACAAAGGAGCAGTCAGACTTCTGTCACTGAAGAAAATCTGCATGAGACGCATGCAAGTGTCAGAGGTGGCAGGCGGGGAGATGCCCTGCTCTTTTTGCTGGCTGGCCGAAATTCTGGGAAGGAAAGTGCTAGAGAAGCTCTGAGTTTCATTACAATGGTCACTTTAATGACAAATGAAAGAATGTCAGACAGAGCCCAAACCAGATGTAACACCCCCAGATGCCTACGAGCTATTTAGAGAAACAGTAAGGTATAAACAAGGCAAAAGGCTGAGAAAAATTACAAAAGTAAAACAAAAAGAAAAGCAAAACCAGACCTCGTAACTATTTTTCTGCCCTCCACACCCTGCCCCTGCCTACCTCCAAAGCTGCTGCTCCTTGGACAAAAGGAGGGTAGTCCTGTCAACATTGTACTTGCAAAAGGAAGGACTCCTCAGTGCGAACCACCTCCCTGGGCCGCGCGTTTCGCCGCAGAAAAGCAACCTGACTGAACGAGAAGGGAGGAAGGGTTCAAAACACATCAGCAAACAGCTCATTTCTCAGCTGCTCCTTGATTCCTCCCACCTCCTCTTTCATGAACATTTGGGCTTTTTTTGTTTTTCTTCTGGTTTTGCTGAAGAGAGCAGGGAGCCCATTAGAGCAGGGGGATTAAGAGAGTTGAAGAGGGATTGAGTAATAAAATTGCTGCTAAATAAGAGCAATTATGCAAGGCAGATGGCCCCAACAAGAGAGCTCCGTGTTTCAAAGGCGCGGGGCAGGGAGCAGAACCGAGCTCGCCCTGCTTCAGAGAGAGAACATCAGCTGTGTCTGATGAAACCACGCCGACCCGTGATGGTTAGAAGGGCTGCCCTGCGAGGGTTACGGCACCGGGGAGATGGAAGCAGGCATTTTGGGGAGAAAAGGCACCGAATGGCAAGTTTAGCAGATGTTTAACCCAGCCTGGGAGGTTTGACAGAGCCCTCTGTGCAATCCGCAGTACCACCTACTTGTGCATCAACGTGGGTGCTTGCAAAGGAAGTTCTAGTTTTGATGCCATGTGGGAACAGCAGGGGAAAAATTGGTTATTAAACTGAAAATGCTAATAATTAATTGCAGACACAATTTCCAACTGCAGCAATTTTTTTTTAACTATTAAACTAGCCACTTCCCTGTGCACAAACTGTTTTTTCTGTTAGAAGTAATTCAGAATCCAGCAGCCCAAAGCTTTATGATTTATTGGTTTCTAGTTAGAGATAGCTGGCCAAGCTCCTCTGGTAAGAACGGTGCATCGGAATGAATACAGGTTTTTAATAAATGCTATAGAAATGGGGGAAGTAAAAAACCATATCAGAAGGAAGTGAAAAGAGGGGAGAGGCAACCTCTAAACCAGTAAGAGGTGAGCCAGCCCCAGGCAAACTCAAGCAACAAGACACCCGTGTGTGTGTGTATATACAGAACGCATCTACGTATGCCGCACACACAAAGCAAGCTGAAGTGCACTTTTCAATCAATCAGATGGCGTCAGCCAGCCCCCAGTTTTCTCTCTGCTTTACCAAGAAAGCCAAGGGCAAATTTGATATATAGCTCATGAATTAAAACTTAGAATATTTTAAATACACATACAGGATATTTATTCTCCCTGTGGTAATAACAAGAGTGAAGTCCCTTTTACTGCAGTTGACTTGCTTTAATTCTCGGATCCTGCTATGATGCACTGAACTTGGCAAGCAAACCCCAGTGCAGCTTTAACAGAAGTCTCAAAGATTCCTTAAGACAAGCAGGGAATCCGTGTGGACAACAGGGGGCTTTACTGTTTTCAGATTAAATACCATAAATGTCCAGACTGTGGCACAGTGAGGGACAATGAACAGTCTGTCCTAACAGCTGGCATCACAGCGTAGGATGGAGAGATGTCAGCCTCAGCGCAGCTTTCCGTCCAGGCTTTTGTCAATCTGTTTCACAACTGGGTTAAGTTTCCATTAAACAGTATGAAAAATCCAAAAGAAAATATTTACTGGAAGATTATATAGCATATATTAACTCATGCTCAACTCGAGCTGTTGGACAGAGATGAAGCTGGATAGTTTGCTTAAACATTCAAAAGCACAGCTTAACTTGAGGGACTGGAAGAAGCACAGAACTTTTCCCTGTCTACTGGTTAAATAAAAATATCCATAGTGACGAAAAAAGTCCTAGAGATGTCATTTTTTGCCCAAAGTATAAAATTTTATTAAGCTTCATTAAAGGACACTCTTTCTTTGCCAAATGCAAACTTTTCAAATTTTAATAGTAAAAAAGAAAAAAATTGAGAAGGCCTTCAAAACTAGAATTCACATAAGTTTGAAAAAAAAAGCAAAAAAGGCCAACAAACACAGGATACATATGCTCTTGAATTAAACTTCCCATGTGAAGTTGTAAATGAGGAAAAAATTAGGTTTTCTTCCAGTTCCATCCAGTTTCTCACTGCACAGAACAGCACTGGATTAGAAGTCCCCTGGCACCTATTACAAGAGGATGAGCATAACGCCTTGCCCTGGCCAAACACTGCACGCTTCCCAGCTCCAGCTCCGCACAACCCCTCACCACGCTTCCATCAGCTCTCGCCTCCGCTTGCTGCACAGCCGGTCGTGTTTCTGTGGGGTACACAGCAACCCCTCCAATACATCAGACCTCGCGCAGCCGAGAAATGAAGTACGTCAGTTCGGAGCAGCATGCTACACCAGCAGTCTCCGTTTACCCCAAACACCGCAGTAACTCAATGACTTTCTTATTCCTGGCTTCAATCAAGGAAATGAAATTTGACTGCTGAGTACTCATCTAAATCAGCAGAGCTCACAGAAGTGCTTTGGGATCGCAGTGGGTGAAAGGAACGTTCTTATTTCTGATAATGGAAAACAGTTTCTACTGAATTACAGCTATAGCTCCAAATTTTCAGAGTGAGATTCTACAGTAACTTTTATTTTTTTTCTTTACGTATTAGTTTCCTCACTCAATTTCCTAACATGAAACTCCAGCGCAGTTCTGTGAAGCAGATAGTACAGGCAAGGCCACCAGAGCATTCCAAACACACGCCAGGTTCTCTGCAACGGAGACGAGCACAAGACCAGCATCTTGGCAAGCATTCCTTGCTTTGAAGGCAAGCTGTCAATACTGAAAAGCCTAAAAAAGTGCCTAATGAAGGCATTCCAGTTTATTTGGGTCACAGAAGGGTGCTCATTTTATAGGTCTGCTTTGCAAGGCAAAATATGTAAAACTAACTTGGAATAAAAGAAAGAAAAACAAAAACAGAAAAGAAACAAGCCAACAACATGAGTCTTGGTCAAACGTTCTCACACTCTTGGACAAAAGTGGTGTAAGGAGAAAAAGAATGGTTAAGACCATCAGAGGCTGTGAGAAACAGAAGGAGACATAACAAGAACTCATTTCTAGCTGACCGACCGCAACAGAGAAACAGTCATCATGGGCAGAAGTGCCTCCATGGTGACACACCACCAGCCCACGTGGATGGAGAACCGAGCAAAACCCCCACTGCTGGCTGCAAGACCCCCATTCTTTACCTTCAATTCTTTTAGGATTTCTTGCTGCTATTGCTGCGCCGATCTCTGTACGAACACACTCCCCACGCTTAGCAAAGAACCTCGCAGACTTTTCGTAGTTACAAGTACATCCTACAGAGGAATTCATTCCTGAATCACTCTTCTCAGGAATTACTGATTTGTACATCACACAGCCTGTGATGTCTAGAAAACATAGAAAACATCCTGAAAATAAGTTATTTCTGCCCTAGACAAAGACATAAATCCTCCAATGACATAAAATTTACAAAATGGGACCAGGGGCAGGGATTACTCACAGGAAAACCTGACTCAGTGCTGAAGTCTCTTCTCTTTGAACTATAAACACAGTGGGACACAGCTTAGAGTCACGCAAACATTGACAGGACTGAGAAAAACTCAGGTCTCGAGGAACACACGCTCACAACATCTGAATGCACAGGAGGGCCCTAATGCGGTCCCCTCCTTTCCTGCATATTTCAGCTGATTTGTACACTCTCCACTCCACACTGGTGAAGATTTAATTCTCCTGAGATCTATAGAATGCTGTTTCACTGCATGGCACACATTTACAGTCACTCTTAGCAGAGATCTGAGAGTGCAGCAGTCTAATGGCTAAAGGAAACGTCTCTTGAACCCAATTTTTTCCTCATGTGCTTCATTTCCTACTTGAGCTGAAAAATGCAAAGAGAAGAAAACTCTTATTGATGCCATAAAACAAAGAAAAATACCCCTACAGTTTAAGTTTGTGTGTGTGCTCCCCGCGAAAGCAGAAGATGCCCAGGCCTCGCAAGGAAAGCTGGGGAAGAGCAGGACTTCCTGATGAAGAGAGGAAAGGCTCTGTAGCCAACACGAATGCAGCAAGGGACGGTATGTGGCAGCATGCAGACTTGCCATCCCAATGCTTTCTCAATGCCGTTCCAAGTGATAAATCAGCATTAAACAGTCATGCTAAAATGCACAGGCCTGGCTTTATTTTTAGGCTTCCGTTTGGATGCCAAGCTCTTTAAACATCACCCTGTCTGGGAAATGCTATTAAAAAAGAAACTGAAGAGTAGCCAAATTCTTAGCCTGTTGCAAGCATTGTGTTCAAGAAGCTGTGGTTCAGTTCGCATTGTGCTTGTGCGTCAACAAATACCCTAAAGGAAATAAGAATCTACATGAACTGCAGCACTTACCAGGGACAACGCTCCCAGAAATTGGGTGTGCACAACTCTTTTTTTCAGAAAAATGTTATCCAAAAATGTCATCCTGAATTCAGCCATGCAGAATAGCTCTATTGCACCCATTAGTGCATCCCATGCAGTAGGAGCCATACATTGACCACAGCCATAGATAACTCTGCTGAAAAACAAACACAGAAGAACCTCTCCCTCCATCAGTTCCATGCTTTTCTAAAATGTGTGGGCACCACTAAGATAATCAGGTTACAGCAAACACGTATCCTCTCCACTCAACCTCAGCAAATGTGAAAAACGTAGATTTGCTGAAATTGGTATTAAATCTCCTGTCATTTTCAGTGGAGAGGGGATTTCACCTTGCTGCTGCAGGTTGGATCACAAGACAGACAGGGTGAGACCTGCAGCCCAGCTTGGTGTGGCTGAATTCCAAACCGAGGTATTGCTCCAAATGGCTGGACAAAGAGGTAGGAGGTACTAAAAAGGAGAGAGCTCAGAAGAATGGTTCACATTTTTTAAAAATGATTTCATAACTTCATTCTATAAAACAGGATTTGCAGACTCAAAAGCTTAGCCATCACGTTTTCCTTGTTCTGAACATTTAGATAATGACATTATCTAAGATTGGTATCTTCCTTACAGACTTAATCTTACTTCTTGGTTGAAAGCAGAGCTTGCCTGATAGCATCTGTCTTCAAATACTCCAGAACTACACTGCCACACCACAGGCTGGTCAACCTGGACTCCTTCCTAAAGCAGAGAGCAATTTAGAGCTGCACTACTCATAAATACACATTTATTTTTCATTAGAAATGCATAATTACAGCATTTAAAAGCATTTTCCCCTAGAAAAGTAGTTAAGCAACAGTACAAACAAAATCGTTAGTCTTCTGCAAATACATCTTTCATTACACTGAACAGAAAACACCAGCAAAAGGCTAATACTTGCAGTTATGGGATTTCTCTTTTTTTTAAATATTTTCCGGTTTTGTTATAAACACCATAGCAAATAAAAAAGCTGTTTAAACAGTGAAAAATATTTGAGCTCTTGATCTTCTATACGTGGTAAAGCAAGTATTGCAAAGCAGCAATACACTTCCTAGGATACCTGCAGACATTCAGACGGTGTATTTCACAGAAGAAACGACAGGATGAAACATCAACTTAGTCTCACTGTTCCGACTAATTAGATTTCTTTCCAAAATGATTTCTTCCTCCTTAAATATACCTAAGGGTGGGCCACGTGTTTTCCTGAAGGGCACATTCTCAACAGATGCAGTGATGTAGCTCCGATTGCAGTAAATGGCTCTGGCTTATTCCAGGTGAGCACAAACAGAAACCTGCTCGGCGCAGACGTACGAGCAGCGAGCGTCAGTCCAAGAGGCACTGCCACCCTCCTGCCGTGGCACTTCTTCCTGCAGCACTGCACTTCCCACCGTGGCTCGCTGACATCTCGGCTCACGCAATTTCCTTATTGAATTTGGATTGCTCCGTGTTCTATCTGCATTTCTGGCTGGATTGCTGATTGAAGGGTGTCAGCGCCCTGTAGAAGGAGACGGGAGATCCGTAAAGCAGTCCCAACAAGTCTTCCACCCATGCAGCCGTATGAACGTGAGCAAATTGCACCGATGTAAAGTTCCTGTATACACCAGTGCATGGATCCTGCATGGATCAACTCCGTGGCAGAGCTGAACTGGGAACATGCTTACAAAGGCACCCAAAGTGACCAGCAGAACAGGACTAATGTTCTGCTAGCAGAGCCTAATGCCCTTCAGGCCAGAAAAGAGAAGGCTAAAATAACAAAGTCATTGGCAGGATTTACAAAATCATGAGTGGCACGAAGAGAGCAAATAATAGGAAAAAAGCTATTTAGTTTCTCTTCCCAGAAAGGAACCACCTCAAAGAAGAAACAAAAGTAAAGCTGCCCCTTGGGCCAGCGCTCTGGATGCTGCGAGGGGACGCTCCTGCAGCAAACCATCTTTTCAACCAAGTCCGCAGGAGCACGGAGGCCCAGATTATCAAGCACACTCCGTCGTTAGAGCTGTAAAATGAGGAGCGTTTCAGAACAGCTGTACTGGCTTGGATAAAGCCCCTCACACCCAATAATCCTTCCCCTGATAGCAGCCAATATCACAAGCACAGATAAACTCCGAGAAAAGGGCAAGCACTTAATGGCATTTTCCTGCACACTCCCACAGATTCCAGAGATCTGCCCTGGATGGATTTTCCCCCCATAAATTCATCTGATCGACGCTTTATGTAACGTCCTGGATTCAGCAGTGTTTCTGTGGAAATTCTTCTTTTATGAAAAAATCTTTCTTGAAGCCCTGCTTTATGCTCTCAGCCTACGGTTGAAACTTGATGATCCACACAGAAACAGGGCTGGAAACTCAACTGGATTTCCTGTCCTTTAGGGTTCACTATACAGTCACAGCTTATTTATTCAAACAAAAATACTGGAGATTCAAAATTCTATAGCACTGCTTCTAAATTAAGATTTTGTTGTGAAATTTCCTCTCCATCTCCCTGCGTTATGGCCAGCAATTGCACAGCACTACAAGATATTTTCCCGTTAAGCTTTACAGGTAATTTGTCACTTACATGTTCAATAAATTAGTGGATAATTTATTCAATAATTAGTGACTAATTGAAACCGATTGCTAAATTTGTTAGCTGGTAAGTTTTAAGGTGACCAAGCTTTTCTTTCCCATTAGAAGAAAACTTTATTGAAGTAAATAATTACCAAATAATAGCCATAACAGCAGCACCGACTATTTACCTAACACACAGACGAGAAGACTGCCCAAAGGGTTTAGAAGCACAATTTAGGTTTGGAATTACATTTTTCCAATGCTAATGAAATTAGCGCCAACACACAAAATTTGAGCACAGAATTAATTCACATACTCTTTGTCATCATCACATTTTGTATTTCTAAATTCTGCAAGGTGGTGTAAGTAAGAACGCTATCGAGGCACGAAAATAAGCTAACTAAACCTAAATTACCTAAATCTCAAAAAATGCATCTGGTCTCAAATCATGCTTCTCTATATGCATTTGCAATTTTATGGCTGCAAAAGACTGTTGGCATGCTGATAGTCTGTGTTTCTGTATGTGCTTCGAGGGCACTAAGACTCTTGGAAGGCCAGCTCTTCACGCGCCCGTCCCCAGGCAATTTGCAAATGCAGAATCATGCATCACGCTGAAAACACCAAATTGGAGGGAGTGCTGCTGTCTGCTCCAGCTGAAGTCAGAAAAGGGCTTCATTTCCAACAGCCTCACTTCTGCCTTCAGGCACAGCTTTCAGGAAAAAGGGGTCCTGTTGTCAGACGTGTAACAAATACACACTTGTGGTGTTTCAAGCATGGAATTTGCACAGGGCATGGCATCCAACACAAGCAGATAATTAACTGCACTTTACAAAGCTTTGATTGAGAACACCTCAGCACCTTGGCAAAGAAGCCTATGGAAACAGATAAAATGTTGCTACAGCCTCAGTGAGATACATCTAAGCCTTTTCCCTTCTGATAAAGATCTTTCTAAGATGCTGTAGGACTACTCTATAATTTTAGCCAAAACAGCTACAGGGTCACCCATATAGTACTGCAAATTCCAAGTTGGTTTCTCCAATTCATTATCAGATCCTTGGTTTTCAGTATGTGTAAATTGAGGAAATATTTATGGCAAACTTATTTTTAGTCTGTTTTTCCCTTCATACTTTTCTTATTTCACATTCCTTTTCTGTTTCTCTTCAGCTCTGTATAAATCTGTGGTTAACCACAATATTAAAACCTAACACGGTGCAAAGTGTCTCTGAAGAGAAAAGTAGCTCCTCTGGTGGCTGCCAGTCATGTGGGAGACGGATGCTGATGTTTATAACCATGGCCTCTCGCCAGGGAGGTGCGAGCCAAGGCGGGAGGACAGGCTCAAGGAACAGACCCATGGACACTAAACCTGAGAATTTCCAAGGCATGAGTGAGCACACCAGAGTGTCAGGAGAGAAACACCTCCCGCTGTCCGATACCTGTGTGCCTTATCAGCTGCACGGGACCGGCAGCAGCCTTGGGACTGGGGGACTTCAAGAAACAAGGCACAAACATCTGCAGCGCTCCTGCTGTCCACCACACCACCGAATAAACCACTGAGGAGGCTTAGAACACTGGTAGCAGAGACAGACCTAGGGAAGGGGCAAAGCGACTGCTCAGGGCCCACCTCTGTGGGGAGAGCAGTGTACTGCACCTCATGTGCCAGGCAGCCCGCTCCTTTTTGGCAGGTAGCAGGATTTTTCTGAGAAGCACGTTCCAGCACCCAGGTGGGGAGTCAGCATGGACTGGGGCAACTCAGCGATGCGTCAGGCTGCAAGCTCTTTTGCCTGAGGCTGTGCTTTGCTGCTGGAATAGCTACGCGCTCTGACTTCATATGCCTAACTGAAGAAGCACCAAGGACTCAAGGCTTGTGCACGCAAACTTTGGATGTGATTCCCTCGATTTCTTATGCAATTTTCTGTCCTCAAGAGACTAAACAGCCAAATCAGACCCTTTCTGTAAAATTGGGTAGGTATCAGACAAAAATACACCCTAAGACCGGCTGCTGAGGACAGCATTGTATGCTGGCTAGTAAAGTGAAGTATTTCTAAAAAAGCACCAGGCATTCTCTAGTAAGGGAGCCCACTACAGCTGGGCTCATGGAAGAATGTGCAATCGTTTTAAGAAACATTTCTGACAACTGCTTCAAGTGAGTATTTTTGTATTGTCACCAGGCACGTCTTTAAGTTGATAAGAAGCTTTTCCTACGCTCAGATACATGATTGTTCAAATCGATTAAAAATAAAATAAAATACACCTCCTCCACCTTAACTGAGTGTTCACTTACAATTGCACACATGGCAGCTCCTGTGGGAAATCCAGGCTGTAGATCAAAATAACTGGAAAACTGCTGTCAGAAAGGGAATAACAGTTTTAAGAGAAACCTCAGTCTGAAAAATACTTTTTGGATAGACTCCGGGCAAGTTTTTCTCCATCTCCTGTAAACATGGCTCTCAGCCTGCGAGGATGCAGAAAAACAATGATGACCAAAATAACTATCCTCCAGGGGCACTGAGCAAGAACACTGAAGCAGGAATAGTCAAGAACCATTTATACCTTGAAGAAAATCATGTTTCTTATTATAGATGGCTCTTTTTTTTTTTTTTTAACAGTTTGGAAATAGGATCAAAAACTCATTCGAGGCCGTTCATGCCTTGAAGAAAATGATGCTTCTTATTTTACAAAGTTTTGTATTTTTTGTTTGGAAACAGGACTATAAACCCATTTGATAGTGCATCTGACAGGTGTTTCAATCAAGTTAAGTGCACTCAGATGGTAAATACACATGTGTGGCACATATACGTAGGTACATACACACAGACATACTTGACTGGCCGCAGAGTGGTCTGTCACCGGCGTGAGCTGCACGTACTGCACCTGGATGTCGCTGCCCTGCAGCGGGGATCCATCCACCCCTCCTGACGCAGGCTCAGCAGACGCCACAGCTATCAGCTGAGCACCCTGCAGCACCTGCAAGCAAAGCAAAGGAGAAAGCAGCTTGTAAGCAGGCACGAGGAGAAGTGCAGTATGAAACATGTAGCTTAAAATTGACGCAAAACCAAAGACAGTTAAAAAGAAGCACAAGGAAGCTTGTCTATCAGTGACAGTGCAAGCCACGTGGGTTCTCAAGAGGACGTGGCACACACACGGAAAGGTTCCCGTACAAGACTCACTGCATTTTGCCTTATGAGACCTGGAGCCTTGCAGCGCTTTACTGGAAGGGCAATAAGCACCACACCAGGAAATGTTTAACTGTCTTATGATCCCTAACACAAAATAATTTGTACTCTACATGTATCAACACTAGCAAAGGAACAAATCATCCTGGAGGCCTATGCTAAATGTCAGTTTTAATGCTAATTCTTTTAACAGCAGAGTAATAACACCTATTACTACATCTAGAACAAGACCATTCCACCAACTAATTACAGCTAGCACATTAATTCCCCAGCCTAATTACTGTAAATGTATCCTCCGGGTGCACCCAATTCTCCCCCAGCTCTGCTGTGTCACCTGCAACCTAAGGGAAAACAAGGCTTGTAGCCTTAAGCAGACCCATGGGGGAAAAAAATGAAGCTCTGCTTTTATTGTATTGTTTGTAGGTATGAAAACTGGGCTGTTCGTTCAAACCAGCCAACAGATGAGTGTCCTTGGCTCAAGTTCCTCACAGGATCAGCTGGAGGGAAGGGGCAAAGCCCTGCAGCCGGCGACCACAGCTCTGATCTGGGGGGAGCTCACTCAGAAACCTCTTCTGCTTGGTTTTATGATGGGGGGGGGGGGGGGGGGAAGGGCAGGCATTGGCTTCACTTTTAGAATTCTTGCACCTCCAGGTTCAAGATAAGAGGGCAGAGGACAGT
>VXAV01005697.1:67131-192332 GCA_013399715.1 Alectura lathami | reverse complement strand
AAAAACACCTTATTGTACAGTTGTGCTTGGTTAGGTACGCCGTTGTCTCCTTGCGCAGAAATACTATGCTCCTGTGGCTGGGAAACATTTCAGAAGATTCTTCGAGTCATTTTGGGATGTTTTTTGGTGAACTGTTTACATCTGGAGACACTAACTTTCAAAAGTATTTAATAGTCACTCCCTCATTATAAATGACACCTTCCGAGTTGTTGCAAGAGATAATTGATGAAGGATTTGTAATTCTGCTAATGATTCTTGCACAAAGTGGGACAGACGCAGCAGTCTGCACTGTGGTAATGTCAACAGCACACAGCAATCTCCCAGATAATGTTTTCACTGTTATATAAATAGAGAGACAGAGCCAAGACTCTTATTCTCACAGCCAAATACATCCAACTTCTGACAACTTGTTGCAGCAACGTTTATATTCCTGTCCTACACGAAGGTGTAGATTTACAAATTACTGCTAATTAACGCTCACAGCCATTGTCTCTATGCATCTGCATTTGGACTGGCCAAGGCTGTAAGTCCCCTGCCAGCCTCAAGCAACCAAAGAGCAGCTGATTCACCTGGAACTGCTTGCTTAAAAACATTCTTGTGATTAGACCAACTTTAATTTACTACTTGAAACTCAAATCAGAGTAAAGCACATCTATGTAAACACCAGTAAGCCCAGTCTCATTTGAAAATTCAGCTTTTTTTTTTTTTTTTAAATAGTATTTGAACCACAGCACTCCAAAGATGTCTTTCAAATGAAGGAAAGAGAACAAAGAACAAAAATAACATTCTGGGCAGAAGCCTTCCCTCCCAAAGAATGATTGCTCAGCTGATCGGAGGGTGGGTGGCCGTGAAGGAGTGGGCTGCCCCGACCCCCTCCGGGGAGCGTGGGAGGCAGAGGGGTGACCCCTATAAACGACCTTCGGGGTGTTGGCAGGATTTTATGGGGATCTTGGGTGTTCTGGGATACAGTCAGCACCAAGCTGCAAAAGGATGCTGCATTGTTTTTGCAGGAGTAAGCGCGGTGTTTGCTTTGGAACTACATGACACGCGTTGTCAGAACTACATCACGGTGTGTCCCATGGACTATCTGCCGCCCCAAAATGTGTGCTGCCCCATTCCCTTCTGAAGGACAAACCTCAGAACGGCTGCAGGCCCTCATCCAGGCCATACAGCCCCTCATCCTGGCTGCTTTACAACAAAGAAGCCTAAAGCCTCTAACAGTACCAGCTTCTCTGGTTCCTGGTGTGCTCCCAGCTGCATTCTCCTTTACAGTACACAATCTGGAGACCAGTTAACTCTCCTAAATGCTATCTTACACCACACCTATTAGATTCCTATTGATAATCTACCTTTACCGTCCTGCTTACCAAAAAAAAAGTAGCCATATTTGCATAAAATACTTTTTTTTGCTGTCCAATGACACTTTCCCCACTGGTGTCACGTCATGTGCTTTTCATACATTGCCTTCCTGCTGGACAAGCTATCCGCAATTAAATTCTCATTCTCAAAGAAATTGGAAGCATTTTATAGGATGTGATGATAAAGCCCAGCTAGTTATCACAGGGGCTGAGTGGGCCAGATGCCAGCCAGCAGGGCTGACAAACCCAGGCATTCCTGAATTTCAGGTGAACCTGAAAGTACCCCAGCGGTTTATCCTTTACCAAATGCCTTATTTTTTTTTCCTATAGCTACCAAACATCAGCTTTTAGGAACATTGCTTTTAGGGAAAAAAAAGCAATGTATGTTGGAAATAATTTATTATTATTGTTTTAAGGGATTTGGAAATAACACCTCTGTGCCAAACGTGACATGGTGACCTACAGCACACTGAAGATACCACTTAACTAATCACCCTGTATCCACAAGATAACACAATTTATCAGGAACCTCAAGAGCATTCAGACAGGAAAATCCAACTGAACTGACATCAAAACCAGCAATAAATTACATTTTCTCTAGGCACTAGTGGTGATTAAGATAAATTTATTATATTTGCCTTAATTTGGGAACATGCTACAAGTTTGTTATGCTGCAGGATTCCGAGCGAGGTCACGCTTCCTAGCTCTCTTGCACGGCAGTGCTGATAAACGCTTTGTGCAGAAGAAGCCTAATGCAGGCCAGCGGGGTGGGAAGGCTGGTTGTGGCCCTTGTGCTATGTGAATTTGCAGAACCTTCTTTCAGAGTATTCAGAGTGCCTTAGAAAAAGAGAGATCCCCGTTTCCTTCAGCATAGGGTAGAAAGGTCCAAGAGGAAGAAGTTCTCTCCAAATCGCATGCTGACAGGCAGACAGAGAGCGGTGAAAAAGGCCAGAGCCCACCGAGCAGACCCAAGCGTGTCCAGGCTCCCTGTAACCAAGAGCCTGCTCACCCAGATAAAGGCTCCAGCCCTGTGACTTCTATCAGCCTCACTTCAGTGTTTCATCCTGGCTGCAAATACCACAAGGTTTATATGAAACTACAGTGAGGCTGCAGAAATTACAGCCATAAAGGGACCAGCAGCTTTATGCAACACAGCACAGTGGGAGAGCAGAACAGCCCTTGGCAAAAGGGGCAGGTGCACGTATACGGCTTTTCTTTGGCTGCTCACTCAGCTCCCAGACCAATACTTTAACTTTGTGATTCTTACCTGCCCTCGACCTTAAAATAAAGGAATTGCACCACAAAAATTAACAGTCTGCCCTGACAGTGAACTTCTTCTCCCAGCTCCACTGGGCTTCTCTAACATCCTGCCTCACTGCTCCAAAACAGGTAACAGAATATGGTTAGACGAAGAAATAACAAGCCTCCCCTCTAGCAGAATGATTAATTCATGCTCTGAGCACCCACAAACAAGCGGCTCGAGGGCAGCTTTCCACCCGCTTCACACACAACTCAGCAGGACCCGACTCCGAGCTTCGCTCAAGCTAACTTGGCCTGGTGAGAGCTCAGGTCGGTGCTGAGAACAAGACCGGCCATAAAAGTAAGTAAAAAAGTATTTTTAAAAAATAATTCAGGGGAATATTTGGAAAAAGGACACGTTTGGCCATCTGTTACAGCCTGATGGCAGCATGAGGTGCTGCCTGGACAGTGACGAGACGCTCAGCCCTCGCACAGCCCTTACATCGCTGCCACTGCAGACCCCAGTGTCTTTGAGGATGCTCTGAAGCCACCAACGTGCCTTTGGCGGCCCGGGCTGACCTTCACAATCTGCACGTCTCCGTGGCTGCCACACAGCACGGTGACCCTGCGGAATACAACTTGCCTAAACTAAAAAGCAGGCACAAAGGAGCCCCTCCCCTCACCACAGCCATCAGCTTGCAGAATAACAAAACGTTCCCTAACCCCAGAAAGAACCATACGTGCATTTCTATGAGTTTTGACTTCAAATGATCCTAGAAATACCAGAAGGAAAAGTATTTTGCTGGGATGTTTAAAATGAAGTGTGAACCCCTGGCACCGCGAGCGCGTGCAGAGCCGCAGCCTCTTTGACCCAAGGCTGATTTTCCTTAAAGCCCCACGGCTTTCACTGCAACACAGGGGCTGGCGTTTGATGAAATGAGCCAAGGGACAGACGTGTCCCTCCCACCCCCTCGAAGCACCCGGTGCCCCCCCACCCCCCTACAGCAGCCTGGGCTCTGACCAGGCCTACGGCAGGCGTGCAGCCCCTCGCAGCAGCATCCAGCTGTGCTCCCGCTGACCCCAACCTTCCCCTTCCTCCTTTTTTTTTTTTTTTTTCCCCCTTCTATCCCCTCTATTTTTTTTTCTATCCTTCTCTTTTCGAAGTCTCGATGGTTAGGAACATACAAGGCGTTGAGCCCGGAGGTCCCAGATTTCTATTTTTGATCCCTTCTTCAGTGAGTTTGCCATGAAAAAATAAAATTAGTAGTAATAATGAAAACCAGCTATTTTCTCTGCTCTGCTCCTTTCCATTTTTGCCCATAAGTAATAGTTCCATTCAACATTCAACTGCCAGGTCAGGAAATAATAATACTAAAAAAAAAAAAAAAGATTAAAATATAATAGGTTTTCCTTCAGTTTCTTCCAAAATTATTCAAGCACAATTTCCAACCATGGTTCAATTCACATCACATCCTCTGCTGATTTTACTTATCACAGAAAATTATTCTCCTAGACGCCCACAACTTTAAAGCCATTCTCTAGACCCCAACCTTCAAAAAAAGGTAATTGTTTCAGGATAACTGAAGCCTGTTTACAAAATAAAATAAAATAATTCCTAGTCTGGTCCATGACAGCCTGAGCCTTGTAAAACACATTCCTGCTACTGTTGTTTGGTGCCTTTTTATTAATCTAGGCAAGCACGCATGTTTGCCTACCTATAAAAAGCTCAAAAACAAGACACAGTGAGAGTTCGGTGCCCTTTTTTCCATAGTTTCTTCCCATTGCTGCTGCAGGAATGCAATAAAAGATGACGTTTCTTTAAAAAAGCGACTTTGAATCCCTGGAAGGGTGGTTGGCTGCAGATGGTTCACAGCTGAAAATGCTGTAACACCTCGACAGGGCAAGCAAGCATCTGAGCAAGCGCTGCACAGAAGTGAGCTTTGCATAGGAAAATGGAATGCTCTGTGAAATGTTCTAGCTAAAACGTGGGTGAAAGGACAGCTTGGCTGGGCACAGAAGTGCACGGATGGCGATGGCTTTAGGTGATTCCTAGAGAACAAAATATGGTGATAGCCTATCACCATCCTGCGCTGTCATCACTGATGGTAAAACCACAAGGATACATTCAAACAGCAAGCACAGGTCCTTCAAATGCAAAGGAGCCCTGCTGATAAACATGTTCATTAAATAACTCCCTCTAACACACTCTTTTCAGTCTTAAAGTCTTCTGTGAGGAGCCTTAAGGCTAAGAACATCCCCTGTGCCATTCCGTGCCAAGAAAGCATTTCTTTAATATATTTACAGGATCACAGCTGCGTTTAACTGGGGCAGCTGTACTCCACAGCTTGTAGCATCTCACCTTCTGCCCAATCTTCTGCCTCCTCTGTACTCCTTGCAGGAAAACACTGGGAAGGAGGAAGAGCATCTTGTATCCTATCAAGCAGGCCAGCAAACCTCCAGCAATATTACTTCTGCAGTGTTTGTTCTTAGCAAAATAGGTTGTTTTGCATCTGGCGTTATTAAAAGGCAGAATGAGTGAATCGTATCTACTGATCTAGGTCAGAGTGCACGAGTGACCTGTTACTTTCATTACTTTGCATTTAATTGCACTGCTGTTACGTATCACTAATTATTCACTTTCTTTCTCTTTCATTAAAACACTGAATAGCATTAATCAAAGATGTTTGTGGGAAAACACTAGAAAATACAAATTGGAAGGCTTAAAATCACCTTTTGCGATATATCAACTACATTATTTTGAATAAACTGAACACTGGCTACAATCATTTGCTACAGAGCTACATCTTCAAGTGATCGCCACGGCACGTAGGAAACATAAAGCCAATAAGCACACTGTCAGTCAAGCTCACAGAAACAGTGAGCTTACAGTCTACTTTTAATAAAATAATGCTGATTCACAGTAAGTAGCCTAAGACTTTAATTCTGTAGTAAGTACACCCTAAACATTTCCTTGAAACTGGGTGCAGTTATTGAATTAAAAACACACCCACCATAATGTGCCCAGATGGGCCCCACCGAGATGTGAAAGTGACTGCTGCCACAGAAAGGATTAGGCTACGACATCTGCTTTCCACCTGAGGCAGATACAGGTAGGGACTGGGCTACGAAGAGGAAAAAAAGAAAAAAAAATACAGGTTCTGGGAATGAAGTGACTACAAGTCAGAGCCCCTGGTTCCAGCATCCTGCTTGCATCTTCCACCATGCAAAATCGAATCGCTCCGTTCCCCTGTCCGCGAGCATTGCAGGGTTTGGCAGAAAATTTGGCATTTGGCAGAAAATTACACTGCAGGAGCTTTGGATAAGGTAATATGCTCATGTTACTATCCCAATATGTTTTGTTTAAAATAAAGGCATGCTTGATCTAGTGTAACTGGAAACAATATAAAAAGGATTCACTGCTCTCAGAGATCAGGATGTCAGGCTGAAGTTAATGATCTAGCTCGTGCCTTGCTTTGAGTCACTCCTGCCTCCAACAACCACCTGTACCTAAATTTGCTATTTATTTCCTGCATAAAATGTGCCAATACAAAAATAAATTCAGCATGTATAAAAGTCTAAGATATAACTGCTCAGAGAGAGAGGAACTCTCCCTGCTGCGTAATTCTAAGCGGGCTGAATTGAACCATGCAAAATGTGACCTTAAATCTGTCAAAGCTTCATTAACGAACACCCCTACAGAGCCATATAACCGAGAGCACCTCCTTTAAATTCCCCAGACTAAAGGCCATGAAAACCGAAACTGATTTCGGCTCTACCAAGCGTGGAAAAATGAGGAGAATAATTCCAGAGTACATTTTTATCAGTGGCATTATTTCCTCTCATAACAAATAATAAACCATCTCATCTGCTTTTGCTTTGAGTATGTTGAGCAGCAGTTTTATTCCGTAAGGTCTACTTGGAGATTCCCTTACTGTGCTGATACAAATCCTGCAGAACTGCATGAACGCAAACTGCAGCTATTGTGGTTAGCTACACAAACTCCACAAAAACGTCCGTCTTCCTGGCTAACACGGTTGGATTGAGGCAGATAAGGGGCAGCAAGCTGTGGCTCAGCATATTTAAACCATCTGCATCCTCCAGCGAGCAGGAGCCCCCCTCCCAGCACCCTGCAAGCTGCAGTTCAGAGATCCCCAAGGACGGCGAGGCTCAGGAAGCCCCAGAGGCAAGGCACAGCCCCTGGAAATCCACTCTGTTCCACAAAGCCCCAGCACGACGGTGTTGCACCCAGCAGCAGCAGCCGGTGCTCGCTGAGCACAGCAGAGCAAGGTGCGCTGAGCCGGGTCGAGTTTGGGAAGGGAAAATGTGGCAGGGGTACTGCAAAATGCATCATGTGTGTGAAAAATGCAGGGGGCTCGCAGCCTGCCTCCAGGTCAAACACATCCTGCCTTAGCTGAGGGCAGCACCCGAGGGCAGAGGTGCAGGTGTTCGCTGCACGCATCTCATGCTTCCACCTGGCCAGCAGGGCGCTGCGCTCACAGGCACTCTCCCAGCAGACCGGCAGCTCCTCTGAGCAGTGGGTGGAACGAACAAAAAAGGTAATCAGTGTAATTAAAACTCTATCTTCAAATTGTTAGGCTGGCTGAAATGGGTGCCAGCCTAATTACTACGAAATAAAAGCCTAAACCAAGCTTTGTATCATCTGATCTAAGATTTCATGTAATCTCATTGTACTTCTGTACGCAGTCTGAATTTACACCAGCTTCTTTTATTTTGAATTCAGATCAATGCCACAGGCAGACGGACCCCTGCAGCATCAGAAGACAAAGCAAAGGACAGGTAATGTCCCGCGACGCTTCGGGGTCGCATCCCGCTGACACCAGGTGGGGCCCACTTCCAGCAGAGCTGAACTCGGGCCCCATAAAATTAGGAAAAATAAACCAAAACACAACACAGACTTTCGCTGAAAATGCACTTCAAAACTGGCACATGTACAAAACTTGATTATAATTAATTGGCAGTTCAGCTGCAGATGTAATTTCAGCAGAAATTACTTGGACATGGCAAGAGGCATTACCTCATCTAAGCCCACTGTATCGAATTAACGGGGCGCGTAAGGAGATCTGCGCTGTACATCTGACTCATCGCGAAGATGCTCTCAGGAATCGCCCACCGAGGGAAGTTTCCCAAACTGCTCTGTGGTTAACTAGCAGCTCTCTTCAGATCTTCCCAAATCACAACCTACAGCCTCACTGTTACATAAAAGAGTTTTGTGTGCAGAGAGTTCCCTGAATTAAGTAGCTGGAGTGTTTCTTGCTCACCTTCTCCTCTGCCACATCATCAGCCCACCAAAAATTATTTCCTACATCTCAAACATCTTTTGGGAAAAAAAAAAAAAAGAGAGAGAGAGAAAAGGCAGAAATCTACCACCCAGCATTTCAGCTCAGCCTTCTGCATTGTTACCACTTGCAAAATCTTTTGAGTTAATCCAAGCTGAGAACGGTGAAGATAATTCACATCTAAACAATTGCAACATTCGGTGATGAAGTGTTTGCTGTTAGCAGTAAGTACGGTAGAATTGACGGAACTATTTCCAAAAGTAAGAATTTTCAAGAGCAGACCATTAAACCTCTCTACAATAATTCACTGTTTTGAGAAATACTAAAGAAGCTTTTGGCGTAAATGTTTTTTTTCCAATAGAATGTTATTTTTGGGATTTAGTCAACATACGACTGAGTGCTATTAAGAAATGGCTGGACAGTTCAGAGAAAAATACTACAGTGTCAAAGAAATCTTACAAAGCTGGAGCAAAAGCTGCAGAAGAGTGAGGCACGGGTGACCCAGACTCGCTCCCACTGACCAGCGCCGACAGGGGTTATTCCAGCAAGTAACAAATGGTGACTCACACGGCATCTGCCTGGTGGGAAAGTCACTGTGACATAACCCAGCCAAGAGGGAGAGGAGAACTTAGTCCTCCAGGGCTGTCCTCTTGTACATTTTTGTGTGACAACTCTAAAAAAAATGTAAATATGGCTTTAAGTGTCACACTGCTGGTCTCATCCTCCTGTCTCAAGTTCCTGCCAGGATCAGTTTTGCTTAAAACAAAAGGTCAAGAGAAACGCTGAAGTACTTCGCTTTAAGCCAGACATACACCACAAAACTCTGCTGAAGTCGTCAGCCACTTTCAGCAGAAATAGAGTTCAATCCTTTCATAAATAAATTAAAACTAGAATTGGGCTGTTAGTGCTGATGAGAGGGTATATCCCCTGTGATGAGACTAGTAGTAAATATGCCACTTAAAAATAGCATGACCAGATCACTGAGGATCTACCAGAATCACACACATCTGCTATTTTGCTTTAAAACATCTAAAACAATTTATCAGTTTCCACTCGGAGCAGTGATTTTACTTTGATTCCAAAGAGAAGAGGCATCGAGGGGAACTGCAAATGTTCACATCATAACTGGCAGCGATTTTTTTTAATACCAGCAAAGTAACATCTGAAAGTTTGGCTCTTGTTGCTAGGGTAACAAAACACTGCTCCTACCATACACCGCAGGCTCCGATTAAGCTGGAGAAATACGGATGGGGAGAAACAGCACAAGTGGCAATGGCACGAGCCTCACGGACAGAGGGACAGCAAAGCGACAGTGCTGCAACGTTCGGCAGGAGAAGTCCTCAGGAAAAGAAAATGCACGCGCTCCCTCCTGCAGTTTAATTATGAAATGATGCAATCAGCTCCGCTTCTGTCAGCTGGGATCAGGAGTGCATAATGGCTTCAACGGGAGAGCAGAAGGGAGAGGGCAGGGAGGCCCACGGGAGGAGGTAGCCGTGACTGTGCCTGAGCCATAAATCAGAAGCTGGAGAAAGCTGTAAGCAAGCATTTGTCAATTAAAGAGCACTTAAGCAAGAAAGCAGCACTCCTGAGAATTACCTGAACTGGGTTAAAAGTTTCTCACGGAAACTTACACAGAAATGGAGCCATAACTCAAGAAAAAAAGCTGCAGAAAGGATGAGACAAAGCGTAAATCTGAGAGAAGCTAACAGCAGGTCCGAACACCGCTGCTCTTTGCTCCACGACCCAGGCAGGATGCTCTCTGACTTGCACAGGCAAGAGAGGGCTACAGAACATTAGTGTGCCTTCTTTGATTTCGTTCTTCCACCCAGATCTCCAGAAATAACAGAGAGCTGTAAGATACACAGCTGTGAGAGGTTTCATATCGTAGTAGGGCAGTGTGTGCTCCAGAACTGTAGGTTAGAGAAACTGATCCTACGAAAATTAAAAGGCTATACAGTTCGTAAAACTGAAATTGTTTGCTTAGTAACAAGCGTCTTAGGAAGTGGTCATCACCCTCTGTGCTGAATTAAAATTACATCAGGCTGGCTGTTAAAGAAAGTCGCTAACCGTGAGGAGGAGGAGGGAGGCTTCTATGGGGCACTTGCCTCAACTTCTGTCCTACCGCCCCAAAGACAAGCATTCTCTGGGAACATTTGTTCCTGCAGTCAGATCACTGCCACACAAGACACAGTTCCAGCTATTTAAAACAGAAAACTAAGGAGGATCAAGAATTAATTAATTTAAATGCAAAGTCCTAATCTATCTCCACGCATGGATTTTGAGTATTCAAAATGTAATACAGAAATTTAAAGTATAAGTTTGTAAAAGTGGATAATCTCAAGCTCTCAATTTCTCTTCTGACACAGAAACCTAGGAGATAAAGCTGTTCCTCCACAAGCCGAATTTAGGCTACAAACAAACATGGAATGGAAAACATGCACCGAGAACACCTGGACTTCTCAGAACAGCTGTACAAAAGGTTACAGCAGGAAGAGAATTAAAATATCCGACCATCTTGAACCTTGGCTTTTATCTAATAGTAAAGCTCATGTAAAGAGAATCCAAAATAACAAACCTTCACCTACACGACTTAAATTATCAGCGCTGAAAAAGACAGTGTCACTGCAAGCAGCTCGGTTTGGTCCAATGATGACCAAAACTAAAAGCAGATGTAAGGTATGTTTTAAGCTCTGCACCATGTTTCACCTCAAAAAATTGCATGTTTCATGTCAGAAATATTTTCAGACAGTCTTTCTCAGAAACCATTAGGAAAAGCATGGTTGATTTCTTTTATTAAAGCAGATGTCCTTACCTATATCCACTGTTGTTTTTAAAACTACCATCTTTTGACAAATTTACTAAGTTAGTCTAACACAAATCACCCTCCTCTGACTGCAATCAGAGTTCACAGAGATGATATCAGCCACACAGGCTCCACGTGCAACCCCACAGTTTCTGCTCAGCTTCCCCCTCAGAAGCTGTCCCCGCAGCATCACCTCGCACTGCTTTCCCCCTAGTCCAAGCAGCAAGCGGACAAATGCTAACAACGCCCTGGAGAAGAGCTTGGGAACCAGGGCTTCTTTCACACCAGCGTCTGCGATGATGAAAACGTGCTTGGTCTCATTTGAAGTCACAAAACAAAAACGAACCCTGACAGGGTGTTGCTTCAGTGTATTACGTGTTACGGTAATGCAGATGATACTTTCCCAATTTTGCAAATGAATTCTGGGTTACTGAATTAATTTCCTCCTCTATTTATTTTTCTCAAGTTGGAGCCAGTAAGCTGACATTTAAGAACAGTATGAATTCTTAAAAACGCGAACTGCCAGCTACACTGCAGGTTGAGCACACAAGTAACATCATTTTCTGGTAGTGATTTTCAACTGTAGCTTTTGCTGGCATGCATTAGCCTCCAGCACGAAGCTCTGCAACGCATGGGAAAGCGCTTTCAGAGGAGCTAACACTGCAGCCGACAACCAAGACTCAGCTGTCTAAATTCTGAACAAAGCATAAGAAGTGACTGTTTATCCACTTCACTTCCTGCACCGCTTAGAGAACGACACCAAGCCATTGTAAGCACACTGGGTAACGCGCACGCGCTGCTCTGCTCTGCTATAAATCATTAAAATCTCTTTGTTTTGGGGGTGGAAAACAATTGGCACAGTAGTCGAGTGCCTGTTCTCCCTTGTGAACTGAACTTCGACCGTATGTCTGCTGTCAGGGCAACTTCACCCCTGGAGAACAGCCCCAGCCTCGGCAGCTCTCCAAGGCGTTGTGCTCTCATCTGTGCTCGCTGCCATTTATTTGCCCACGCCTTTACCCTCGCGTTCGTTTTCCACGGCAGTGAAACCCACGGCAGCCCGTTACTTTGGGGTGTAAATACAGGAACACACCAGCTTGCAGCCTCACCTGCGTGGGGCTGCGGCCACCAACAGCCCGAGGGTGACTCCAGACCAGGGTCTGAGCCTCCTCCCTCTGCAGCGGCACCAGAGAGCATTTGCGTACATGTTAAACTTTCCCGTCATCGTTTGCATTTTTTTAAATATGTTTTTGAACAACCCTCAGTTTAATCTTTTTTTTTGGTGAGAAAAGGGAGAGGAATATGGAGTGTGAATTTGAAGCAGACTTCAATGAAAGCTCTGAACCCATAACTATTGTTTTCTTAGAGTACACATCTGGTTTTCCCCAACATGCTGCCAGTTCTGTAACTCGGTTTAATACCCAGCTGGGATAATGTAAAACTAGCATATAACCGAAAATAAATGCTAGAAGCACATTTTTTTGTTCAGTAATACTTGTATGCATTAAGTTCAATTTGACAAATGTTCCACCCTCATACCCAAAAGTTTGTACCAATGAGGGGGGAAGAGGGAGGGGGAAATCACACCCCAGCCAGGCACTGTGCGTGTGTGGCCGGGCACTTGGAAATTGGAACTAAAGCTCACCAGAGCGGCATAAAATCCTGCTTTTAAAAGGTTAAAATTACTTTTTTTTTTACAATCACTAGGCAAGTTTTTAAAGCACAGACATTAAAAATGTGGTTTTCTCATAACATCAGAAAGGAATTATCAAAGAGTCTAGCACTAGTGTGCTGCAAGAATGCTCCCCGGGCTGTTGACAATCTTCTCCCTGACCAGCCTGAAACTTTCCTCTTTTTAGTCCGTGGGAAGTACAAATGCCTGGTAACAAAATTTTTATTCTTAGGAAACTAAGCATAATGCCGCAATAGAGGAGACTGCTGAACAAAGAGCACCAAACCTACAGAACACTCCTACAAAGAAAAGCATCTTCTTTTGGCACCTTTGATGGCCACACCATAAACCAAAAGCTGGGGCAGCAATAAAAGCGACAAGCTGATAATGAGGCTGCTAATAGGAAAGCGTGAAGCAAGCACCACAGCCAGCTTATTCTAAAGGCAACTGGAAAAGGGGCACTGGAGGAGTTCAGGGAGGTGTCCGCAGGAGTTACTCCTTCCCCAGTCCATTAATGCCAGAATTATTTTGACATCCAATATCAGATTTTCATTCGCACTATCACTTTACATCCTGCAGTCTGAGTCTGATTCTGTACGGCTAGCTGTTCTTTTGGAGGTGAATAAAGGCTTCAAATGAATTCAGCATTTTAGAAAGAAAACATTTGGACTTGATCAAATCTGGTCCTGATACAAATTACAGTACTTACAAACCAGATTTGCAGCCCTCACGTGGCTTCTGAGACTGTCTTGGGAGCACAAAATGCCAAGATGCTATTAACACAAAGATTCCATAGAGCATGTACTCTAAAAAAGCATTTTTTTCATAACTTATACAGAACACATTACTATTTTTTTCCTGAAAAATTCAAAGTATTAGACCAACAAAACACGACCATTAGGACTGCTGCCCTGTGCCAACCCACGAGAGTGCCTGCACTGCGCTGCTCCAGCTGAGCAGCAAAGGCAGACTGGGTCCCTAAATTCACCATTAACAGGGGATTTCTGGAAATACTGCCTCTTAGATAACTCTTTCCAAACAACAAGGTGCTCTCAGGAACCCATTCTTCTCCTAGGTACCAACATTTTTCCTTTTCAAAAATCTGCATCTTGCTGCCATCACAATGGTCTAAGTGCTATGAATTGCACATGGCAAGGGGCATCTCACGACCTCCATTAAATCCACGTTTTATGCTCTTAAGGGGAAGGAAATGGAATTTAAGGAGAAGGAGGTAGCAAGTGCTACTGAAGTATTTGCCACTGAAGAAGATAAAAGCATAGGAAAGAAGAAAGGAGTAAAACAGAACCTTCAAGGGTACAGAAAATGTATAGCTCACAAGCTGCTCCCTGACACCTTACACATTTATTTACCTACTGATGGGCCTGCTGCATTTTCCCGCATGTACAATTTAGAAATTAGATCACACAAAGCACAAAGAAGCCCATTATATAGTAAATAAGCCACAGAGGAGATCAGCAACAAAATGGCACTGAAAAAGATTAAATTAAAAATGTTTTCTCCTTTCAACCAGTCAGATTAAAAAAAAATCTTTAGTAATTATCCATCTTAGCATTTAAGATAAATAATAAATCACTGTACATTACAGACTGTGGGTAGCCAGTGTTACAAAAGAGTAATAATAGTTAATAATTAAAGCTTAAATGCTGGCAGATAGGATCTAACAGGCACATAGTGAATGGGCAAACTTTTCTAACAAGTTTGAGAGCCTATGCTTTGTGAAGAATTTAATCTTCAAAATGCACCCAAATGAAAATTTCTCGCTGTTTTTGTAACAATAACAACCTCCTATACATGACCAACAAGTGTGCAGACACAGCTGGAAATAATGAGATGAAGATGAGTATGAAATCTTGTCCCACCCTCGAGAGCACGAGCTACGTACAGGGAACACACAGCACCTGGCGCCAGCCCTTTTGCCGTGAGCAGACTGCACTCAAGCTCCTCTCCCCTGTAAGGCAGAGAAGAAAACTCCTGTATCACCCAGGGATGAGTTTCTGCCCACAGCCCCTAGACTTCTATCACCAGGGCTCAACGATTCAGCCCTCCGCTTCTCTGCCCTGCCGGGGGACAGGCCTGAACAGGACGGTGAGTTCAGATGTAGTGTTTGCCCCTCCAAAACAGACACTCCTCTGCTCTGCCCCTCGAAGCTGCAGCTCATTGCAGATGTTTCAACTGTTCTTCCCTTCTGAAATCAGTTGTCTCCTGAACAGCTGTGGCAAACATCAGCACTGTTCTGGCTAATGACCTGCTCCACTGCCGGTCATGGGTCCACGCCAGACTTTTTGCTGAATATTGCATTAACACATTCCCAAATGTCAAGAGGCAACTCAAAGGAAAAAAGAAACAGCTTTTTTGGGTGAAATAGCCATAAATAACACTTACAAAGGAAACACTATAATTTGAACGTTTGACAACCTTTGATATTTCTTCACTGATTTCTCCCATTGCAGAAACGCGCTGCCTGCGTGAACCAGACCACCGGTGACATTTACTGTGCTCCTTCCAGAGACCCACGCGGGCCAGGCCTGGACCTGTTACATGTTTTATTTTCAATGAGCCCCTTTGAGAGCACGAGCCGGCTCCATACAGATTGATGCATGTCTTTAAACCATTACAGATCTCATTACATAAAGCACAGCTGACGTTGCTGACATTCATAAACCAATTTCTAACGCATTAGGGCACAGGGAAACTGTTACCTTATACTGTTCCCTTTGGACTTTTCATGCAAGAGAGCAAAACACAGCAGCTACCTACTGAAACAGAAAAGCACTGTCGCTTTTCTTGTGCAGTGTGTGATGCTGTTGTGAACAAATCCACAGCTGAGGCTGCACAACCCCTTCTATTTATCAACAATTATATATCAGAATGCTTCTTGGGGTTACTACTGGAAATGGTTACTTCCTCAGACAGGTAACACGTGCTGATCTCATGCAGACAAAAATGAACTTAAATTTCAGTTAACACTGCAAAAAATGTCTGAAATTTCTTGTTATTACAAGGAAATAATGAGCACTTGGACAGTGCAAACGGCAAAATGGCTCTGCAGAGAAGGGGATAAAGGTGCACAACAAAACTACTCAGTGTGGACGCAACTATAATAATGGCACTAGAAGGAATCTGAAAATGTGTATTCACATGCAGGGACAGTGTAACTCAGTGCTAACACACGCTTTATCTATACAAAGAATCTGAAGTAAGGATGCAAGAAGAGACAGAAATTCCATTAAAGAGATTAAGAGAGAAACCGAAAAGTTCAAAGCGACCCAATCTATTTGATTCTCAACAGACTACCTTCAGGATAAAAATTACGGTAGAATATGGATGACAGGCAATAAGAAATAATAAAAATCCCAGCTCCTGAGCACTGCTGCTACTTTAGTTACAGAAAACAGAGTAAAAATGTATTACTGCATATTAAGATAAATATAGGGCACAGTGGATAAGACTTATATCTTGATAAATAGCTGAAAAAAAAGTAGACATTTTGATGAAACATTAGATTCTGAGATAATTTAGCAATAGATACATCTGCAATTATTTTTTTTATTATTATTATTTTGGTGCCAGATTCATTAAAAGCTTAAAACAGAGAGGGGGCAGTTCTGTACTGAGGAACAATTTGGAACAGTTGAAATCTGAGAAATTACACTTAGTTCTACACTGAACTTTCAAAGTACATCGGCAACTGATGTACTTGTTAGAAACCACAAATGTTTCTACTCATGCACTCAGCTTTAAGCTCTTGACCAGGAGCTGCCCTTCAGTTAAAGCAACGCTATCTTTTTTTAAACGCTTCCATAGAATATTTTAGATATACAGACAAAATTCAAAATACATTATATTTGTCAATAGAGGGGGGAAAAAAAGGGAAAAGCAAACATCAGTTTTATTGTTTTTACTGGGGCTGGAAATTAGATTTCAGATTGAAAGGAAAGGACAAACAATATTTGGTCTTATGTCTAAATATGTTTGTTCATCTGTGGCAAACTGGGGAAGGTTCCTGTCCAAGGAAAATAATGACCCTGACCTAACACGCCAAAGGGTGAGAGAGGACTCAGTCTGTGTGATATTAGGGATACAAATCATGTTAAACTACATGCTAGTGAAGAGACAGCTCTGGGCTGCACAGACCAAACATTTCTCACGCTGATCCAATGCCCTAAGATTTTTCTGGCCTCGATCCTTTTCTGGGCGCAGCTGCCTCGCGCTGCTCTACAGCAGATTTTGGCCACTGGGTGAGCACAGCCAGTCCCGAAACGCAGCATGGGTCCACCAGGGTTTCTGCTGCCCTGTGCTGTTGAGGGCATTTCGCCAAATCCCAGCCCCGACCAGGCCCGCGGGCAGCAGCAGGCCTCCAGACCCCAGCGCAGGCCCAGCTCGCCCCTGCCTCCAGGCTCACGCTTGTGCGTGGCACCTGCCTGCTCCCGAGCACAGAGCAGGGATAAAAAAGAGGATTTACCTCTGCAGCTGCCTGGTTAGCCAGTAAAATGTATTTCTTCAACTTCTACTCGGCACACCTGCTGTACAGACCAGGACAGAGAAGACCAAGAGAAAGAAAAGCATGTGCTTCTTTTAAAAAGAGTGCAATAAAACCTTCACAAAATTGATTTACAAAACACGCCAGAAAACTTGGAAAGCCAAATCAATTTTATTATCATGATGATGGAGTGTATTTAAAAGGAAAATGAAAGGGAGGATGATTTTGCTTCAAAATGCAATTAGATAAAAATCTATCTTAGACCACAAATGTACAAAAGTAAATGAGTAATAAGCTGCTAATCTCCAAGACATTTCCAAGTTTTTACTCACTCAGTGGTAACAGAAGTGAGTGGTCCCAAAACCTCCTTAATAAGATAAAGTTTCTATTGGTCATCTATGACTAATGCTGCTAAAAGCATCAAACTAACAATTTTTTGGGGAACAGACAAATTCTCCTGAATTTAAAAGTTCTGCTTTCAATTTCTTTAACAGTATTATTGCCTATTTTTATGAAAAGCCAAGAACTTAAAATGAAAAACATTTATTTAATGCCTATGTTGTTACTTACTTGATTTACGGGGCAGCACGATCACCAAAAATCCACTTGAAAAACTTAAGGATTTTGAAATATCTGGGTAATGGGTGAGTAACAACGACTTCAGTCACTGGTATCCCAGGTAAATAGGAACTGCCCAGATACAGAATGTTCCCAGCAGAGAGGCCAAGACTGTGGAAACTGGCTGACGGCAAGCTGCGTGTTTTTGGGAACACGATGCAGAGGAAGGACTGGTGGAAGGACTCCTATGGGACAGTCTGAGCTGAAGGAATGTTCAAAGGCTACGAAAGATTTATTATATGATGAAACCACCTGAATTTTTCTGAACTTCTCTATGCAAAACACATTGCGGTTTCAATTTAAGTAGTTGCCTAAACGATGTTATCTTTTCCTCTGAAATATATAGAGTGCTATCATCAAAGCAAAGAATTTTGCAGTAACCTGGGCAAGCATGACAGCCACGACAACAAAACACCCAGCAAATAAAATGACAGATCGGTACAAAAGCGTTGAGCAAATATACTGAAGGACCGACCACTGAGCCCAATTCTCAGTATCCCTAAAGGCAAAAGTGAACAGAGAACAAGCCGCTTTTCCCTCTATTCACAGGGAAAACCTTCAAAATTAAAATCGTGTACTAAACAGGCCTGTTTCACAGGTCACCCCTAGCTATAGCATCAGGTTTTGCCAATCTTTGCGACTGAAGAAAAATGTTTGCCTTGCTTGTATTAGCAGGAAACCTAACACTTTGCAGAGCTGGATCTCGCGCTTGCAGAGCGCTGCGGCGCAGCTCGGCGCCGGCCCCGCTCCACCCGGACCTGCTCTGAGTTCACCCAGCCTGGGCACACAGCGGCTGGCTCGGCACAGAGCCCTGGGGACCTGAAGCTTCAGCTCCACCTGGGTCCCCGGTTCTCGCACCTCCTTTCCAGAGCAGAATACAATACGATTTTACCCCGTATCTAACGAAATACTGCCAAGTATTTTTACAGACTTTGTAATTTATTGCTCTGTGCTGTTTTATTGTGATCATAACCTTTTTCATTAGCTTGTAAATTAACAACGCGAAAAAGTGAAAAAAGCAAGGGTGAAGAAGATATTCCAAAGTTGTCATGGATATTTTTTAATAAAAGCATTTTGAAAGCAAGTTCTTGTTTTAGCTGAAAAATGGCTCTAAGTTCCCTTGCTTCTTTTACATGCAGCTGTAGGTAACTGCTAAATGAATAGAACATTCTGCAGCTACATATTGAAAAACAAATATTTATGTTAGTTATGAAAATTAAAACCAAACTCATTAGAAGACAGCAACAGCTGACTGCAGGCTATTTCTGGTAGCGTTTGGTCAGCATTTTCACAAGGGATGCAAAGAATCTACGAAATACTTCTCCAGTCCCTGGGCTTCAGTTGCCATAAAGAAGTTTTTCTCAAGGAGGATTGAATTTACTGTACAGGGAGATGTACCCTAGCTAGAATCTTTGTTTAGGAATTTGCACATCAGAAAAAAAAAAAAAAAAGCACTAATGGGAACCCACATAAATGCTGCACAACAGCATACAGAGCAGATTGTTCAAACCGTAAAGTAAGCTTGCAGAAATCATGGCGTGCTAGGTTTACCATCACTAGGGCAAATTTAAATCCTGCCCTCGTGGGTGGTCATTTGATTAGACGAAAGAGAAGGAGCATCCGTGGATGAAGAGTTTGTTATCTTGCTCTCAGCCACACTGATCCTACAGCCTGTTGCTGCTGTGAAGCCTGTCAGGACGATTCTGTATGAGCAGAGAAAACCACACAATGGGCACTTCCTAACCTTCCAACCCTTGTTTCTTATTTTTGTGCCATACTGCAGACAAGAGGGGCTGTCAATACGGTAGGAAAAATAAAGCAAAAACAAGCCATGGGGCAAATATCAGAGGAGTTCCAGTAACATGTAAGCAACTAACTTAAAAACAAACAAACAAACAAACAAAAAAAAAACAGGCATCAATCTTGAAAGACACTGACATGTTATTTTACATCAGATGCTCTATTACATGTAGCAATATGTAATGCACATACTCATTAAAAAATCAACAATTATGTAGGTTGGAGGTAAAATTATCACAACAAAAATACTACAGACATACCTAGCATAAATGTTGAAAAAGAGCCTAGTGGTTTTCCCTGTGTTTTATCTCCTTGTGATTATCCTAAAACATCCCGACCACCATAAGCTAGCCCCTGTATTTCAGACGACCATATATTTTGCAGAGCATTAATGTATGAACGTATGTGCACGTGAACAGAATTTAAAATAAGCAAGTGACTTCACTTTGTCAGCTAAATAAAAAGCCTCCTAAAACGACTGCATTTGCAATGCAGCAAAAGAGAATTCATTTCTCTGAAACATAGCTGGGAAATGAAATGTAACCCAAGGATTTTGGAAGACAACCATCGCAAATATGTCGAGCTCTCCAGCCCACTGAGAAGCACCAGGTATCTGGACAGAAAGAGCCGCAGCACGCATCAGAGGGCTCTGAAGCTGCAGGTGAACATGCAGATCCTGTGACTTTCACAGAACAGCCTCAAGCCTGACGTGGCAGGGGACTTCGGAAGAGTTTCCCTGTGTGATGCTATGCACAGAAAAATACATTTTGCTAATTGTCCGCAGAAGAAGAACTGCAAGAGTTTTCAGATATTAGCCATAAGCTCCTCTGCAAAGGAGGGCTGAGATGCGATCTCAAGCACAGCAGGATGGAATTAAGTCATATTCCTCCAAATGCAAGAAAGCTTCCTTGGCTCCTTCCTGGAAAAAGCAGGACAGGATCGATCCTGAATCAGAGCAAAGGCTCAAAAATGCAAGCAAGAAATCCAGGATTCCTACGTTCTTGTCTTTGCTCTCTATTCACATAGGTGCTCTTGGGCAAATCATTGCTTCCATCCCCTCCCCCGTGCAATAAGGTTGTTGCTAACTCCTTATGGGTATTTTTGGAGAACATAAAGGCTTGAAACATGTAAAACAAGGGTACGAGCTGCTACCAGCAGCTCCAGACATCTGGCTGGGACTCTGCTGTCAGAGCCACACTTTAAAATAGATTTAAACCGGGAAATAAATCCCTATCCCCCTTGGAAGCCACTAACCAATTACAGAATGTCCCTGAACTCCCTCTGTGCTTCGTTTCTCTCAGTTTTTATAGGATCCTCTGAATCTGTGCTTCAGCTGAAACTTCTCCGCGGCTAAATCCTCCTCCGTTGCTGGAAATAGTCACACAACCGCTGCTGGGATTTCACGCCTGCCGTTAACCACGTTGCCGACTCGTACATCAGCAGTCCAAGTTTTACTAGCATACAGTAGGTGCGCACACATTTGGTGTATGCTTTCCCACCGTAACTACCACTGCCATCAGACAGAGCAACACGGAACTGAACGTGGAAGGGACGGCGTGCGGTCCAGCAGCAGCGTCCTCCCTAATTCACACACTTTCAAAAATTACGGCAACGCCAGGACCGTGCAGTACTGCGGGATATCTGCGATCAGTCCCTCGAGATTCTTCCCGCGATCTGCTAAAATGCTAACGGTGGAGTAACACAACAAGTCGTTAGGAAGATACGGTGCAACGACCGCCGAGACGCCGGTCTGTGGCTTTTAAATCACGCACCACTGAGCAAAAACAGTTCTGCTTTAAAACTGACAGTGAAATATCCCTTAAAATGCGCCTCAGACTTGATTTGTCATCCTCTCAAAGAGGAGAAGTTCGCGAGCAGCACACTCTCTCATGGAAAGCAAACTCTGCGCTCAGCTGAAGGCAGGCAATTCCGACATGCTAGTTAAGATTACTTGGACAGCATTTAATTAGCAACTGTAATGAAGAAATAAACCAACAAAATCTGTGCAGACAAAAGCAAAAAGCTGACGCACGTGCACCCTTATACACAGAAGTTTTTTCAACTTTCACTGATGCCGTCTCTTATATCCATCGTATCTGCCGAATATTTTGTGGCATATCAGTGCATGCACAGTGATGTTCTCAAAAGGTTACTTCTAGGAAGTCTCTAAAAAGCACATAACTTTTACCTTAACGTAACTAAGTCCCAGACAGAGCCTGCGTTTTTAAAATAAAAATAAAAAATAAAAAAATCAGTGTTGTTTGTGGAATCTTTGCTTAATTTAGCATATTTTGTGGTCTAAAACTTAACTTTTTCTCCTCACTGCCCTGCTTACAACACTTGATCTCTACAAATTTTTCATCACCATTATTTTGTTTAACTTTTCCTTTCATTTTCCCATAGTTTGAGAGTCTTCACAACTTTTTTCCACAACATCTCCCCGAGAGCAAATATGTCAAGGTTTACAAAGTTCGAGCCAACACCCAGTTCACGTATGTTTTACAGCACTGTATATAATAAAAACTGTAATAATACAAGGGTTTTATCTTCTGCTTGACTTCTCCCTTTGATATTATGTTCGTTTTTATAGGTGCCTGGCAAGAAGAGCAGATAGAAGGGCAAAAATCCAGCTAGAGATGTTCTTTTCGTGACAATGAAACCACCTCCTCTCCCCCGACTCCCCCAGCCCCGGAGCACAGTCCAGCACAGCTCCAACCTATGAAAAATCAGTAACAAATGGTTACATTTGTCAGACTGAAAATATTTCCGATACTCTGTTTTTTCTATGGCACACGTATAGATGTGCATACTTAGACGTATTTTGCTAGCTTGTCCAATTAGGGAAAGTGGTTCAATATGCTCTTAATTTCTCCTAACAAAAATATTTAAGTCGTCTTGTTGTCGGACATGCGTATTTTGCCAATTTGAAGCAATTTCTCCCTCCCCCCAAAGCTCATGGGGCACTCCACACACGTTTCACTTCTGGACTCGGAGCCCCGAGCAGACAGAGCGGGGACTGCGGAAAAGCTTTCACAGAGCGCTCGGGAATGCTTTGACTCCGAGCTGATAAGGCAGAAAGAAGGCAGCCAGGAGCCTCAGCACGGCAGGGTTCTGCCAGCTGCAGTGGAGAACAGGGAGAGGTAACCCACCTCTAGGCACAACTGACTTCAGATCTGCGCTGCTTGAAGCGTAATGTGAAAGTTTCAAAGAAAAAGAACACGTATTTTATTAAAATACGTATTTTAATAAAATGCCACCCTGAGCTGACATAATTCACACTGACAAGTAGTAACCAAATGCTGGATCCAACCGCTAACAACCACTGAGCCTACAAGGTAGAAAAAACTAATTAAAATCATGATATTTTTGTAGCTAGAGCTGAAAGTGTCAAGGGCTGATCCAGGTCCTGTCAGACCAACAGCAGAATTCCCAACTGCTCAGAACGGAATAGCACAAAACAAAAGCACCAAGAGTAAGATGACTGATATTGGTAGGTCTGTTTGCTCAGAAAAGCAGCTTAGCTGCGAACCTCAGCACCAGATGGACCTGAGGCGAGCTGGGAGCTGCAGGATGCCCTCCCCACAAGCTGAGGTAGTACAGAGTAGCCCCTAGAATTAAGGTAAATGGCGGCAACTGTGCTCTGCCCAAGTCCTGCGTCACTTTTTCTGGAAGTGGGTAACTAAACACTTCTGCCTCCTGATTCCCTGCCTTCAGACAGGAAAGCTACAGCCACAGATGAAGTAAGACAAAATACATATACATGAACGCACGCACACAAAACCTGGGAGCTGCCTCCGGAGTGACACATCCCGCAGGCAGGGAGTTTGTATCCCATGCTTTGTTGCTGAACGTTGACTGAGCAGGCTGAGGGCACCGCTGGAAGCACCCAGCCATGGCTCAGACAGCCCCTTCCCCTGCAGACAGCACTGCCCTGCCACGTGCAAATGCAAACACTTACGAGTGCCCATCTGCATCAGGACACGGAACAAAATATTTGAAGTGGATAAGCTAAGCTACATTAAATCCCTCGGCAGGCACTCTCATTCATAACTCCAGTGACTTTCGTTAAATTCAACCTAATTAGACTCAAAAGTGAAATCAAGATACATGAATTAAATCTGCTTGAGTTCTGTAAGTTACTGTCCACTCACAGGCTTCTTACAGTTTAAAATAATCCACTAAACGTATACCTGTGGTTAATTCAGATAAGCTTTTTGAAGTACGTTTGTACCGAGACGCCAGGTTCTCTCTAGAGGATGAGGTCAGTAGAATTACCAAGGGTATTCTCGTACACAAATCTACAATTTTTGGATTCTGCTTTTAAAATGTTACATAAAAATTACTCTATTCACATTTTTAACACAGACCACAATCACCTGCTGCAGCTATGCCTTCACTGCTGGCAATGTTTGTTAAATATTTGCCGCAGGCATCTCTGGCTCTAACATCCATCCAAGTCATCTTCATTACATGCAATGAATCCCACACTTGCCCTGTAATTGTTCAGTCTTCCAAGTCAGCAAAGCAGTGCTGACATCCGTAAACATTACATGGGAAATGCACTTTTTTCCTGCAATAAATGTGACCTCCCGGAACATCATCTTAAAGGCTATTCCAGTGTCCGCAGCAGACATTTTTCCCTCTAAAGCCACTGCATTTCCACCTTTATCAGGGAGCTTTATTTGTTGCACAGAGCAACCCCATGCTCTGTCCCCTCTGAGGCTGTCACCGAGGGGCTGCCTCACTCCCCACCCCTTGTCCTAAGCCTGAACCCCGCTGTGCTGGGGTGCCCTAGAAGCCAGCCCGTTCTGTAAGTCTATTACCTCCATCCAAACAAATCTCTGCGGGTATTCCCCTCGCTCCAGGAGGCAAATGTTGCTGGAATGTGGGAAGACATGCCAAAAACAAGCCCAGCTATGGGGAAGAACCAGCCCCATCTATTTTTTTAAACAAGAAATAGATGGACTGTGCCCTGAGATAAGGGGGGGTGATGCACGGAACCTGCAGGGGACACGCTGCTTTCTTCTTCTTCTTCCTCCACCCTTCACCCGTCCAAAATGTGAGGGATGTTAAAGTGAGAAGGGGAGGTCTCAAGGCCACATCCTGCAGTGCCACCGAACCACAAGAACACAGCTCACAGCTCCATGGATCACCCACCGTACAGCAGGAGGGCACAAACCCACCGCTGTGTGGCGAGGTCCTGCAGCACCGTATTAGCGCTCGGATCTCAAATCTGATTCTCTGACAACACCCAAAGCACAGCGCAGCCCTGCAAGCGTTAAATGCTCAGAGAGCCAGCAGCGGCGAGCACGCCTCACGTTTTCCATTTATCAGCTTACAATGCCTTCTGAAACGCTGCCAAAACAAAATCAAAAAAACCTCTCGCTACCTAAAAGCCTCCTGCAGTGAACATCCCATCCATCAAGCAGGTCCACACATTCTCAACAGCCTGAGAAATTACTGAAATCTTAATTAACAGAGTCATTAAATGTTTAAGCTCTCCTTTTCTCTGACGAACTTGATGCCTCTCCCTGATGAAGCATTATTTTCTAGGAAATTCCAGGGCTCTGTCTCCAGTTTCAAACACTTGTAGCTAATGGCAGTAAGCAATAACTACACCGAAAACCTTCAAGAGAAAAGCTCCACTACCATACGTTACGGTTACAGGGCAATGCAGTGTTACACAGAAACCGGAGCAGAACCGACCACGATTTTCATCGCACCAACCTACACAAACGCAGCTGAAGTCATGTGGGGAAGACACACAGGTTTTGCACAGGTGAGGTATTGCTGACCCCTGGTTCTGCTTTGACAGCTGTGTCTTAGGGATTTTCATTTACTGAAAGGCAGAGCTGCGGCCCCCAAGCACAGGACCGAGCTGCAACAGGAGCACTTGCCTTCCGGGCACAAAGCTCAGAACCAGAGGCGACTGCCACCTCCTCAAGGAAACGTTCAGTGCAGCTGCCAATAGTTTTTACAGGAGAAACTTTAACACAATCTTAAATATTAAAGGGACACGAGTGCAAAAGCAGCGAGGAACGTTCCTTGTCCAGAAAAACACGGGAGAGAGAAAGCAAGGCGCCTGCTGTGATCGCTGCTGGAAGGAGGCATTTGTCCTGCTCCTGCTGTCCTGGGCCTCTTTTGGCCACGCTTCACCTTTGCCAGACTTGCAGCTGATGTTCAGTTGTTTTTTGAGACTTTACTAGGGTGTTTCTTGGAACTAATAAACACCAAACCCACTTTCTTGACTCATTATGGCTTAAATTTTATTTTCCACTAATTCTGGTAGGGATGGGTTTCCCATGAGGGAATAATTCCCTGTGCTACCTAGGCTCTCCAAGATTTCTGTTTCTGTTTTAGCAAGCAATAGAATTTTTGTTTGCAAGGAACACTGTGATTAGAAGTAACAAATTACCCTGTCTTTTGGAGTTGGTATTACTCTGCTTTGTATGGCAGACTATTACCAACAGAGACCTCTGGAAGCTGCAACACAAAACCTTTTATCCTATAGGATTTTTTTTTTTTTTTTAAACATACAAAATGAAATGCTGAACATTCCCATTTCTCCTAGTTCTTTGTTATCTGGGTTTTCAAAATAATCATTTCGCGAAAAGATGGAAGTTATTAGGATTTCTTTTCTGTTAAATTTTCAAGAACACAAGGTTAAAGTTGAAAGATGCCACTGCTATTGTTGGCTAGCTGTTTGCGACTTGTCTGAAACAATACATGGAGAAGTCTTTCTGTAAAAATGGCCTTCCATTTGGATAACTGTAATAAAAACTTGTTTGGCAAGTGTTTTCACAGGAAAAAGCTTAACAAATATGATTTCTTCCATAAGAAGACACAAACTGAAAACAGAGATAACAGTATCCAAGTCTAGATGTAGAAAAAAACAACGGTACAAACAGAAAATGAAAAGAATTGTGTCACTGAAGTCTCTTCAGCTCTGAAGCAGCCCTCTTCTACAAGCAAGCACCTTTGCGGAGGTGCCTGGCTTCTTCAAAGCCTGAGCCCAGGGACTTTGGTGACTCTGGGTGCGGGCCAAAGCTCATCTTTTCATTTAATGCCAAGTTTTGAACTGTCAACTCAGTACAGCAGACACAGACACAATGCCAAAAAAATTCCTCAACCGTTCTCTAGCACCCTGCTACTGTTATTTTGTCCTTCTAGATCCAGCTGCAATCAAAGAACCTCAGAACCCCCACAGCCATTACTTAATTAGGCCTTAGAATCCAGACACAAACCACTCTGCGCTTGGATCAGTTTTCACTGCGTTACCGCAGCGTTGTCTCAGGGCAGCAGTGATTTCACTGCTGAGTAAATTCAGTTGGGTTGGAATTGTAGTGCGTTGAAAATGCAAAATTTTAAAAGGGAAAGAGGCCATAGGGAACCTCTTAACTCCTCAAATCTCACACTTTTATTGCTGTTCTAGTAAGAGTACAGGAATAATTACAGACACAATCAGAATAGTAGCTCTCCTTACTCTGAATCCCGTGTCCTCAGCTATTAGCCTGTAGATCATCTGTACATAACTGCCTGCATTACTCTCCACACTCAATTGAAAATGTGCTGATAACCTATTTTCATCTGCAGAGAGATAAATGGCACTCACAAACATTATTCTCTCCGTTCCCCTGCAAGCCCAGCAGGGAAAGATACAGCAACACGCAGAACAAGCATCTCCGTACTGAAAACAATTCCTTGTTTCTTCTGTTGTGTATTTGAATACGGGAAGAGGGAAGTTTACAGTTTGGGTCAAAACCTACCCCAGTTTGCAAATGCAGCTTTGGCTGCCATGGGCTTGCTCACAGGCTTGTATTGTCTGCCTGAGGTCTGCAATAAAACGGCACAAAACACAGAGCTGAGCACAGAGCTGCAGCGCACTGCTGGCAAACTGAGAAAGCTGTGGCTCAGAAGGTTACTGCCCAAATCTGGAGGGACCTCGAGCGTCCGCTTTAGAACATGCAACCCTACCTCCTGCGTCCTGCCTGAGGCAGCTGGAGGTTGCATGTTTCTTGTCTGAGAGCATTGAACTCAATTTACACAGACTGAACTATCGAAGCAGATGTATCTAATTCCCCTCAAGTGATTTTACAAAATGAATTTAATTTGTCACAAGTGTTTCGAATGATTTTTTCCCCAAAAATAAAACAAACAAAAATACCAGAAATCTAGAATGTACGCTCAACAGTAACAGACCATATACGTAAACAGCTTGTAAGGGGGAAAACAGTCCTCGCTTCAGCTGGCGTCATGTTTACCAGCGAAAAAAAGTACGTTAAAGGAGTTCACAATGCTTACAATCAAAACGTACTAGTTACAGAAAATACTTCTTCCCAAATGTATCTAAATGAAGTATAAAAACAACTTCAGTTGAGGATGGCAGCTAGCCATCATATCTGCCACAGGGTCAATCTTTAGCCAAGAAACCCACATCAAGTCCCAGCATTGAGAAAAACATTACAGGATTTGTAAATTGCCAGGACTATTTTTTTAATCTTAACATTCAAGAAGCTGGATGACAGTGCAATGTGCAAATCTTAGGAGGTGACAAGCCATTCTGCTGACAACAGGCTAACACACAGCAGAAACTTCTGCAAGAGAATCCAAAGGAACTTAGCAGTACTGAAGGTCAGCGCAGCGGCAGGTGAAATTCATCCCCAGCCCGTGTGAATTTATGCCACAGCCTCACAGCTTAACTGTGGACACTCAGGAAAAAGAAACACACACAAACAGAGGTTGTAATGTCAAAGTAACAGATGTGAAAGGTGTGGGGAAAAAAGGAAATTAAAAATATTTTGCCATTATGCAAAACATTACTTGGATTTATGCCTTTAGGTAAATGTTCAATTTTAGCTTCCCCATCTAACAAACAAAACAGAGAAAAGAATACAGAAAGTGACCCAAGAGAAAAGTCGTGGATATACCATAGACCTAAAAGTTCTTTGGCATTGAAGAGAGGCTGGAAAGTTTACAGTTTCTAAGACAAACAGGCACGACAGGGCTGTACCTGCTGCGCTGTGGCACTGAATCAAACAGATCTCCGCTCAGCATCATGAGATGCTTTTTATCTCTGCTTTTTTTGCAGCACTTTCATTAGCTTCCAAACGCAGATCGACAGTGATGTCAGCTCCTGCAGCGGGCTTGCTTTATGTACCCGTTCCAGTTATCAGAGATCAGCGTGGGCCACGCAGAGCTGATGCTGCCCTGCTGCACTCACAGCAGGAGCTGCTGCACCAGCACCTCAGCACAGCAGGGTGAGCTGCAGGGGAAAAAGTTGTCTGCATAGCAACAACAAGTTGAATATTCTTTAAATGAAGCCATACTTCATATAAAAGGCTTCCAAAACAGTCAACTTATTTTCTTCATCGAGGTTGCTATTTAAGAAAAAATCCCAAACCGAATGTGCACAGCAGAAAGATTTTTTTGAAGTTAAAGACTTTGGAATTTGGGAAAACTAAGACTAAAACACAGATATCAGATAGTAGAAAAGTATGTAAATCCTTACCAACTGCATGCTCCTCACTATCTCAGAGCGTAATGCAGAATCTAGACTAGGTGTCGGGAAGCATCCTCACACTGCAGTGGCTCATCTCTAACCCTCCTGCTGAAACATGAGCACCCTCTCCACAGCAATCTGCTAGCTGCTAGCTGCAAGTCTCAGGATGCTCATTCCAAATCCGTATTTCTAAGTACTTCGCTGAACAGACTGAAAAACTGTCAACTGAGATAAAGCAGATACGCTGGAAATGCAGCTTGGACAAAGAGAACAAATACACGATACACTTCTGGCATGTAAAGTTCTGGTTAATTTAATAGGGCTCTCCTGGCCAAGCAGGTGGAAGACAAAAAGCTATTTTCTAGTGTCTCTCTAACTCAGGTAAAAAATAGAAAATGTTCATCATGAAGAAGAAAAAAAGACTTCTCATTCTTCATCATATTTACTCTAATATCTAAATAATTTTTCAAAACCTTTTAACTTCATATCCTACAAACATCAATAATCAGAATAATCAGATAAAAATCACCAAGGCAGTCCAGGAAAAAAAATCTCTTCTATCAGTAATATCTGCAGACAGTTGTCAGAAAATCTTTTTTTTTTGTTTTTACTCATCTGTTTCCTATCAATTTTTTTTTTTTTTCTAAATCCTTTAGCCTAGACATAGCATTAAAAATGGCAGTAGGAAATTAGAGAGTATTTTAACATAAGCTCGTACATTTTACTAATACAGTAAATCCTACCTCCACCCATGCATGTTTAAAACTTTCTATACAAGATAGCAATAAATAATGAAATACTAACAGAAAGCATATATTCAGATATTTTTACAATATCTCCTTTAATCCATTATTTTCTGGACAGTTTTTGGAGCATTCTTCAACATAAAAAATGTACATTATTAATGAAGAATGGTGCCCAGGGAATGTATTGCATAAGGGATCAGAAAAATGGTCAATAAACATTTTTGCAGGTGTTTTCTGCCATTTCTTAACCAAAAATTAAAAAATAAAAAAAGAACATCCAGCCTGTTCTTCTCTCGGTAGGAACGCGTTAGAGCTTTGTAGTGATCAGCTTTATTAAAGGCATTACCAGGTGCTCCCTTTCTCCATTTAGGCAGGCAGCAGTGAGACATTTTCCCAGCATAGTGGAAGGTTAGTATGGAAGAGCAGTAATTTTTTTTCTTACGTGATTTTTTTTCTTTTTTAAACTATGTACTAAACTCCCGAGAGCCACGTGTGGCTCTGCTGCTCCCTGTGCACCGACGGGTGCAGCTCCACCACCCCCAAATCCCCAGCTTCTGGAGAAAAGGGCTTGGAAGAGGCACACCTATGCCACACCTCAAGCTCACCTAATTATGGCAAGGTGAATTAGTGCTGTCCCTGCAGTAACAGCGCACACGCTGCCAAAAGTAGCAGCATTTGGACTTCAGCTCTTGGAGTTTCAAAGAGGAGCAATTCTCGCCCTAATTTACTGAGCGCTGCCTCACACGTGTTGAGCTGGATGAGCTTCTCAGCAGCGCAGATGCTGTGAGCCCTAGTGTATTCTAGCAGCTGACAGAGAAGCCTACCCTTAATTAAGAGATTACTTTAGAAAGTCACTAAACGACTTTTCAACACGCTGCTCTTCCAGAGCCCAGAGCTTTGCCAGCAGGAGTCACTCAAAGGCTCCCTGGTTATAAACCACAGCAGCGGCTCCAGAGCTGCACACCTCAGCCAGGAGGCTCGCACCAGACTCGCTTTTATTTTTGTGCTGGAAAAGCCTGACACAAGCAGCCAGGCTGAGCCCAACGTGACTGCCGTGGCAACGTGCACACTGAGCCGCCAACAGCACCAGCACAGCTCCTCCCCACCTCCAGGGAATCATTTCCTGGAAAGAAAATGAGCTGCTGCCAAGCCCGCTACAGATCTCAACGAAGGGCTCAGCCATTAGTGACCTTAAAGCACCGGCATGAAGTTACATGCTTATTACCTACCTAAATCCAGTCTTCTGGGTTCCTGATCTTTTGCCTTTTTGCTTCGGTAGCTACCACAGAAGATGCAGCTGATATAAAGATTCTGCCCATCCTTCGTCTTTTTTCCCTCACAGAAATAAATATTCAGTACTTGTTGTTTTGCTCAAAGAATCATAGAATGGCTTGGGTTGGAAGGGTCCTCAAAGATCATCTGGTTCCAGCCCCCTTCTGCGGGCAGGGTTGCCGACCACTAGCTCAGACTGCTCATCGCTCGTACGCACAGGAAGAGCTGCAGGGACCAAGTCCTGCCTCACTGCCATTAAGGTCAGGAGGAGGAATGTGAACTGTTCACACTTTGCTCCCGCAGAACACCTTGGAACTCCGGTAGCCCTGGGATGTGCAGAGCATCTCCTGCTTTCTGGGACTCCGTGGGAAAAATAAAAGGTTAAGAGATCTGAAAATTTCTGTGCCTGTACAGCTGCCCGTTCTGAACCGTGGGCTTGCACTGGAGCAGCCACCACGCAGAAGCTGCCGAGGGCTGCTGGCAGACTCGGGGCAGACACTGTCAGCAAACTGCTCTGGTTTAAATACCCAGCTCCATCGTTACAACTGCTACAAGGCCACAAGGCCAACCCCACCCCAAATGGCAGAACGCATGGAAGCACAGCTGCAGTCCCAGAGTCTGCCTTGGGTGAACTTGTCTTTGCCTTGTAAAAAANCTTTAAAAAAAAAAAAAAAAAAAAAAAAAAAAAAAAAAAAACAACAAGGAGAAACTCAAAGGCCTGTGCAGTGATCTAAATGGTATCAGAAGGCAATCAGCAACGAGGAGGCAGATAGCAGCAAGCCCATTACAGCCACTGGTGGTTGTAACAAATGATGCTGACAGCAGGACTGATGGGGAACTGATAACTGGAGGGACAGAAGCACAGGAGAAAGCAGCTGGGTTTTCCAGTCTCATAGGCATCAGTTTCCCAACCCAACCCTTTGCTGTTAGCTTACTGAAAGCCCACCCACAGTTAACAATCTCAGCGAATAGTGCTTCCTTCTTCAACACCAGCGCCAAAGAGCTGCAGGAAGGTAAGCTGCACAGAGTTCCTGGGTTTCTCAAAGACTTGCTGGGAAGTTGTGGGCATCTGGGTTTGAAGCCTGCCATCAGCTTGTTCAAGCAGAGATGTTTGTCCACCACAGTGGTGTTGCAGGTTTTGCCAGTTCTGTATCTGCAGCTGGAGGTCTGCCTGCAATGCACAGCCCTCTCCAGGAGCACACAGGTGCTCACAGCCTCTACCTGCTACTTGGCTTTTCCACGTTCAAGGCAGTACATTGACTTAATGCGACAATATTTCCCCAATTTAAAAGAATTTTAGAGGCTGTCAGTGCCAAGTGAAAAAGCTAACTTCATGATCCTAATGGATAAAAGCACCTAAACCAGAAAGTGATGGAATCTGCAGAAAAACCTCAGTGCACTACATGAGAGGTAGAAAGCAGCAGACGACGCCTGCTGAGCTCAGAAGAACCAACACCAAATGCAGCTCCCAGTTCCGGAGGATGAGGGACACGAGCCGCCACAACAGAAAGGACATGGATGGATTTTCAAGACATTCAGAATATGTTTTACAAGAGAAAGTAAAAACAAAACTGCTGTACATCAGCACAAGCCAAACTGAGGAGAGATTTCACTTTCAAGTCTGGGCGCAAAGTAAGAGGGACCAAATACTTTTTCAGAAACTAAAAGAGGAGTCTATTTCTTTTGTAGAACTACGGACCATATTCTTTTCCATGTAAATCAAGTCTCAGTTTTACATGAACAACATTCAGAAAATAATAATTTGTTAAAACAAATGGTCTAGAACTATCTGCAGTAAGAATTATTTATGCATAGGAGGTTCCTCTCATTTGTAAAAAGCAACTCCTCTAGAACCCTAACAATTTTGTTTTATTTTTTAAGTATATCTTTTTCAACAACCATACCTGGTCCACCTGGCATACAACCACACATCTCATCAAGAGCCCTAATCGAGAGGCAGGGCCACAGGGCTGGGAGCTGGAATGTGCCTGGCTCCTGCGAGCTCCCTAACCCCGGCCGGGATGCGGAGGCTGGCTGCCTTTGTTTGGTCTATCCCACCGGATGCTTTCCTTGGCACTGGTACAGGTGAGGGCTTTTGCAGTCAGCTAGAGCAGTCTTCAGCCATAAAATTCTGAACAGTCATTTTGATGCTAAAGAGAAGAGCTCTGATTGAAGCTTTGGCTGGGATATTAAATTCTAAATCATAAGAACCTAATAAAAGATGAAAATAGTCTTATAAATATTTATAATTTATTCTTATTACTTTTTATTTATTACTGCAGAAAGTACGAACCATGGAAAATTACACTGAAGTCATCAAGCTTAGCATACTGTATGTGAAAGGCCATTTCTTACTTTCTAGAAACTGATAAACAGAAAGGATTCCAAATAAATCCCCTGAAGCTCCTAATCCAAGACAAACACGATGATGATGATAGCAGAAGGCTCCCACAGGGCATTTGCTGGGTACTCCACAGTTTCTCGTGGTGGAACTAACCCCTGTCTTGACAGGGCAGCAGCTGAGGTTAAAAGCTAGAGCACATCTGCTTGTTTCACACAGACCAAAAAGGCTTCTTGTTCAGACATGCAATGACCTCTACAAAAAAAAAAAAAAAAAAAAAAAAAAAAAAAAAAAGTGAAACCCCTCTGCGGGGGAGAAGCTGAAGCTGTTACTGCAAAGGCCCTAACTGGCAGATGAAATCCCAGAACAGAGTATCAGGATGCTTATCACTGATACTTGCAATATGAAGCTGTATTTAAAGACATGCAAGAAAGTAATTTGCCTCCCAGAGCAGGCCAACTTCCTCTAAACTTACAGTGGGATTTGAGCCATGGCCAGACTGTGCCCAGCTTCCATGGTAACTGTGTCAGGCTCCTCTTTTTGAGCAAGAAAGAGAAGCTTGGACCATGACGCTGGTTAGTCAAAACCGTCTGGTTTCAGCCAAAACAAGAGACTTCTGCATATTCTACGACCTGGAGCTCTTCGCTACGGGCAGCATCATCCTCCCAAAATTGACTTGATTTTGAAGCTGCTGAAACAAACGGCCAGCAAATGCAACAACAGTGGAAAAATGGTAATGCCGACAACAACGAGCTTAGACTTATCCTCTGACCCATATGTATTTAACCCGAGCTATACCCTGCATGCTTCAGGAAGGAAGAGGCCCTTTTTTGTGAATCACCTTCACTGTGAACTTTTTGGTCTTAGCCTTCTCATAACCTTGAAAACCAATAATGATAAAATTCCAGAAATACTACAGAGACCACAAGGGCACTTAACCGAAGTGTACTGTTACAGATATGACATTTAGAATCAGGCCTGGAGTTGGCTGGACGGATTCTCTAACATAATAAAAATAGCCTTTTCTTTCCCACATTTTACTATCTGTCTTTGTTTATTCAACCATTCAGCAAACCCAGCTGGATCACAGACATTGTCATCAAAGAAACATTCTAGGTCAGCCAGAAGTGGATGCCAATTGTCTAAAAATAAATAAAGGCTTTGTCACTGGAGTATAATTTTAAGGCCCTTGTAATGAATAATGGAGGAGAAAATCTTTCCAAGGAAGTGGGATACACTGATTTCAAGCAGAAAGATTTCACAGTTAATCTGAAATTCAGTTATTGTAAATTCCAGATCACCTCATTTTTATTTCACTTCAATAAAAACGGTACAGTGGAAGATCTGGAGTAAAAAGTTTGGTACTGGTTTTAAATATGTAAAGAGCTGCAGAATACCTTGGAAGGGAGATGAGACTAGCAGTGACCCACCACACAGGCCAGAAAGCTGAAACAATGTGGTGCACCAGTTTCCTAAGGGTCACGGGGTGGCAGAACTGCGATCAGATTCGACACTTCCTAGCCCTCGTCCCTGATACAAGGCACATATGTAAGTTATTTCCTCTACGCTAAGAAAACAGAAAATGCAAGATAAAAACACATAGCTTTACCAGTGTAGACTAATTGCTAAAGATCTTAAGGAGCCCTAAATAAGCCGAGCACCCACAGAAGTCACAGATGCTGCAACAACTAGCTTGGCCCTGCTAGCATAGTAATTTACTTGAAAGCAAACGCTATCTAAAAATAAATTTCTTTACAAACGTTTTTAAAAGCTAGCTCCTCAGTGGATAAAGACGAAAGCTTTCCAACTGACACTTCTCCAGGCCTCAGCAGAGACAAGCTATTTTCCCAAGTGACCATCTCTGAAGGCAGATGCTACTAGAAGATGACGTGGAAACTCCCGGCAAATCAAACAATTCCTGCTCCATCTACTTTGCCTTGGTGAATTCCCACATCAAGCCTTTTCCAACCTTTTCTGTTCAGCCCAAGGTGCCCTGAGAAGGGAATGCTGCAGAGACCACACGTTAAAGGCTGCATTGTAACTGTGGTTCTGCGTTGGGCACCTTGAGATGTCCAAGGGAACTACAGCAAACATGAGAGCAGCGTGCCACAGGTAATGCCACAGTAACAGCATGACTGACCGCAGCCACAGCCACTCTGCAGCTTCCTGGTCATCGTTAACTGCCGAGCTGCCAGCGCACCAACGCTGGAAGTCCCAGGGAAGCCTACAGGTTTGGGGTCGGTGGTGCAGTGTCACGATCATTTACATTGAATTGGAAATTTTACTATTTAAAACAAATGGCTTAACCCTAAATCTTTCAACTTGTTAGAATGAGTTCCTCCTGGCAAAAGGAATACAAGTTTTACAAAGAACACAACAATAATTCTTAAGACTACAACTTCAAAATCATTAAGCCATCCTGAAGCCACCTGCTTGTTATCTCCCTTTCACACGTAACACAGGGGGAACAGGCAGACAGACACCCGATCTCCAGCAATGAAAAAGGAGCGCAGGTGAACGTGAACCCCTGCCTCGTGACGGAACAGACTGCATGCGGTACGATTCCACATTTTGTACGTCAAATCTCTGCTCCAGCTCAGTTCTTATGCAATAAATGCTCCATGTTCAGAAGCTCTGTAATGCAGTAATAACCTCACGGTTTTTGCAGTCAGTGGCTGTACTCCTTCCTAGCAAGAGGGATGTTACTTTTTGTGGAGTTATATTTCGCAATGGCAGGCACAGGGTTTTAGGAGGAGGAGTTTTGCCTTTCAGTACAGCACTCAGTAGATTATAGGACATGAAGGAACGGACTAGATCCCCAAGAACCATAAATCCAAGTCCTAAAACAACAAAGTGTGTCAATATTTCTTTTAGGAATGAGAGTCACTAAACTGATCTTCTCGGGGCTGGTTATACTTTCCTCTTGTTCAGTATTTTGAAATCATCAGGATAAAACATCCAAAGAATGACATAGTAACTGAGCAAGATTCGAGGGAGTATAATCCACTACTTCTTGTAAAACCAGGGGATTACTGAACACAGTGCTCTACTTCTGGCATTGTCTCTGCGAGATATAAGCTCCCTTATGCTTTTGTCATCTGATATTGCTGTAGCATACATTAGAAATGATGTTACATCTCTTCAGAAGGAAATCCAACCAATTTATAATGTTCCAGAAGTTGCAGAAATTGTTCAGAAACTAATGCAAACTATCCTGTACAAACCATTTTCTTTTCTAATTGGTTGGAACTCTACTGTTCCTTAAAATAAGCCTCCTAACAAAATACCTCTTTACAGTGCTCTAATTCTGCATGTGTTACAACTCAAAGTTTCTTAGGTTTCTCAAAGTGTTCATGCATTCATGATAAAAATAGGCTGGAAAAAAACATTCAAACAGGGGAGGAAAAAGAAAAAAAAGTTCTGCACGTTTTTCTCATCAGGTTGGATTCTAGTTTTCTATTAAAGTTATTCCAAGAAAGAAATGATTCACACTCCCCACGTTTAAATGCTGAGAAATTTATGGTATCTTCCATCCTCACTCTGCTCCAAAGAGCCTGCAAGCAATGGGAATTAGAAGCCACAGCAATGACAGGAACGTGAAACCAATGCTTCCCAGCCTCTCCGGGAGAACACGGCGGATGCTTGTGACCGCAACCCTGCCTTTGTTTACTCTGTTGTGAAATACTTCATATTCTGACCAGTTCTGTGGTTGCAAGAGGCTTAATGAATAAAATCTGCTCTAGAGATAATACTGAGACTGTTGTGAAGACAATTCCCTGTAAACATTGATACATAAGCACTACCACAAAGACAGAAAAGATAAAAGCTGGCTGAAGTTACTCTAAGAACAGCGTCATAGCATTAACTGACACAAAACGAGTGTAATAATTCATAGGCAGATCTGCCCCTTGAGAAGGAAGAACTGAAGGCAGCAAGCTCTCAGTGGCCCTCATTTTCTCCTGCTGATGAGCTACAACCAGGCAGCACTCACAGGGAAAGGTGAGGAGGCGATGCAGGTTGTGCTGCACAGCTGGGAGTGCATTTCCCTGAGACTAAGAGTTCGGCTCAAGAGGAAAATGCCAGGGGCTGGACTTCAGTGTTTGGAGCCAGCCCTGTGTTTAGCAGCTCTTGCCGGGTTGGTCGAATGCTCTGGGCCAGTACCTGGGCCTGCTGGGCTCCCTTGGAGCATCGGTGTTGCCAGTGGAATGGGGCTTCCTCACTGGTCCCTTGCCTTGGCATTCATGGTCTCATCCTCCAGCACTTGCCTGTTGAAATATTTTCTGACAAGATCACCCTTTTTCCTCCCGGAAATGCTACGTCTATCTCCTGCTGCTGCACACTGTGCCTGTGTGGGTCGGCTCCCACACAACGTCCCTCTGCTTGTAACCACTCCTTCCCACCACCCCACAGCATCACTTCTGTAAGACAAACCCAAAAATATTAGCACTGGATATTACAGCTTCCTCTCCTTCAGGTCAATGCTGACATCACTTTCCGTGCAGTACAGGCATTCTTGCCAAAAGGTGATATTCAACGCTTCAGTGCTGCTGCTCTGCAGTTCAACAGCATCTCGTACAGCTCAGGTTGCAAAGGTTGGATTGACCTGAGGCTACTGTAAGCTTTCTAGTGCTCTGTGAAGATCTGTTCTTAACTCTTGGACAGTCACAGTGCATCATTTTAAATAGTTATTTTTGAACAAAACCATGAAAACCCTAGTTGGGTACCTTTAAATTAAATCCCCCCTCGTCAGCCCGAGGCCTACAGACTCCATGCTGAGACTGGGGACGCGTTGCCTCAAGCCTTCTGCTGCCATTAATAGCTTTGGCTGCTTTCTGCAAGAGCCCATCCTCTGTGGAAGCTCTGGCAACTGCATTGTGTCTGAATCTGGACAGGGTTTGTTTGTGTATAGTTGGTTTTGATCAGGTTGACATGGACTAAATTTAGATTTGGTCTTTGTTCCGCTGTGCTTTTGGCTAAAACTCTAGAAATTGTGTCTGCAAACAAAACGTCTAAGTTTTGTGTTTCATTGGCTAGTAGTCTACGTGCAGTCAAAAAATAATCCCCGTATTCCAGTGGGATATCACCCACTTGTTCTATTTGGCAATACCAGCTAGTGGCTGATGGTCAGCTGGCCTCTCCGAGACAAACTGTGAACACTTTTCACACAGCTGTACTCGGGCCAAAACCTCCTCCTCTTTTGACTGCACCAGTGCCTGATTTATTTAGCAACTGCTACCTACCGGTTCCTGGTCTTCGGGCCACAGAGGTAAAAGAAAAGCACAGAACCACAAAGGTTTCTGGACTGCCCACAGTCCTGGGGCTTCCTGTGGTTTGGGGTTTTTGGTTTTTTGTTTTGCAGGAGGGGCGGGCAGGAAAAGACTTGTGGACTTATGGACAACCAAGTCCGTAAGTCATCTACAGCCGTCAGCATTCTTTGGCTGTCAATTCAGATAATTCCTCACACAGGAATCTTTACATCTCCTCCTACTCCACTCCAGACAGCACAGGAGCAAGAATCATCGGGTTATTGTGGTCCCACACCACACCCTTATCTCTAAATTGGAGAGAGATGGATTTGAAGGGTGGACTGCTCCGCGAACGAAGAGTTGGTTGGCTTGGTTGGCCTTGAGGCCCCTTCCAACCCAAACCATTCTATGATTCTGTGATATCATGACCTTTTTCTGCACGCCCTCTTGTGTCACTGACGTTACAGGGATCTCCGCATTAAGATTTCCATCTCGCCTGTTTTTAGGCCCAGCTATATAGTGCTACGTAACACCACACACGCTGGACCTGCCCAACCCATCGTGACCTGCACACCAAGGAGGCACCGCCCAGCAGCTCCTTCCCGGCTCCCACCTGCCCTCTGCCCAGCTCACCCTACCTGCAGGCATCATCCTCTCCCTTCTGCTCCCAACTGTTCCCTGGTGCACGAGCATCCTCCAGCCTGGGCCCCTCCTTAGCTCCAAGCCACCATCTTCTGCCTTCACCATGGGACCCTTCCTGTACGCAGGCTCACAAGCGAGTCACACCATCTCCAGAACAACATTCATCTCCTTTCCTCCCTGCTGCAGACATATGTGACAGTGCTGCTGAGATTCAGAGGCGAATTTTCTAGCACATGAATACAGCCGAGGCTGCTGCAGCGACCATGGCCCAGGCAATAAATTCTTCTGGCAGGCCAAATGGCCCCCCCGGGCTGTGCGCCGGCCATCAAAATCACACCATAATTTTCAACAGAGCATCTCCAGCGCTGAACTGAACTCAGACGATAATCTGAGAAAACCATCACATGCAAAAAGATTAAAATCCATATAAAAATGCACTTCCGCTTTTTATGGGCTCTTGTTATGGCATCCTGCCTTTGTGAGGAGGCAGAGCTGCTGGATAAAACAAAACATCTAGCCAACACTTCTGCTGGCCTCCAGCTCTCTGAAGCACACGGTTGGTGGCTGCAGGTCCCTTCTCCTGCCGTATCTGCACTCTGCACCACGGTGCAGCAGCGAGGCCGTACCCCGCGCTTTGCCCCAGGCTGAGCAGCTTGCTCTGGCTGACAAATTCTCCTGCTTTGAAAAGCATTTTGCTTCCAAGTTTTGCCATCAGATTACAATTGTGATCTTATCCCTTATCACCCTAAATCACACAAACAATAAAAAATCCTTCAGAATTAAGAAAATGGTTCTTGAGTTTGATTAGTCCCAGGATTTTCTACGATTTCAACCTCTTTTAGTGCAGTCTGCCTTAGAAGGTAAAAATGAATCCTCTATATTTCAAATCTTACTAGAATGCAGCACTGTTCTAATTTCTTCAATCCAATTTCACAGTTACTTTTTTTCTCTTTCAGCACTGAAAGAAAATCACTAAATGCATCAAGTGTGTCAAAACTAGCCATTACTGCCCAACTGCGATCCTTTGTGTTGCACTCAGCCCATCTGGGTTCAAACTTTCCTGCACACCTGGCAAATGCATATTTTAAACCCTCCGACTGCACATCCCTCCTCCTGACTACATCCTCCTCTGTTTTCTTTTTATGCCTGGTACAGCATGGAATTCAATGATCACGAGACTTCTGAAAGACTGCACGCGTGCCTTTGTGTGCTTTGATACATATATGGCTTTCAAAAAACTCTCTATCCTGTTCCAAGTTGGCAGTCCAAACCAACAGTGTAAGCTCGACAACCTCTCTATACACCTTGTCTCAGAAACTCAGCTCCTATGAGGTAGGAGATGACCCCACCCCCGCCCCATGCTGGCCAAGGAACATTTCTGCTCACTGGCTCAAATCAGGCATAACCATTGACCCTAAATCTGACAGCTTTTGTCTGAATTATGTACAAGATAAGATTTTTTTTCCCTTTTACACACCGTAGAACGATACAAAGCTATCGGATTTGATATGCAAGAACACACCAGTGGTCTGTCAATCGGCAAGCATGATGACCTGGCACAATTAAGTTTGTTTTTAAAATAGAAATATTTGAGAACTCCCATGCTGCTAGCAAGAAAGGCTGTGGAGGAAGGATTGGCTGTATAACACAGGGCTGATTTCTAGTGAATAAAGATGGTATCAAAGAGGAAAGCCGTCTCGAGCAATTCAACAGGAGCGACGCTTACACAGAAATAACAAACCAGCAGGCAGGAAATGAAAACAAGAAAGGGATGCTGCTTTATATTTTCTGATCTCAGTTACCACTCACTCTCAAATGCTGTAATTTCTACATGAAGTCATAACTTGAGATCACATTTGTGGGGCTGTGCCAGAACCTTTGTGGGAAGAAAGCGCTGAAAGCCTGGCAGCGAGCGTGCTGCTGAAATTGCACCTGGCAGCCTGGAGGAGCCCGAGGGAGAGAGGTGCCCAGATCGCTCCAATTTGAGCAAGGCTGCTAGGGCTTGGGAAGCGGTTATGCAAAAGTGGCACGAGCACACTTCAAAGGCACTGGTGCAGGATATTCATGGAGTTTCAGAGAAAAGCACAAGAGGGAAGGAATGTCAGGGCAGGCAGGAGCCAGGGAGGCAGCCTTTGATGGGGCTCTGGGAACACAGACCAGGGGAAACCAAAGCGAAGCCAAAATGAGAAGATCTTGAGGAGCCAAACTTTTCCTGGAGCAACTGAAGAAAAAAGATGCCAAAGACCATCCTGAGGGAGAAACAAGCCCCTGATTAGACAGACATATGGAGATGTATGGAGAGGAGAGAAAGTCTACTTTTTGACCTAAAAAAAAAGAGCAGTTCAAAAAGGCTTCAAAAAACAGCACAGAAATGATTTTTTTTTTTTTTTAAGCTAATTCCTAAGATGTTGTCATACAATGCTCCCAGTAGAAGAGCCACACTGGTTTTTGCAGAAAAAAAAAATATCCAGGATCAAAATACTTCTAAAGCAACTTCAAATTCACAGCTCAGGTGCAATTAATACTCTACTGTAAGAGAAGCTGTGCAGAACCGCAGGTCAGAGCTGGCTTCTGTCAAACCTGTGTGCTCAAAAACAAAGGTTCTCTGCTTTCTATCAACACTGCTTTCAAAACAGAAAAATAACCTTTATGCTGCTTTTTTTAAAGATGCATCTAATACAACAATATTAAAAAAAAAATAGCTGGGACCTCAGTCCATTGGGTTCTATATTCGACTCTTCTGTTTTGCTAACAGAACATTACAGCCTAGAAGCCACCACACATCTCCCACAACACAAAGCAGATTTTAGAAGAAATGCAACCCCAAGGTACACATCCACCAAGGTACACGAAGACGAAGGAACGCCCAGCAATGGAAGCTCTCCGTACCACAAAGAGCTGGCTGCACTTAGCACCGAACCAAAACCCCCAGTGCCACAGACCTCCGTGTGACACGCTGCTTTGCTGCCCAGGCAACGTGGGTGCAATGCGTACAGCCAAATTCTCTTGCACCTCCATATTTTCTTTCAGTTGTTACATATTTCTCACGTATTTTCAAATGAAGGGAGCATGGTTTTCTTTGATCAGGAGTAAGGGCTGGTGGTCTCACCCATGATGCAGTCGCACTGAAGTCTTACATCAGTGCAACACGAACTCTTCTCTCTTTAAAGCAGCTGTCCTCAGAGCACCGCTCTTAGCTCCACACCTTACACCTCTGCCCCGTCCGTGATAATCACGGCCACCTTCCTCTGAGAGCACCGCCCAGCTCCAGCGCTTCCCCTGCAGGCAGCAGCCCGGTGCCGCAGCTCCCACACAGGGCCCCGACAGACAGAGGCACCCCGAAGGCAGCGACCACCATCAGCACTATGACTGTGCAAGTTCACGCTTCTTCAAAAAGATCATTCTAAACCAGACTGTTTGGGTTTGTTGAGGGGTGTGTGTTGGGTCTCTCTGCCTTTTTTTTATTATTACTTTTTTGAAACACAATACAGAACAATTTTGACTTTCTTTTTTCTTTTTTTTTTATGTACTTTGGTTTTAATATTGCAAAATTAAATTATTTTTGTGCGTATTTGTTTCCACTCTCAGATTTTCTCCACATTTACTTATATTCTCTTATATTACAGCTTTTCTCAGTAAATTAAAACAAGAAAACTTTCCAAACTGGAAAAGAGGAAGTTGGGGATATTATACCTTCCAGTTTTTGCATTCTGTCAGGTTGAAAAAAGCAAGGATTTTTGTTTCATTCAAACATTTTGCACCAATTTCTGCTATAATAATAATTACAGTAAAAATGCAAACAAATGACAAATCAATTTATAAAATGTTTTGCTTGAAATGGAAAATATAATTCTCCACAAGTTCAACATTTGGAATTAATATACCATTCGTATGAATTTAGAAGGAAAAATCAAAATAAATGTCAGTTCTTGTACTGCCTCAATAAGAAACAAACCAGTTAGCTGCAGTGGCTGAAGTCTGCGACTCAAGATGTTTTCTAGGTTAGAGCTGGTTGCAGATGCTTGAACAACAGCTGCTGGATGCCATGTGCCATTACAGAATCTGACTGGGGGAAACCACCAGCTTGTTAGTTATGTTTTCCTGGACTGAGCAAAGCAAATTCAGAAAGATGTTACTCACTTTCAAGGGATAATTCAAATAGCATCGATTTTTTATGAAATATACTTTCCTCTTTAAAAATTATACATTAGTCTGCAATTAAAAGGGGTTTTCATTACAGAAAATCCTGAAGACAAAAAGTATAAATTTGTCTGAAAATTTAAAAGAGTTCAGGAGAAAAACACTGAGATAGGTCAAAATCTCTCTCAGTCAGATTTGATGTTTGACAAGTGCAATTCCACTGTTATCACGTTACAATTTATACAGATTTTAGATAGAGGCTGCAAGGAAAAGCTTTTCTACTTAATATTTCTAGGCTGGGAAAAAAAAAAAAAAAGATTAAATGAGCAATAAAAACCTATAAAGCAGTCTGGCTTAGCCTGATGTAATGGAACTGGAAATGAGATTAAAACTGTGTTAAAAACAAGGAATGTCCTTAACTGACTCAGGAGGGTGCTGGCTTCCAACACGACACAGAAGCCATCGGCCCCACCAGAGCCAGCGAGCCCCCCCCCTCACCACAGCAGCGTCAAGAGCAGGAACAGCGTCCACTTGGTCAACCGTTTTGCAGCATCCTAGGAATCCCTTTGTTCCTCCAGCTCCCTGTGCTACAGCTTTCATCCCAGCTTTCCAGAAAAGCAAGCGATGCCGAATGGCTGGAAGAGATTTCCAGGTCAGTGACAGGTAACGGGGGCTTCTGGCCGTGCAGCCAGCTGTTAAACGTGCTGCTACACTACAAAACCACGGTCACAGAGTGAGGGCCCAACTCTGAATGCAGAGTTCTGACTTTATAAGGGTGTAATCCCTTTTTCATTAACAGTCTCGATATAAACTATCGCCAGCAAGACAAAATTCTGCTCTGCTAAAGGTCAGTGACAGATTTGTACAAAAATCAAGTTTGACAGCAGTCTCGAAATACATTCCACTGCATTCCAATAACGATGAAGGATGCAGCATTCCGCACATGGAAAACCAGCGCACGTCCATGTCATCGACAGCACAACCCCAGAACGGCACAGGTGTGGGTACGGCAGGACCCTGCTCCTCAAAGCAAATGCTGCAAATCAAGTTCTCCCAAAGGAAGGGAGCATTGCCACTGAAGATATTAGCAGCTGATGTAGCTAATAAATGCTCAAACATAATAATTTTTTTTTTTTTCAGATAAAAGTGGCCCTGAACAGTCTCACGCACCCACTTCCAGCTCAACCACTCAGAATCCTGGATTTTTCCAACCACCACTAATCTGCGCCAAGTAAAATACGCAGACCCAAATGAAGGTCGTCTTAATTTGGAAAATCTCCACAAAAGATGAAGCTATTCCCCAGGTTTGGGCCTTGTAAGTGGGTATCCACACGAACTGTCCTGCAGTACCTCCATGAACTTCTTGAGTGGTTTTGTTGTTTAGAGTCTGGTGCTGCACAAAGAACAGCAAAACTCTCAGCACCCCTTGGAAAAGAATCAGGCCAACGACAAACGTGTTTGACAGCTCCACTCCTCTTTTGCAGGACTGAGTCACCTTTTGTTTAATCCAGAACAGGCGACTCTCTGATCACTCCCTTCTCCACGTTCCACGTAGGATCGCCCAGACACATCACCCAAGGTACAATCCTTTGGTATTTGACCGCACGCCGCTGAAGCTCAGTCCTGCTCCTGGTACTGCACGGACATGCAGACAGAGCAGACTTCATTTAGGAGACCTGCAGGCTGGGTTCACACCAAAACGCAGCCCGTAGCACGCAGGTGTGTGGAACAGAGTGAGTTTCACTGACAACACGAGTTTTGGAGTACTTATGTACGCATCTCTGGGATGTGCTCCTTCCTGCATGCTCACAAGCCCTTTTCCCAGCTAATAAGGTCTTTTTTGGTTATTGACCCATTATAAAACAAATTTATCTTGAAGGAAAACATGATCCCACCACCAAAGCCAACAACAAGAGTCACTGTGCTGCTGCTGAAACAACCTTGCTTGTTTTTCAGAGCGCGGTCTCTGGTGCAGTCTTTGCTCTCTGCATCTCCTCTGCTCGTACGCACAGCACAGGCATCCTGCCCTCGACGTGCACGCTACTGGCTTCCTACTGCTGTTGATGCAAAAGGCACAATGCCTGCCTGCTGCTAACAGAGAAACTCCAACAGACGGCACAGCTCCATTCTAACAGTTCCTCTTGGTGAGCTCGGTAACACCTGTGTTATTTAACACAAATATTTAGCACCATTCTGGAAGTACGGAATGGTGTATTTCAGGAGGAAAAACGGTTGTAAAAAAAAAAAAAAAAAAAGTTTATAACAGATCCATTCATAGCCCAGTCCTGGTTGGAGCCCAGAGTTTCTATCAAAGGAAGACTATCCGCATGTACAGCAGCACTGCCTTTGCTTCCAGAGCCGTTGGGAACAGATAGCTCTGGAAGAATGACTGGTGGAGCCTGTGTACAACTCCTAATCCCAGCAGACCGGATCAAATAAAATCAATCAAGTTTATAATTTAAAGTACTTATCCCACAAAGAAGAATTTTGTTCACAGAATACTGAAAATACTGAAGAAACGGCTAAAGCAAGCTGCTGGGGATCATTTTCCAAACAGACTTCCCAAATGGTACAGTACTAAAGTGCGATTTTGAATACACTGCATGCATCTCAGCTAATTAAAATAGCATCTGAGATCAGAACTGAAAACTGTGCTGCTGGTGTGGGATTTCAATCACTAAAATAAGCAACAAATCGGTCATTTTGTTGTTTTTTAATGTCAGTATCTGCATGAAACAAAAATTAGCTAGTAAAAACTCCAGCTGCAGATCTATGTGGTGTTCTGTATGGTTTGTTCCAAGTCAGCATACAAACCACAGAAGAATGTTCTTTGATCAGCCTTCAATTTATTAGATATTCACTTAGCTACTTCAAAATATTTTAAGAATTCTGAAAAACTGGGCTGAAAATCTGTTGGACTATGGAAAGGACTAAATTCAAACAACAACAGACATTGAAAGTCAATCAGCTGGTGAAATCTCACCGTGTTTAACATTATCTTGCAGAAGCCCTGGAAGGGCCGTGTAAACCACTTAGGTTTTCCCTTAAAGATAAGCTCATTCCTCATTTGCAAACGAGCCACTGTGGTGGAATTTTGAAAAGGGATAGCTGTTGTGCCCAAACTCTTCAAAAAAAAGTAAATGCTTTAAAAGAGAGGCGACAAAGCAGGGGAGCCCTCTCACTCTTTCACACATTTTAGTAACCACAAGGATTTCAGGATACCACCATTTGTGAAACAGCAAAAAATCCCACAGACCTCTCAAGCTAGGCAGATAATATGGCAATCTGGAGACAGGTTTAAATCATCACGATTTACTGTGGTGCTTCACACAGCGCAGAGTTTAACCACGTTCAAACCCTCTATCTGCCATGTGGTAACCCGACAGCACACGCACACAAGCATTTTGTTTTTCATCAGGATGAAATGAGATCTCCCCACGCCGAACAGCTACGCAATCACCCGGGTCAGCCAGCAGCAAGCCAGTAGCTGGAACCCAGCCAAGGGTCTGTAACACACTCAGCATGAAGCCCTCGTGAACACTGACAGCCCAGCTGCACCATCCATCAAATCCCCCAAATTCTTCTTGGGCCGGAATCTGGAATGGGGAACAGTGATTTCTGACAACACACATGGTCTGTGATGCCTGAAATAACTGAGCACAGAACTATCAGCACATACAGACTGGAGCAGAGATGGGGTACGGGCAAATCTGCAGCATAAAGGCAGGGCTCGTATCACATGATGAGAAAAACCATAAATGAAGAGCACTAAAAAAATAAACAAAACAAAAAAGAAATGATTTCTCCAGATCAGCACGGCAAGATAGCTTTGTGATGACTGCTATTCTACAAGCAGAGGTTTTTATTACCAAAATCTCTAATAAGAGACGGCTTAGACCTATGCCTTCTATGAAGGTAGAGAAAATTATTCTTCCTTATATTTAAAAGATTATCACTTCATATCTCATCTCTTCTTATTAAGTTTACAGCAATATTAAAACAAGATTTGGGTGAATAAAGAACATAATATACTCAAAACTAGAGAACATATTCTTTGGAGCATTATAAACGCTCCTGTCTGCTTGAATGGAATTTTAATGGAACAACCCACCCTCTTAGGAGGAAAATAAAAAAAAAAAAAAAAGATGACAGAAAATATTATCCCTCTCCAAAACCTTCATTAAACAGCCTTGCTTTACAGCCACCACAGATCACCCTGTGGACTCTGTCGCTCGGGGACTGAATCAAACAAAGTACCTATCAGAGGTTAAGAAATCACCTTTATTCTATTTTTTATCCCATCAGCCAGAGCGCTTATACAAAAGGAAACAAATAATTTGGACCAAAAAAATCCTAATATTTTTCAGTATTAAAACAAGCTGATTTTAACATCTCCATACACTTTACTGCTTCTGATCAGTAAGCCAAAGAAAAGCAACTAAGACTGTGATGTGAGTGCAAGGCTCTATAGGTCGTTAAGATATTGTATTGGGAACCGGGACTTCTGAGCTGAAGACAAAAATAGTTGAGTGACATAATGTCTAAATCTTGAGAAGCACTACGGAAAAACTCTATGTTTAAAACACAGACATTATATCGTGCTCCGAGAGCCAACTATCTGCTGGAATTTACTATTTGCTCCCAAAACAAATCTTTACCTGCGTCACTGAACTGAAGCATGAAAGCAGGGTCAAATCTGAATCTTCTATTACTAACAGGAAGTTATTTCCTTTGTGTTACGCTTTGCCAAAAGCTGAACTGACCAAAAAAATGCCATAAATACATCAGAGATTTTGCTACTGAAGGCTGTTTGCTTTGCCTTCAGCAGAGGGTTTTTTTTAGCATATAAAGGTAGGCTGGGTCCCAAATTAGATAAGGCCAAAAAAAGCACAACAAAATGGTGTGGCTGCTCAGGTACAGTAATTAATGATTATCAGAAGATGGGGAAAACATCTTTAAAAAGTGGACTTGAAAGGCAGCTGTAGACATTCTCTCTTAGGTGCTACACTAAGATCCTGGATGAGACAGGCACAGCAGTAAGAGCTGTCCCCAAGAAAGACCAGGGACTGCACACAAAACGCAGAGCAAACGCCAGCAAACAGCGGGCACGAAGGGGCTGGCGGGGAACACAAAAAGCTGAGCTTGTTTCCAGAAGCACTACGGACTGGAGATGCTGGTCCTGTCCTGCAGACTGAGTCACCTTTAGCTTGCATGCCCAGCTCCTCACAGCCAGCTCTGCCCTTTGGCTTCTTTACGTGGCCAGCCTCGTCCTCTCTGATCAGCTAAACCCACTTTGCAGTTCGACTTTTTGCTGCAACTTGTAATTTAGCAGAAGGAAATGGTTACATTTTAAATGAGAAATAGCAATCTGAAATGTTTACATACATCCTACATACGCAGTTGGATTCGTTTAGAGAAGCCCATGACTGCATCATGCAGAAGAAATTCTTCAGCCCTCTGGACTGGGCCCACGCTCCTTCAATCTGACATTACAATCTTCAAGCAAGAATCGGAGCGCACATGTAGACTTCACCTTGCTCATAACCCAACTGGCAGATCAAAACCAGCTCTGTCAGCCTCGGAGCAGCACCACGCACCCGCTGGGCGCTGCTGAACTGCGGTGGGGACGCAGGGGGCAGCTGTGCCCGCGCCTTCCAAAGCTCAGGTCAGAAAGGCGGAACAGCAACAGCCGACGACCCCTGACAGAGTTCAGCACAGGAACTGCCACCCTAAGTACGCTGGAACAGTGACTTAACACTTGGTGCACCTCCAAAGCAGCAATTCCTTCCTTCTACTCCTGATAAACTTAGTTAAGCCTGTTTCTCTCCTCCGCGTTCCCTTCCTTTCCAACTTGTAAAACCTAACTGTATACGTTTATGAGACAAGCTTCAGTGCTGGCCCCACAAAGCACTCTGCCATTCAGCTGACAGCTTCACCGCACAGCGGAGCAGCTCCCTCACGGGCACAGGAGTGCCGCAGCCCTGACGCGCTGTTACGACTGCTGCATCGCCACGCAATGGCTGCTTTAGCGTTGAGAGGAGAAAATGCAAAGATATTTGTTAATTTTGCAGGATTGTCTGATCAGCTGCTGCTCGAGGTTGATTAATAAAAAAAACCAAGTTACTCCAGCATTCAGGATCAGCAGCCACACAGTGAAAAAATAGCTGGAGACACAGGGATAAGGTAATTCATCCAAGTCATCATCATTATTATTTTAGGTGGAGAATAGTGCCACTCCTGCCAAGCAAAACTACTAAAATCAACCAACAAACAAGCCCAAACAAATACAAAGAGGAAAAAAACTTGTATATTCTCTGCGTATGTCATCACAGGGATTCACCTTGTCTGCTCTCCCACTGGTTTCACGTGAACACGAACAACGAACAGAAAACAACCCCAGCAGCCCTTGCTAAGCTCTCTGAAACGAGGCAATAGGGTGCGACTTCAGGCAAACCAAACCGCTCCAGGGAGTGCCAACGACGCCTGCTGCGAGGTGGAATAGGAACAGGGAGCAACGAGCGCGTCTTGGAGCGGAAAACGGAACGCCTGACTGCCGACAGGACCCCAAACACCACCGCACCTGAGAAGGGGCCATGCTGCTGGAACAAACGCTGTCCCCTCTTGCCCGATGCTGCTGGTGGTGGTGGCTGAGGCCAGCATGGCCACAGCTGGTTTGCTCTGTAAAATAAAGCAGTACCTTCTGGCACGGAGAAGTGCAGACAGAAAGCGAAACGCAGCCAGCTTGCTAATGAAACTTCTGACCCAATAATGCCTGCAGGGATGCGATACTGCTGACTCTCTGGTACAGAAGATGGTTGTTTTTTTTTTATTGCCCTCCCAGCAGCACACAGTAAAGGGGTAAGGAGATGGGGACAGAACAATGGAAAAATTAACTTAAATCTCAACGAGGTGACAGTGTAAACAGCAGCAACTGGTTATCCCCGCCTGCACGCTGCCTTAAATTTTCCAGAGTTGCACCTCCTACTTCCTTTTTTTAAAAAATGTTAGTGCTTTGTATTTCTCTTCTTACATCTTTAAATAACAGAAGTCGTGAATGTTACTGTGTGTGAGCAGGTTAACGCAGTGAGTGCTACCAAAAGGAATCTGCCTTTTTTCTTTATCTTGAATTTAAAAATAATAAAAATCTTATGAAACATCTGTTAAGTAACAGAGTGTTAAAAGGCGTGCTAGTAAAATAATCAGAAGGTTTTCCATTCTTCAATGGAAAAAAAGAAATACTTTACACATTTAGGAGTTTCGAACACGAAAATCAAAGCTACTTCCCAATCATTGTGGCTTCCAGGAGCCTGCTGCAGCTTTCTGTTCTGACTCAGGTAACTATCCAGTAACTCGCTTCTGAGATCTTACCCCATTAGCAAGAACAGGACAATTATGCACAAAGCACACATGCTCACGGGGTATGAAATACTGCCCTCGCTTGCAGGCTTCCCAAGGCAGGTGACGGCAGGAGGATCGCTCAGCTCAGCGACGCAGCCTCGAAGGAGCGCTCCCGTCAACGTGCCCGCGTTAGAGCTCAAGTCCTGACACAACGCTGGCTTCACAGCACAGGTGTTTCTCAAAAATGACACCTCATGCATAGAGCAAGGCCTGTTGGCTTTCAGTGAGCTCCTAAATCACTCAGCGTTTTCTCTGAAAGTCGATAAATTCTGTTACGTAGTAACAAAAATAAATCTGGCATTTCCAACGAAATATCAGAATTATTTTTCCATTCTACAACTACAGAGAATGCATTTTCCCATAAATATCTCTTAAGTAGCAGTTCCCTGCTACTTTGGTTCATATTTTGCATATGCTTCGGTGTCTGCCACTATGGCACTGTATCTTCCCCAATTCTGTTTTTTTGTTTGTTTGTTTGTTTGTTTTTTGTTTGTTTTTTTTTGTTCCATCGTCAAACCCAACAACCTGCAGCTCACCCACTTGCAGAGATCTGTTTGGAGAACCCTGCACAGAACCATGACGACACGGACCACTGAGGAGCAGCTGCTGTCCTACTGGACAGTGTCCTGCCCTGCTGCACAGTTACAAAAGGGTGCAAACCTTCTACAAATGCATTTTAAATTCTGCAGTAAGCTACACCTAAAATAGAAAATAGTTTAATACAGCTACTTTTTTTTTTTTTTTTAGTTCCCATACTTAATAACACTGATTTATGTTACTGGTTTTCTTTTAATAATAGTTTTTCTAGAGATATTTGGCATGTTACTGTTCTCCTCAGTAGTAGAGTTTTTTTCCCAAGTGGTTTTCTTTTCCAATCCATACACTTCTGTAAATCTTAATACACTAAACTGCTTTAAAATTAACTTGATTTTCATTTCCTGAAATACCTGTTTAACTAAAGCACAACCTTCTCTACCAGACTGAGCTTTCAGAACGTAGGAAGAACAGAGTTTCAAATGGGGAACACCTCTTCTGCAGGCTGCCAAATTAAGGAGGGCACATGCAGAAAGCACTGTCACCAAGAAAAAAATAAAAAAGTAAAAATCTCCATTAAAATGCTTGTGGCAAGGTTTAAGTAATCTTACTTTATCCATAAATACATAGTGCTTCTATATCAAATTTGCATAAAGCACATTTTGTCTCAAAACTATGAATTTTTGGTCCTAAAAATATAGCGGACCTGCAAGACTTCAGCACAACTTATTCCCAGAGAAGAATCACTGAGAAATAATCAGTCACTTCTTTCAAAACCGTACAAGCAGTGCCTAAGTTCCAGCTGCACTATATTGGGGTTTTAATTTTGTTGTTTTTCTTCTGACAAGCCTGTTTGTTTCCCTGCGCCTATTATTCAAAGCAGATGTGCTGAAGCAGGAAAAAGATTTTCAGTCTCCTACTACAGCTGGTGCAGAAGTTAAGGTCTTCTTCCCTCCTCTGCTTTGTACACAAGCACACGCGCGTGCAGACGCAGACCCCGGGGCAGCAATGCATGCAGAAAGACTCACGCTGCGAACGCGCCTCGGTCCCCGTGCTACGACAGTTACGAGGTTGGTGTCGGAGCAGCACATTCCTTGCACTTCAAATTTCCTTCCCCATTTCTTCAAGCTTTTGCTCAGAAGGCAGCTGACAATCGTCTTAATACTACTGCCCTCTACTGCTTAAAAATTAGGGATAGGAAAAAAAGAAAAAAAAAAAACCTCGAACATTGTATTCATTCTTGGCCAAAGAATTCCAATAAAGAATTTTAGTATTGTTAAATCCAGAACTCTTTAATCAGATCCATTATATGAGAATGGAGAACTGTCAAATATGCTTCTTTCCCCTGTTTATGTATTATTATTGAAGGTGTTAATATTGACAGAAACTGCAGTATCTATTTCCAAAGGCTTAGTAAAGGCAGTTAAAACGCATATTCAGAAAAATACGTTAAACTATTTCTTTCCCAATAAAATGACAGCTGCAAAATGCATGACAGTGAGCAGAAGCAGACTTAATGTCTGTGCATTTTTGTTGGTATCTCTGAAAATCACGCTCAAGTTATGGACTAACTTGGCTGTTCTGGGACCGCGGTGCTCTCCCTGAGAAGCGAAGTGTGAACGCCTCAGTAACCATCAGGTCTCACAAGAGCTGGTTTAAAACTGTCCCTTACGTCCGTAAGTAATTTCTTCCACAACCAAGCTATCCTCATCGTAGTCTGATCTGTTCACAGGAAAGATTCCCTGGATATTACGTGGAATTACTAGAATTAGCAGGGTTTTTTCCTGAACATTTGGAACCATTTCTCTCCCTTTTCCATCCCTCTAAGACTTAACAGCTTGCCCTTCAGCCTACAGCAGAGCACGGACATAGGGCAGATGTTTCAAACACAGGTGCTGAGGTCACATCTTCCTGAGCTGCGGTACAGGCTGCACTGTGTGTACTGAAAGCAGACCTGAGGCAGGCGTCGGGTTCGTTCTCCTCCTGAGGACACTACAGAGCAGCTCTCACCGATCTGCTTCTCACACACGTGTGCGTTCCGACCTCTGAGGCCTGACAGCAGCAAGGCCAGTGCGAAGGTGCAGAGGAGAATGCTGTCACTGCTCCACATCGATGCTTCATTGAGCAGCAGAAAAACATGTTAATAATGTGATCCCCCCTCTCTGTATGCTACGGATGGGTCTCAGTGCGCCGGTGATTAAAAACCCATCTGGAAGAGACTGTGTGTACAACTACAGAAGATGCTACCTTTTTTTTTTTTTTTTTTTTAAATGTAAAGCATCAGAAGCAATTGTAGATATTTATTATACACACACAGTAGGAAGAATGTCAGCACAGAAGCCAGCATTAGCTCGCTTTTTGCTGCTAAACCACATATGCTGTTTGTTCTGGATTCCTCTAATTACTCTAGCTTACCTACAGATACTGTTACTTCAGATTAAGCCAACTAATGCTGCTACCCCTATTAATTATTTGTTCATTGAGCAGAACAAATTGTCAGCTCTCCAGTAATATATATGATCTTATTTTAGATTTTGAAGTGCATTAAATTTTTAATTTAAAAACTGAGGCTATTAGTTGAAGATCATTTGCCTGGTGTCATTTTAATTAATTTCTACATTGGAGAAACGCTGGCTGTGAGGATGTACTAAATGGAACGTCTGCAGTACGATATCGAGGAACGTCAGGCCGCTCAGGCTGTCCTCATCTACCTCTCCACACCCCACGCACGTTTCCAAGCAGCGTGGCACCACGGCAGCACGTCGCGTGCAGGACGCACGCTGAACTTCTCCTGGCACGCAGAACACTGAAGCTCAACAACGGAAGAAAGAGATGGAGTACGGAGGAAGGAGGCCGGGTAATCAGACAAAAGAGACAAATTAGAAAACTTCTGGTAATTCACGAGTGCAAAACGCCAAGCCTAAAGAAATTCCCACTGCTCCAAGGCTTCAAGCGTTAGTTAATATGAAGGCTAATTATTTTTGCAGTTTGGTATTTTTATTAAACGTCTATTGAAATATGAAACTTCCAGCTAATATAACACATGTGTAGGTAGAGAGTGTTCTTTTTGGCCTGTTTTCATCAGTTCCATGGACAATGATGCCAGAAAAACAAGATCTAAATTCAGTGCAACTACCAGGACAGACGAATGTGAAGAGGGGAAAAATAAAAGAAAAAGGAAAAAAAATAATAATAATAATCAACAATTGCAACATTCTCCAGGGAAGCTACTATTTACAGCCAGTATCACGAGGCTTAAAACATATCTGCCACCTTGGAAGCTCTACTGATAAAATTTCATGGGAGACTTATGCTGTTTTTTCCTTTTGTTCATACAAACAACTCCATGCTCTGCAGTCCCGGCTCCCTGTGAGCCTTTCACTTGTTCAGAGCAAAAGCCTGCAGCAGGAGGCAGGACTGAACCTCATCTCTATGATAGGAGACTTGGAGTCTGCTAAGGTCACAATGACATGTGGAAAACAGGAGAATATGATGAATTTTCAGAGGGAATATTGAGTAGCCACGCTGAGACCTAGCACCATGAGTAAGTACGTATCTGTCAGCTGAACGGAGACTCACGCGCAGTGCATTATTCACCCCCCTTATCAAAACTCTTCCAAGTCCCTTGGCAGGGTGTACCAAAGCTCCTAACTAGGAAGGAAAAGGCACTCTCCTGGAAAGTAACGGGCAGGTGGGAAACCCACAGCAGCCCTTCCGATCGCTGGTCACGTGCAGACGCCTGCAAGCTACTGGATGTTACGAGTTCCATTACCACTGAACCGTGTCATGTGGCAGGTTCTCGCGCTCTCATCCCACTACCAGTGCCAAGGAAAATGTATTAGTTTCAACTTCCATTCTTAAACCACAAACAAAGTTGAGTTTAACTCATTTTCCTTTGCAATTTTTATGAGCTAATAGCTCAAAAACTGGTCACTTAATGCGTCTCAGCAGATGAGCAGGAGCCAGCTCAGCCACACAGCTGCTGCAGGGATCATGTGAGCGCTGCTCATCCACCTTGGGGCAAAACAAGCCCACATGGCTTCAGCTGCTGCTGAAGGTTTCGATGTCTGGTTAAGAAAGGAGATGAAATCACCAACACAGTTGGTTGCTCCTAGTTTTTGCTCCGCGGGAAAACAGCTGAGCAGCAAATGCTTTTGGAGGAGCTTTAAGGTTCCTGTGCATGGCAACACCTGGCTGCCACAGCGGTCACACTTCTGCACTGGAATGCAGTTGGGTGCATGAAGAAAAAAATTGTTTCACCAGAAATGCTGGATGCAAAAACTACTTTAGCACCAGACACAGAAAAATGCTACTGTTGCATGGAAAGACTCACCTGCCCCTGCTTAGCACTGGGGAGTCAGGAAAATGATTCTTATGCATGCACTTCCCCTAAACAGCATGAATTTACAACTGTACTTTAGACTACGTCCTTTGGTTCTACTTAAGGAAGGGAGATGCAATTTGTGGTACTTGTTAGGGGTGTGTATCGCAAGGGGAACAGTAATGGTACTCAGCTGTGATTTACACAATGCAAGTGAATCCGTACATGTCTTTGTCAGAGAGACATAACACCCCTTTGTCCATCTTTCAACAGGTAAATTTGACAGTAACATTTACCAAGAAGGAAGAATTAATAGCAAGTTCTAAAACAACAGTTAGCACGTGTCCCCAAAAAACCCACCTTTCCTAGGCTCATTTCTGCAAAAGCCCTTTTGCTTAAAGCCTCAGTATCAAACATTTAAAGTGCTGGGTTTTTGTTATCTTTGCTTTTTAAGTACAAATTAGATAGCTCCCCCACTGTGGTCAAAAGTTGAGAGCACCAACACCTTCCCAAGGCCTTTGAGTTCAAGAACCTCCACGGTCTAGGCCTTCTCAGTTCAGGGCAGTGCCCAAGTTCCAGCCATATGTCCCAGTTTTTCGATATTCAACACAAGCAGAGAGAACTCATAACAAATTTTTTCAAGTGGCCAGGCTAGAAAGCTCCTTACAGGAATATTTTTGTGCTGTGGATATTGTAATCTAATTCAGCATTTAGTAAAGTGTGTCTGAGATCAGATGTTAACAATTTTGCCAACACCTGACACGGAAATTCTGCTAATTTAAACACTTACTGACTCATCACTCAAAGTAGAAACGTTTTTCTTACCTCATGTATGCATAAGCACCTAATAAAGCCATCTTATCAAACAGAGCAAAAGCAGATGTGAAAGATCTGTTTCTCCCAAGACAGCCATATAATGAAAAAATAGCTGCTTCAAACTCAGCAATAAATGCTCTTAGGTTTGCACAGACTGCAGTCCACATCTGGCCACAGTGACAGCTGATAACATGCAAAAGAACATACTGTACACCAGAATCCATCCAGTTAGTAAACAGCAGAGTGAGGATGCCAAAGAAAGTATCAAACACGGGGATAAAGAGTATTGCAGGAGGAATGATAGAAGTTTGGTCGTATACTTTGAGACCACAGACAAAACACTTCGTTTATGTTTTCTCATTTTGCAAGTTGTTTATTTAAGTAGAGACCAGAACAGATTTTGTTCTCCAAAACAGACACAAATCGAATGAAATCATTCCAACTGCAACACCAGTTATGAAGTAAAAAGCTGCACAAAACTCAGCTCGGTTCCTACCTGCCCGTCTTGACCAACGTGAACTTGATGGATCTGCAGGTTTCCCTGGAAAATAAGAGCATTGACAGTGAACAAGCTGGGAATCCAAAAAGTTGCTCTGTCCTGACAAAAGCCCGTTTCTCACCTCATTATTAAACAACTGCAATATTAAGGAAATCTATTAATTTAGGAAATTCTTCTGAGGGCTGGCTTGGCAATTCAGCTGCACTTCAATGCTCGGCACTTTAACCACAGAAGATAAACAGACTTTTAAAAAAAAGCAAGGAGGTTTTTCAGCACCAGCATGTTTTACTTTTTGAAACTCAGTGTGCAACGTACAGTATTTTTATGTAACGTTTGTTTTTTATGGCTTTTGAGGTAAGATTTTTATTTTTCTTTACTTATCTAAAACTGGAAATGTAAGTCAAAGCCTTACTAACCTGGAATTAGCAGTGTAACACCTTGTTTGTATGGAACGCTAGTCACTATTTGGTGTCAGAAAGTCACTGCCTGTTCCAAGAGGTTTTTATTTTATAAAAATTTGATACCAAACGCCAACATAGTTCTCTCACAGGAATTAGATCTATTACAAAAATTCTGAATAATGTAAAGTACCTGAAAGGAAACTGTAGCTACAAAATCTAAAAACGAAAGAAGTTACCACAGCAAAAGGAGGCTTTCACTGATATGTCAGAGATGCTTTTTTAAAAGCACACAGGTTAAGAGAAAACAGCTACCCTGACAGCACCACTTGCAGTGAAACAGGACAGTTCTTTCAGGAGAAAAAATACAGTTCTTTGATTTGCATATTTTCTACATTTTCTTCCACTGGCAACACGTCCTCTTTTTTGAAGCTGTGTTTAATAAACTTAAAACCAGATGTCTGCATCTGTCACAGACAAATGCAACCCTTGACATTCTTACAGACAGCAACTCCCAACCAATGGGCACTGGTTTTAAACCTCGGGATCACGTACAACTGGTAGCTGAGGGATCAGATGCTTCTCAATGTACCTCAGACTGGTTTTATTTATTGCAGCTCACTGTCATTCCCTTCGACCCAAAACATTCTGATCCTTTCTTGCTGCTCTCCAGTTCTGAGGAGCTCTGTCAAGAATACTGCCTTTAACTGTAATACGTATATAATATTTACCATAATATTTACCCTGCCACACTTCCTCTGTGTCATCAGGATTCCTCCCCAGTGAAAGTGGTTTTGTGAGATGTTATTTGGATACTTTGGAAATGGATGAAGCTAACGCACAAACAGATGTGTTTGATGTTGAGCTAAAAAAAAACCTACAGGAAAATCATACAGAGTAAATACTGTATCCTGTATTTATGCTTAACCTTATTTTGCTATTGCTTCTTGTAAACAGACTGTAGGAGCAGGAGTCTGACAGCTGCCTTTGCAGTTCAGAGTCTGTACATTCCTCAATAATCAACAATAACCTCACTCAGGTAAACTCAGCTGGCTTCACTGGTTGTTTTGCCTGAGTGGAAAAGGAGTCAAAACCGGAGGGTTCGATACTGGATTTATCCATTTCCACCCTACTGTACTATTTTTATGGAAAAAATGATGAAGTGCAAATACTGCAGTGCCAGATGACTTGATGCATAATGAAGGTAAATTCACTTCAGCCTGGAATGTATCTTTAATAGATGAGGTCTGGCCAGTCTCCAGACTCCTGTTCAACACTTTACACAATTAAAGACACAGAGCATTCCCAACACATCTACTTTGTACACCTAAATAAAGTCATTTCGCCCCTAAATGGCAAGGACACAACACAGCCTTCATGCCTGGTCAGGGAACGTTAAAAATAATCATAAAAAAAAAAAATTAAAGGGGTATTTAGTGTTGCAGCAGATTTCATCCTGGCTCCACCACAAGCACTCGCTCCTACCCTTGTAGGTCCCCGCAGTGTGTTGCAGCAGTTCCCAAAGGTTGAAGTCAGGGCCCTGTGTTCTGGCCCCCATCTGCCCACCAGCACCCGAAGTGTTGGCTCACCTCACTGTCCTGGGTGATTTGGACTTGCTCGCCTTGAGGAACCTGGGCTATGTGAAGATGTCCCTGCGGGATCCACAACAAAAAAAAACACCAGGAAGCATCAGAAGAAAACCAACACTAGAGGAAGAAGCTATTGACTTGGATGCGACGCAGCTTAACACATTCACAATTGCAGACGGAAGCAAAATACTTATTCAATGAGAAACACTAAAGATTGCTTTAAAAAAAAAGTGTGTCCATATTTCACCATCTTTTTATGCAAAGTGGAGTGAGTTGTGAAGAGAAAACCATTCATTTTCACACAAAAGGGAAAGAAAATATGTGTAATAATAAAAAACACATAAACTGCAGAGGAACGCACCATGTGACTGCTACACAAAGCATGGGGCTAACAAGCTCTGGCAGATTAGCATTAGCTCCCTGTGTGTTCAAAACAAGAACCCCATTTACAAACCTGGGAAACTCAGTTTTTGAAACAGATGCAACACAACTACTCACAAATAGTTTGCAAAGGTGTCTGTAAGCATCCATGTGTCTTTGCACATTCCCAAAGTTATATCGAAGTACAGTCCCATGACGAAGACCATCTCACAAGCTGCTATAAATTGGCATGAAGTTATTAATTCCAATGCAGCTACGCTGGCTTGCGTTGGTGACAATCTGCCCTGAGGGTTTTAATAAGGCTCCTGCTTTGTGTGGCTGCCCACAGCCAGCCCTTCAGAACGGCATCACACCTATCACTAGATCGAAGCGTGGATAAGGGAGTGGAATTCCTTCCTCGTGCATCCTGACCAGTCTAGAGAAGTCTTTGCTACTGTGATTCACCTGGAGGGAGATTGGATTCTAAATAACCTGCTTCAGGGTTTATAAGGCTTTGTGTTCATTTTAATATGCCTGCATGAGACAGAGATTAAAGATAATCATTTGGAATTCTGTCAAAGGCTCTCCTTATTTTATAACGCAAGAACAATTGCATGTGATTTTCAGAGAAGCACAGATCCCTCTATTTCAAACAGTTTCATTTCCTTTGGAAGGAAACTGTCTATTTATAGGGAGAAAAAACATACTGAAAGTATCACTCTGACAATAGAGACTGTATATAAAATTAGAGCACAGCCCAGTCCACGCTGAGATTAGAATCAGTTTCCCTCCTTAACATCAAGCTCTCAGGGCTCCCAGGAAAGAGCACTGAACATTTAAAAGATCCATTTATAGTGTTTTCAAATAAGCAGTCTTTTCTGCCTGGGGAAAGGGGGGAAGAAGGTGACTTTATTTACCTTTGTGTCACACAGCATTCCAAAACAGAACTGCTCACTCATCATTTGCAGACACATAGCTGGCCTTCAAGGACAGTCTCTTTAGTTTGTTCACAAATTCCAGAAAAATCTTTCTGAATCTTAACTCTCGAAGTTTAGAGTTATTCAGCAAATCCCTGGCGTTCAATCCAACACTGATTTTCTTTAAACATATACAGTATAAATGACTACTGCCCTGCCAACGACTCTCAGCCTAGCCTGTGGGCATCATTCCCTAGGACTGAAAAAGCAATGCCATTTTCATCTGTTTCATGGACCTCCCTACATGTCGGACAAATTAAGACAATATTTAGGTTATGGGGTGTACTGGTTTTTCTCCCAGATTTCACAACAAATTTAAAGGATGACTGACAGGTCCAGGTATTTTTTTAACGAGGCTAACTTTCACCACTTACATCTATAAACATAAGCATTTTGTCTATCACATCCCTGTATTTCATGTCATTCTCCTCCTACCTTGTCCTTCAAGACTTTAAAAATACTCCTCAGTCATCAATTAAATCACACAAAAAGATCTACCGAGCAGTTGAGAAGATATGCTCCTTAAAATACAGGGAAACCAAGAGACAAAGATAAACTTATGGGAAAAGTGGCATGGAAATCCCTGCAGAAACAGCTTTATCTCAGTGAGGATGCCTTCAGCTGACAGGAGGGAAGTCTGAGAGTTACTTTACTCAAATCCTCTCTAGTTCTCTTCCAAGTCTGAGACCTCAAGGCTGAGACTAAAAACCTTTAGGATCTAGTTCCAGCAGGCAATCACTCTTTGGGGTTAGTTCCTCACCTTTTAGTCCTTCTTTCAAGGAAAGCCTACAGCTCTGCCAGAACCTCTCTCCCAGTTTCCACGACACTCATCTCCCCTGATTCTTCTATTGCTACTCCAGGGCAGGTCTTATAGACGTGCCCTTCTGATAACACTCCAAAAACATCTGTCCTTCATAGCTTTCTTTCTGCATCCTTAGTAACCTCAGCATTTCCTCGCTGACAATTTGCAGATCTACATGACCAGACTTCCCTGTGTTGACAGGGTTTTTGGTCTCCATGTGTACATAATTTAATTGGGCTTATTTGCTCCTTGTCTCTCCTGTTGCCTTTCTTACCTGGGGAGAGAATCCTATAAATATCAGCTGCAGATTCTTCATTACCCTACTTCAGACCCTTCTTTGTAATGCCAAAGCACCTGCCACAGCCCAGCCGCTGGGTACTGCAGTTTATCACAGTGGCCAATATCTCTTAAGATTTCCTTTCCCATTTGCCCACTTCCACCTGTTTCCCCAAGCCTGGTTTCTAAGGAAAGAGGGCTCATACCATCATGCAGAACAGGAATGCACGTCTGTGCACATCTGCTCTGCTCTGTGCTCATACACTGCCCAGCACAGCTGAGGACTGGCCCACCCTCAGACTTCTGGGTGCCTTAAAATCATGAACACAGCCAGTGAAAAAGTTTTAGAAAAAGGTATGAGTGCACATATAAGCTGTAAACTGCGAAGCCTGAGGTTTCTGAAAACTAATGAGAGATGGATTGCACGCATTACATTCTCAGGTTTCTACAACGAAGGAATGAGCGTGCAGAAAATTCACTATTTCTGAACACCGCAGGTCAGAAAGATCACACTTTTTTTTTAATTTACATACAAAACTATTCTTGCGGTTACACTGTAGCACACAGGAGCTAAAGTCAACGTCAATTTTGGCAGAATACACAGATTTTATTTCAAAATAATCATTGTCTGAGCTGTGATAGCAGTCTCGTGGTAAAAAAAAAAAGTCAATATTTATAACTCGTGCTTACATACATATCTCTAAATGAATACATATGTAAAGGGTTCAGCTAACAGATGTTCAAAAAATGCCTGTTATTTCTAAAAAATGAAAATAAATGGATCTAGGAAGCAAATAAATGCATTTTTGTTTTGAAAGTCATAGTTAGATCTGCTTCTGAAGTGTGAACGGTACTGCTATAGGTCTGGTACTATTGTTATGGTGACTGTGCAAGCAGATAGCCAGGCTGACTTCTAATTCTAGATACAGTCATGACCGTGAATTCATCTGCAATAATTTTGTGAGCAAGTCTTGCATTGAGATTTTTGCCAAATAACTCTTTAAAAGCTTGTCTTTCATAAGCCTTCAATGTTTATTCTCTAAAAATCATGCTTAAGAAGTGATGATGGGTCATTTTTTTTTAAATCAAAGATTAATTTCAACTGAAGCAAAGTTTGCATTACTGTAGATTGTTTAAACAGAGTAATTTAGAAAAGGGTGAGTACATACTACTTGCACTTGTCCATCTTCTCCTATTTGGTGGATCTGGACCTGCTGAGCATTGGCTAGTGCATAATGCAGCGCCTGTGGCTGGCTCTGCTGCATCTCGTTTGACGCTGAAACTGCACTCTGAGGACCCTCTGAAAAAGAGGCACAAATCCAGGATTAGTAAACGTGCATACCTCATGCCAGTGGCCATGCACAATGTAGACTTAAAAACCATGGAAAACAAATGCAGGCAGTAAGCAGATGCAGGATCAGTTCCTATTTTTTACGCGTGTTCATTGCTCACCTACAGATTTGCTACAAACTCCACTGGAGTTCCAAAAGCTATTTTGTCTTTGAGAAACCACACATTTAAAAAGCATCTTCTGAATCTAGACTAAGGGTTCTGCAAATGTAAAAGCAACATGGCAGGAAAAACACACACTTTTGCTGAACAGCTGAACATACAGGACCTGGGTGTCTCCTTCTGCTCACAGTGACAGCCACCAGGAAAATCGCCACACGATTCCAAGAGGGTAACATCTGGCATTAAAAGTTAGCATGCTGTACATTCATTTCTAGGCTTTCCAGCTTCAGGAGAAAGATCCACATGAATATAAAAAGAACTACAATGAGTCTGTAATACACAACCACTCAAACATCACTATTTTTTGAAATTTGAGGGGTTTATGCATTAGAGGGTCAATGATAACGAGCACAATGTCAGTAATTCTGTACCAGAAGGGTGAACGGAACACAAGTGAGCAGAGGCAGTTCTGGGGAGGCCACCTCTGAGAGGTGTCCAGCAGCACTGACACCGCATCTCCTCTTCGGAGCCAGGAAAGGCATGCGGGGCTGCAGCACGTGGCAACTTCAAGTATGCACAGCTGGGAAAAACCTTGACATGCCCCAGGATCACACAAATGAGTAACAGTCTGCATGAGCCCCAGTTTTCTTCTTTTTTAATTTTTTTTTTTTTTTTAATCTGAGACAACTGGGAGAGCTAACTGTCATAGCAGGCTCTTAAAGTAATGTACTTGAGTTATATATACAGCAGTTCTGTAATCAGTTTAATGGCTTTCTTTTGCTATGCTACAAAAATATATCAGATGAAATCTCTGAAGTGGTAAATTTATTTTACAATTTTCCTAGAGTATTTATTGCTCTGACAATGACATTTATGCTATATGGTAACATAAAACACATTAACATTTAACACACAGTAGCATTCAATACTACAGGGCTTTCAAACTGTTCAAGTACAGGAAACTGTAAGAAAAATATTTAAGAAATGGTGTCACTCTATTTCTGTTGTAGATAATTTCCTTACAAGATGTTATGTATTGTTTAAACACAGACCAGAAGGGCCCCATCCTGCTCAGAGATGACTGATGGTTGCTGTATTTTGATTTTAAACATGATGGATGGTTTCTGAACCAGCACACCAGGAAGTTGTTCTTCACAAATTTTTAATACCTTTTCCTTTTAATACTAAATAACCTTAGATTTATTCTGAAAACAGAACGTTACTTTCACAAGACCAAGCTTTATTCAATCATACAAATATTTTAATGGAAATGTTATTTAATAAAATTATCCATTTGGGGTTTTTTTTCACCACGCCTGCAAATGTTTGTGGAGGAAGACAATTTAGAGCTTATGTCTGGACATGGGAACTGGAAACTAATTCAATGCCACCAAGCTAGTATTTACTTCTTTGTTGAAAAGTTAGTTGCTTAACAATTCAAACAGCTGTAATTATGTCAACAATCTGCAAATACCTAACTACAACCAGAACACTAGAGCAAGAGCTCAGCAAAACACAAGCACGTGGCTCTGCCAGCTGCTGAGCACCTCACTTTTGACTAGGAGGGAACTCCAGAAAGGTCCTCACTTCTGAAATACAGCCCTGCTGGGTCCTGTGCAATTCCAGCACTGTCTGAGCAACACAGCTGTACAGAATGCAGGACTGGGTCAACACAGCACAGCTGGCACAAAAGTCCATTGCCTGGTATGAGAAACTTCACTGGCAGCCAGACAAAAATGTGATTGCTTCAAATGCTGCCACAGGACCATGCTTCCCACTGCCAGTGGCTCTGTCACGACCACCGACAGTAACGCAGTTTCTAGAAAGATCATTCACCCCAATTTTTNTTCCTTTTTTTTTTTTTTTTTTTTTTTTTTTGCTTTTTCTCTCATTTCCATGACTTCAGTTCTAGTAATATTCCATGCAATTAATCTTCTTTATTTTACAGAACAGCACTCAGCTAGGACACTAACTGGCTAAGAATGCCTGCAGTTATTCACCTGGCTGTTCAGAGGAAAACTCAACAGCTGAGTGACACTCCAACATCTGGTCAGACCGTGGTGTCCCAAACACAAAATCCTTTATTTGGATGAGTGCATCCATACGGACACTTGTATAATTTCACATACATATATGTATACACACACCATAGATACGGATGCACAACACATGTATTATATGCACATACAGAAACATATTTTTAACTTTATTTATAAACCACCTTTTGCTTCACAGAAGCCAGAAATTACTAAGCTGTTTCAGGAGTGGGAATAGAAGGTAAGGACTGAATGCACTCATACTGCATATCCTGCATGGTCACTTACGAATAGTTTTCACTTTGACTTCACTGCAACAACCATAGCTTGTTTAGTGGGGTTCTTTGTTGTTGTGTTTGGGTTTTGTTTTTTGTTTTTTTTTTTGTTTGTTTGTTTGTTTTTTCATTTTGTTTTGTTTTTTTAGGACTAAAGAAGATTGAGCTGTGTTCTAAGAACAAAATACTCTTTATATTCATTGTTTTTCTCCAAAAATCTGACCAGACAAAAATATTTATCCATTTTTAAACATTCCCCATTAAAAACAAACACAAACATGAACAGCACACAGCTTGAATAGAGGACGTGTCAACGGCTATAAATCACCATCATGTAACTATCTGGCTTCACATTGACAACTGTGATAGATCAGAGAATCCCTGGCACTGAGCAGCTACACAACTGAACTCCTGCTGTGAAACCTTCCTCTGCACTGGCCAGGGGTACTTGGACATCAGCTGACCAGGGTGCAGGGCTGCTGCTGAGCGCGTTACCTACGGCCATCCCACATGGAGCTGCCCGGGGAACGGCAGCTGCTCCCTTCCCACAGGTGCTTAAGCTGTGCTACAGGAGACGAAGCCTGCTGAAATATTCCTCCCTCTCAAACTGGAACTGGACCTTTCACATTTGTTTACTGTGTGTGCTTATGAGTCAAAGAAGATTAAGCCCAAGTCCATCTTCTCAGATAAACGTTCAAGAGTTGGCAAAATCACGCCCACTGAAACTCTTGTCAGATTTTTCAAAGCTAATCTTTCTCAGATGTTTCAGAGCAAGAAGAGATTTGTCAGACAAATGCAGTTTGTAACTGGTTCAAGAATATGTGTGTTTAACTTTCAGCTAAGATCAATTTTTAAAATTCTTCACTTCAAGGGGAAAACCTTTGGCATTTTCTAATTCCCTCCTGTTCTCATTGGGCTTCACAGTTATCAGCTGATCATCTGGCTTCTCATTTTGGAAGGAAATGCAGGAGGCACAGGCTCTGCAGCAGACAGGATTCAGGTTAGTCTCCTCACCTGTGCGCTGTCACTCCAAACTGCATTACTCTCTCATAGGCTCCGCACTTCTGCCTGCAGCCTAGGCTGTGTTTTCTTACCTCCTTGATATGTAGTGCTAGCAAGGAAAGGTTAACGGGCAGATGAAGGAAAGCACTCCTCAGAAACAAGAAAAAAGGAAAAAAGCACCATCGCTGAGCAACCCACAGAAATAAGACTGTATGTTGTAAACCACTATCTCAGCCTAACTCATCCAGTGCTAAGTGCCTCCAGTTCTGCAGAACAGCTTTGAAGATTTGGCTGCAGCATCCATTTCCATATGTGACATCTTGGCATAGCTGAGCACTTCAGCCCAAATCTTCATGTAAATCCCAAAGTCATAGACCTAATTAATAATTCCAGCATGGAAAACTGTGATAACAGCTTTAACAATCTTAAGAGAAATTAAAAGAAAGGGAGAGAAGGCACTCTTCAATTAATCCTCCTCTCAAAAAACTCATTTCCTACTCCCTTCCCTCCACAGACTGCTAACATTTTGAAAAAGAATATCTCCCTAAATTATCACAGCAGCCACGTGCACAGCTTCCATCAGAAAAAGTGAGAGACAGAAGCACACACGAAGGACTAACCCGTTGGCTCTGAGAGGAGCAACCCCTGCAATTAATGCCTCAAGTCCAACAAAAGGCAGCGGAAGAGCCAGGAAATATAAGGAAACAACTTCTGCCTCGATTTAACAGTCTGCTACAACTTCATGCAAGCCATAAATCTTGGGGCTACTGTAAAGCTGCACAGTCAATTAAATGGAGACCAATCTTCATGAGTGTCTGTGGGGGTGAAGGACAGGGAAGAGGTGTTCATTTGTATTTTCCTACCAGTTTCCTTAGGCATGTCTTTAGCCTGCAGCTCGGTTCCCCTTCAGCTCCTAACATGTGAACAGAACCACAGAACTGGTGCCAAAAACTCGTCGGGTCTGTGCAAGGACTGTGGGCTCAGCCTTGTCATTTCTGTGGCATTCCCACAACTAATTTTTCCTTATGATCAACAGAACGGAGAGGAAATCTGTTGTCACTTTTAACTGCACAATGCAAATCAAAGCCACACACTACACAAACTTTAATGCACAACAAGCAGAAAAAGCCTAAAGTTTTGACGTGTCCAACAAGTGCAGGAGAATGAAGCTCAGGAACAGCAACCCCCTTTAGATGTAAATATTTCAAAATTATTCATTATATGTGCAATAACTCAGTGCTCACAAAAAACACCAAACCACAGAGTAGATGAGGTTGGACAGGAAATCTGGAGATTGCCTAAGTCAATCCCCCTGTTCAAGCCAGGCTCACCTACCACAGTTTGCTCAGGACTGTGACGAGCTGGAGGTGGAATCTGTGCTACCTTCTCTGGGCAAGCTGTCACTGTGGTCACCCATCCGTAGGATTCCTCAGAGCCAGAGAAGCAGAAGTCAGGCCACAGGCAGGTGAGTTTCAGACTGCTTTTTTTTTTTTTTTTTTTTTTTTAATGAAGCAAATTAATTGCTTCTAAAAAGCAGCTCTGTAAAATCAAGTCCCCTAATTCATAGGAGAGGAAGTCCAGCAGAGCTTTGACCATGTTGATTTGGCACTATTTCAAGAACAAAAGTACTATTTCAAATGGCATGTAGAGATATTCAACAATTCTGCACTGCCAAACAGAGAAGTGTGAAGCTGTTCTACGCTTTTTGCCCAGCAACATTTAAGGGAACATCTGATACACGCTGAGTTGGACTCAACGATCCGTGTGGGTCCCGTCCAGTTCAGGATATTCTACTATTCTGTGATTCCACATAGGAGAACAGTGTTCTTTTCCAACATTTGAAGGAAGTGCCAATAACTTTCTGCTGATTTAAACGTGTATTGTACTAAGATAGAACAGAAAGCTACCTTGCTATTATTGGATTCTAGAGAGAGGTGATGAAAAAAATATTACCTCAAGCCAAACAACTGCTTTGGATTTGAGTCTTTTTTCTGTTGTACCTTTTGATCCCAACTATAATAAGAACTACAACACATTACAGGTTCATAGTCGGAGAAACTCTGCCAAACTACGGGGAGAGTTCACGCAGGGAACGTGCTGTTCGTTCATCCACAGTCAGGCCCTCAGAATCACGTTTGATCATCACGTAATGGTTAAAGCCACAATGACTAAATCATCGCTTAATGAGAACAGCTCAGCTGCGCAGCAGACACTACGACACTATGCATCCACTCAGTGTTGATGGCAACACAGCAGCTTTAGGAAGTGTTTGCTGCATGGTATGGGAGCATCTTCTAGAGTAAGCTCTAAAACTTCCTTGGCAAATTATCATAGTCTTTCTGCTAAGAATCAGAGGGTTTAAAGTCCTTCTACAAATAGTTCAGTTCTTTCACGTTTAACCTGGTAAGGAGCAGGGGGGGTACTGTTACTTTTTTTCCTCCATGTGACGTAATGTGAAAAGCTCGTTTACAAGATGTGCAGTCGAAGTGCTTTCCTGCTGAACGTGTGACACCATTTTTCTGCCTTCACCATCAGAGGAGGTGGCACCCAGGTGAAGGTGCTCAGGGACCTAACCTGGCTCTTCACAGAACTAAGCCCTCCTAAACTAAACAAAACAGCAAACTAAATGATCACAGCTTCCCTCAGCAGATGTCCCACAAAGACGTTGCACAAGAAACTACCCTGCATACCTCTGCAGCCTTGCACCTTATACAGTATAAACACAACACAAGAATCATTCACAGACTTTTTTTTTTCACATTAAAAGCTTTATGTGAGATGCAGCTACTATATTCCAAACAGAAGGACAACGAAAATGCCTGCTGTATCTGAACTGGCACGGGGCAAGGCGTTACTCAGTGAAACCAAGCCCAGATCTCTTCCGCAGAGCGCACCTGGAGGTGCTCCGTCAGCCCTGCCCGACCGGAGTGGGAAAGCCAGGTTCTCAAGTAGCTGAATTCCAGACCGTTAAAGCTCACCTTAACTTGCCCCCTGAAACAAACGCTACCATAAAAACTGTCTGGGTTCATATGTAACACTTTAAAAAGCTGTATTTGACAGCTATGTTGTCATAACTGTGAAATACAGACCTCCTTGACTTCAGAGCTGTGAAATATTACTTCTCTTTCCTGCTAGCTGGCAGCAGGAATTCTGCTATATCCACTCTACAGCAGATATAATAAGGAACAGATGCCTGTGAATTATGATGCTGTAATTCCATCGAGGGCTTCCAGAGATGTCAAACCACAAAGGCAAAGCCTGAGCAGCTCACAAAGTTACCTGAACAGACCAGTGTCACAACAGCCCTGCCTTGCAGACGTTGCCTTTCTAATCAGCGTGAGCCTGTATTTTTCCCTTCCAGCTCTCCTCTCTTGTCCCTGATGCAGCCCCTCATCCCACCCTCCTGCGTTTCCTCCTGCCTCTTCCTCCTCCAGGTGAAATGCTGCTCCCACCTGACTGTGGAATGCAATTACTTTCTCCAAGGACCACCTGACCCTGAGAAGCAGAGCTGTTTTCCTAACATCTTTTTCACAGCGGGTGTGAATGTAGCAGTGAATTCATCTAACATCTTTACAGCCTCCCAGAAAACGATGCCAACGACATTCTGAGCAAGAGCAATATTTTAAAGAAATAACAAAAAAAACTCCGAACCCATGGAACATTTTCACGTACCATTACCAGAGGCAGATGTTAATGCTATTGCCAGTTCTCTACTTATGGCTGCACAGTATATATATAGTCCTGCAAACGACATGTCAAGGTGCCTCAGCTGACCTTCATCATGTTTAGGACCATATTGAGGATGTGTAGTCACCTCTTTGCTATACAGAGGACTTGGGAGCTGAGACATCCTGTTCAGTGGGAGACCCGGGTGGCACAAATTCCTGGGGAAATGCAGGAGATGGGGGTACCCAGGGACCAGCTCAGCTCCAGCCAGGTGAGCCAGCCTGAGCACCTGATGGCTCCTGCAGCACCAGCCCCTGCGTCTGCACAGTGCAACCCCAGCTGCTCAGCACGCTGCTGAAATCCCAGGAGTTACCTCAGGTGTGTTTGTACCCATGGAACAACCACTCACAAATGGGGTTTGTGGAGCTGGGACCAGACTACAATGAAAAGACTCTGGAGTTTTCAGCTCAATGAGAAAAAAAAAAACTATGACTTTTTAAAATTAAGAACTTCCTGAACCTGAATCTGTGTTTTACGTCTCCATACTGGTCTCCCCAAATCTCCAGACCAGGAGATTAAAGATTAATATTTTTTAATAATAAATCTCTACAACTGTCAAAGGGTATGGCCTAATGAGCACAGCCCTATAATATCCACTTACTACTGCATTTTTATTCTAAGGAGACTGAAAATAAAAATCCCATCAACATGTATGGCTTATGGTTATCATTAGGTTGATTAGTTGTTTTAATTTGAGAATTTTGGATACGATTCCCAGTTCCAGCACATAAAATTTTCCATTGAAAGCAGATTTTGGCATTCTATGCATGAGATACAGTGGTTAGTGTTAACATGCAACCAAAAATTTTATGCAGGCAAATAAACTTGCTTCCTTTTCTTCGGGCTCACTTCCAAAACACTGTTTTTAATATATGATGTACAAATGTCCCATAACACTGCTTTATATTAAAAGCATGAGCCAGAAATGTCCTATGAGAACACTTCTTAGGTCAGGATTTTTCATTTGTTATTATTATTCGTGCCTACGCACCTATGTGGAAATATAGAATCAGTTACAACATATTTAATTTCTTCAGAGGAAAATACTTGAGGAACAGCATTTAGCATGTCCTACCGAATAGTGTGAACGCACTGAGGAAGGTTTATTCACTTGACTCCACTTATCAACATGAGTTGCAGATAAGTATCTTGACCTTCTCCTCAAAGTTTATTACAGTAAAATACACACTGCACTTTGTGCATTTTTTCAATTAGCACATGGGATGGACGCTCCCAGCCACATCAGTGAAGTCAGTTCACAGAACACACCAATCACAGCCAAACTCTCTCACACAATGGAATATATGACGCTTTCCTGTCTGACAAATCCACGTTTCACAACTGTTTTAGAGACAGTCTCCCTTCTCCCTCTTCTTTCAGTGCACCCTCACCCCTCACTCCCTCTCGTGGGTCAGCAGTGCGTTTCAACCAGTGTTTTTACAGCTGCAGGTTGAGGATGCAACAGTGTTAGATGTTCATGCTACCAGGGATCGACTGTGGCACAAAACTTAGAAGGCTGCCAAGGACTCTGAAGGAACCAGAAGATGGCTCGCCAGCACTGAACCCACTGTGACTTAAATAGAAATGAACACTGCAGCCACCCCTTGTGGAGCACTGCAGACAAATTCATACTAAAAAGCAACAATACAAAATCCGCTCAAAAAAAAAAATGGAGAGCATGGGTTTCTCCCTTTACACTTTTTACACAAAAATATTCAGATTTGTGGGTGTGATATGCACCTGTCATAGCTACAGCTTAAGAACCAAAATCTTTGCAAGGTATATTGAAACACCATTGTAGACAGAAAGATAAAAACCATTGCAAGGCATGAAGAAAAACCCTAAGTTTCTGTGTCCCTGGATTTTAGGTTTTGTTTCTTTACCTGAACTACTGTACGACGACGACGAGGGCGTTCGCCTCGAGAAGCTCTTCACGGCGAGGCTCTGGCCCCGCTGTTTCCGCCTCCAGGCGGTGCGGCACTTGGAGTCTATGCTCTGCTTGATCCGGTACCAGTCAGACTCCGTGATTCCAAACTTATAAAAGAGATGACCTGTAATCAGAGAGAAACACAGAGGGATGGAAGCTAGCACAAACCTGCGTTTTCAGGAAGACACGCGGGTCACACACGCTGTCATGCACACAGAGCAAACAAAGTAACGGGAAAATCCAGCGCAGCCCTCAGACCCAACGCTGCCTAAGGAAATACAATGACACGAAGAACTATGCCAAAGCTGTACAGGGGTGCGATTTCAACAACAATTTCAACAATACTCACAAAATTAAGCAATGATACGTATGCACCATTGTGTATTTAGAAGCGCCCCTACTATGCGACTCCCAAAAGTAAGCTTCCAGGCATGGAAACTGCGCTTTCACATCTAACACGACCAACACGGCACCAGCAGGGCCCAGCACTCGTAAGCCAAAACTGGGTATTCATTTCTTGCTGATACTGCCTGCAGGATGTATGTGTGGTAAGTACAAGCCACGTAAAGCTGCATGCAAAACAAACTCTAACTCAGTGCAGGATTCAACAGAATCCAACAAAAACACAGTACAAAAATCAGATCTTCTGAAAATGTTACTACGACTGAGTCGCTTAAAGAGCCACATTCTGCGCTTTCCAGCACTTGGTGCTAAGTTGTCAAACTCTTAGAAAAACACAATGCTGACTTGTGAGTTGAACTGCTCGAGTGTTTTGAAACAAAGCTGATAGAGATCGAGTCCCGCTGCCAGCTCAAACCAGGTTCATCAGTGCCTGCAACCTCTGCAATCAAAGGGGAAGCCTCACTGTACGAGAAGTGGAACAAAAATACTACTGGGCTCCAAAGAATAGTGATTTCAGCAGCTGGACAAGTGGTTTCCTTCTCAGTTTTTAAACATGTCGTACACTGATAGCTCCTTCAAGGCACTTCCCACACTGCTAGGGACTTTTTTGTCGTAAGCCTGACAGCGGTTTGTATTTTGCTTAAAGCACTCAGAGCAGAGGGCATTTGACGGTACATTAAGAGGAATTTATAATCCCCACAACTGGGGAAAAAAGCACTTGAAAAAGAAAACCCAGAGTTTCAAAACTCTAAATTACACCTTCCCGAACACTCAAGAATCTTTGCTATTTCTGCACTTCTAGATTTTCAGATTCAGATCTGCAGTTGTGCAGTTAAAAATCAACCAAAGCTGCAGTACATGTTTTCACTCAGCGTGGCTGTGCTTGAAGGATCTCTTCAAGTTCTTGTATTCCTGTCGTAACAACTGCTTTCCCTACTCAGCAAAATAAAACCATCTTGTCAGCCCACTGTGTTTACTCTCAAATTTACTCTCAAGTAGGATCCTGAAGTACTTAGGTGAAGTAGTTAAGCACCTGCTTAAGCTGCTGCGCAGCCCTCTGAACAGCTTTCTCTGTTCCTGTACACAAATTATTTGAAGCTTACAGCAGCAAAACGCCAGGGCTGCACAGGCAAAGAGCTCTGCACTCCCCTCTGTAGCTGAGATGAGAGTGCTCAGACATCATTTCCCAATCATTTATTCCCTAATGCTTTCAATGATTTTACTGTAGATTTGTTCAAAAAGCAGTTAGAATATACAGGAAGAAAACACTGACGTCGAGAAGTCAACTCCAGAACACTCTGGAAAGCCCAAGATTTCTCACCAGCAAGTGACAGCAGGCATGTTACTGAGCGATTGCCTTACAGCCCCACAGCACGTCTCCAAAACGAGGAGGGGGGCCGGGAAGGAGGAAAACCGACCCAAATTATCATCTGCTGCTGTGCAACAGTTTCCTTTCCATGGGTGTCAGCAAAAGGAAAGCACATACTGTACTGTAAATACCCAGACCACATTTCTGAGTGCAATCTATTACTAATATGCACTACACAGAGAAATGGGTTTATGAGTCTTTGCAGTAATGTCCAACTAAAATAGTTGGGTTTAACCCTTTACAGGACTTCAGCTGCCAGAGCCTGTGTTGTCCTACACAACACAGTCAAATGCTCTGGGGTTATGTTGAACAAATGTCCATTTTTTACTCATAAATACATTTTAATGACTTCCATCTTGTATGCTGCTGGTAGAGAAGTGACTGAATTGACTGCAGGTCTGAGGGAACTCTCTATTAAAGCAGTCCAGCTAGGAACTTTAACTCTTACAGTTAATTTCCACGGGATACTCAAGATGTCACTGAATTCAAACAAAAAAAATTATTAAAATATTAAATTATAAATTATTTGGGATATCAGAGTCTCAGTGAGATGTTCATATTAGGAGACCCAACACCTGCAGGACAGGAGTTTGAGAAAGACACTGGGCGCCAGAGGTGAAGACATAAAAGTTCCAGAAATTGCTCCACAGATGGAGGACACAAAAATTCCTTCTGCCTATTGACCACAAAGGTTGTAATTTAATGTGACAAGGAAATTACCATGATAAGGAATGGTCATGAAATACTGGATACCGCCTTCACGGAGAGCACGTGACTACAGAGGAAAGCAGGGAAAGCAGATGACAGGCTAAACAGGGTAGAGCCAGAGAAACAGATTTTGGACTAGAAAGACAGTCAGAGCCAGGTGTGCTTCTTTTCCCTTATCCATGGAATTCCTGTTTGACTGCTCCTGTGGCCAAAGGCATGGGACTGGTGCAGACCACGCGGCCGCTGGGTGCACGCAGCCTCCCCGTAACTGCAGGCTCAGTCACAGCGGCTGCACATGTGAATCGGGCAGGAAAAATCAGCCCCTGAGAACCACGACAGCTGATGTACAGGTTAAATGGATGGCAGGTGTACACAGCTACGCAGTCAGTGCTCCAGCCCAAGGTGTTACCCCACTACACTTCAGCAACTGCATTTCGTAGCGGTCTGCTGATGACTTAACAAAAACCTGATGCTATCGACAGTGGGGTATTTTTTAAGCACACATACACATCCCAAAAAAAAAAAAACCTTCATAGCATTAAAAATATGATTTATCTCCAGTAGAGATATTACTCGAGAACATGTGCAAACAATGTCAGGAAACGTCAGCGTGCTGACTCGCGGTTCTCTCCTGTAAGCGATCACACGCAGGAGAGCTCTCAGCCCAGGGGCTCACTCCACATATGTCAAATGCCCAAAAAAGAAGCATGAAAGGCAGGAATAAAGCCAGATACTGCAAACGCGACCCTTAACTTGGGGAAGTCCTTATTAGAGAAGACAGCAATGCTTCAGCAAGAAGAGATTTGACTTCTCCGGAACATTTGCTAGTCAAAAGCAGCATGAAGCATCGTAATTTGTAAGGAGCACAGTTTCTGTGAGCCACATAACAACCCCGATAAAAACATAAAAATGCATTCAGCAATATAATTCAGCACTTTGGCAAAAAGACAACGGTATTTTGGAAGACAGATGCACTTATCCCAGCAGAGTGAAGGACAGGATTTAGATCATCTAAGGATGGCTGAGCGTGTTTTTAGAGATCTTTTCTCCAGGATAAGGAATGGCTGCAGTTCTAAAACAAAGGACATGCTTGTTTTTAAATACTGAGGGTCCCAGGTTTGCTTTCTTTGGGAACCTCGCTTCCTAAAGCTAAGCTTTCTAAGAAAACACACTAGAGACTGAAAATAGTTGAGTTATTTAATAGAGCAGAGCTTGAGCAGCTTGTATGGACAACACAAACACGAGCAGCAGCTTGGGAGACAGAAAGGTCTGCACAAAGGAGTCACCGGGACCTGGAGCATCCAGAAGGCACAGAGGAAATCACCTGGGCCTGCAAGCAACAACCCTGCAAATCTGATCCAGCAAAAGCTCGGAGGAAAGCATGTGTGCATCAGGAAAATAAAGAAAATCAGCAATAAATCAACAGGTGCACGGCACTAAATCTACACCCTTGATTGGAAACACAGCATAATTCTGGCAACATGTTTGTTGGAGTTCAGATAAAACTAAAAGAAACAATGACACAAAGTTCTAGAATGCTTCTTGTGCACCACGGAATAAATCTTTTTGTGGTTAACAGAAAAAAAGAAAGCTTGGAAAGACAGCAAAGATGACCCGGTATGAACACAAAAGTTGTCAGCAACGACGTTTGAACTGACCGTACATTCCCAAACTTTTGGGGCATCTGATGTAGAAAATGTTTGGGTTTGAAATTTTTTTGAAGGAAAAAGCAGAACTAATTAAGAAAAAAAATTTAAAACAATGTTGCTGAGAAAGTAATCCTTTCTTTCTTAAAGGTCAGGAGTCAGCCAGCAGACAAAGCAACCCACAGAAAAAATTAAATTGTAACAAAATTTAATTAAGAACAAATCGGGGAGGAAAAGAAGACATTTGTAATATCAAAACCAGACATGAAATATTCCATCTTGATACCGCTTTCAAAATCAGCCTCCTAAAAACAAACTTCATGTCAACAGCTCACATTTAGACATTGCTAGGTTGTGCTGCTTCCGATCCCCGTGACACCAGATTTAGTTAGAAAATTAAAAGGTAAATCACCCTATTTGTAGACTTAGCAGAATCAATTCCCTTTGCCGCCCTTTACACTGAGAGGGCACAGATTTTTCTTCTGTTATTGTTACATTTTGAAAGACTACAGGGAAAGTGTTACCACCAGAGAAAACACAGACTATTCACATTAAGGGCAATCCAAACAGACAGGCTTGGTTAACAGTTCTCTCCATGTTCCACTTCCATATGACTTTTAAAGTCTATCCTTTTAAAGGAGATTCAAATTCATTCAAAATTCAAATGATTAAACCAATAAACAGAATCATTTTTTCTTTTTTAAATCAACAAGAACATGATGGATATTGTGGAAAGCAAGGGCTTCGGATTTCGCCTGTGCACAATCAGGAAAAGGGGCGATTATTTGGGGGTTTGGCTAATAAAACACATTTTTTCACATAAGGGTCATACATTTGGAGTTCTTTTTATTAATAGTGCATAACAACAAAATCTGCTGTACGAAACGCTCAAACAGCAGAGGAAAATAAAAAAAAATCAGGCACCTCTGAAGTTCCTTCTTGTGCCTTCGGGTTCGATTATTCCAACACAATTATGGCCGCGCACTGACCATATTGAAGCAATTTCTAAGGATAATTGTTTACTCATTTACTGCCAGGAGGAGGCGGGGTGCGCTCTGCCCCGCGAGGTCGGTCCCCCTGCCAAGCCCAGAGGGGCGCAGGGCCGGGCAGAGGGATGCGGGGAGGGGGCAGCACCATTTGTTTCCGCAGTGCCTTGGTTCAACTCTCACATGCAAAGCTTTCGAACGGCTGTAACTGCATGGGCTGCCTGAGAGCACAGCATGCACCCCTTCCCATAAAAATTATAAATTATAGGGGTGCACGTGAGCAGCCTCAAACACAACTGAAATCCTGCTCTACTACACAGACCTAACGAAGGATTCACAGAACCCACGTCAGTAGCCAGAAGAATTTAAACACTCGAATATGAAAATCAAACTTAAGCACTGATGAAATCTGAACTTTTAAAAGAAATTTCCAATTGTCAGCTTTAGAGAGAATAAATGCCCTGTTTTCCTAGGTGCAGAAGATATGGTTTAAGAGGATTTGTGCAAATAAGGTCCCATGACAAACGGATTATTCTTCTGTACTCTTCAACTAAGTTATAATAATATATAAACCTCAAAACTGCACATTAATCAAATCCCTTCCCACTCGGACAGCAGGAGCTCTGCACTAGAGATCACATGAGGAGTCTCATCTTCGGGAACTTTGTGACAAAATGCAAAACTGCTAATTTTGCAACTGTTCCACACGAAATACCCATAAAATGTTTACCTGCCGTAAGGAAATTAAATCTGTCATGTCGAGGAAGTAAGGGAATTCCTAAATACCATGAAGGACATAATTTTAAAAGCAGGCATGTTCAAGGTAAACAGTCCAGATGTCAACGGTCTCAGAGAAGTCACTGCTCTGAAATGTAAGCATGCGATTGTACAATTTAGGGAAGAAGGACCAACATTAGGGACACCACGAACACGCTCCTCCCAGGAGCGTATTGCTCAGCATAATTCTGCTGCCTTCCAGATGCCACCCTGATGTGGGGTTGTACAAGTATCTGTCAGCCCACTGAGGAACCAAATGCTAAATGTGCACTCCCATGGCTTTTACAAGGTAAGGGGAATAGCTGTGGGACTGCAGGTACAAAGTTCTGCAGACTGAGCTGGCTGCAGCCTCGCAGCTCCCGCTCCCAGCCCCAAACCCACAGGGACACAAGTCTAACAACTGCCAATGCACCGGCTGACCAAACCCTACTGCAACTATAAAATTCCCAGCCTTCAAGAAGGGGATGGGTTGCCTTTTAGGACAAAAATCTTTCTAATATCAACAGAAGCAGCACGTTTTAGCTATTTCCAGAAAACAAGCAATTTAAAATGTTTTCTCATCTCAGCTGCTTAACCAAAGCCAAGTTCAAATTCAGTACCTGGCGGGCAGGAATGCTTTCTGGGAGCAAAAGGGTGCATTTCAATGTACCACCATCCGAGAAAGAGAGAGGAATTGTGAAACTGCAATCAGCAACTATTTATAAAACACTAATCACTATGTTTAGACAATATCCTGATTACAGTTCTGTGCAACCAGCACACTAAATGGCTTGGAAGAACAGGCAAGAAAGTTTTCATCAGTAATGTCACATTAGGCTATCACAGTTGAGGACACAGTTCAGAAAACAATTTGTTTTGAGGAAGTAAACGGTGTAAAAAGTGTTTGTACAGATGGGACTGCGCCTCAGACACAGATTAAAGTGAAAGTGAATCGTTCCCTGCTTCAGGCCCTGTCAGCCTGAAGCTGCAGATCCGACAGCTTGTTGGGTGTTGTCTCCAACACACAGATGGGTTTTGGGGTTGTTCATTTGTTTCCGTTTTAGATGTTTGTTTGTTTTTTAAAAAAAAATCCTACAACCCAAAAGGCAGGACATTTCTCCTTCTCTGTTCTTACTCTCCATAAAACAGAGACAGAATGCCTTTGGTTTTAAGAGATTTAAAGCATTTTGAAACCCAAATCTTACAGGAGGAAAGAAAGCACCTTCTGGATGCTAACACAGAGCTCTGGGTCGTATGTCACGCTGGCAACACACTATTATGTTCCTCAAAAGAACTAATAACTAACCTGGAAGTTAACTGCTAACTCCCGAATTATCAAAACAGCTGACACATCATTTTAGTTTATTAAAAGTTAACTTGTCTGAATATTTCATTAAAATTTATTTAGAATAATCATCTGAGATTTGTTGTTTTTTTTTTATTTAAAAAAAATCACAGAACCAGAGGAAACATGAAATTAAAGTTGTTTTAAGTGCTCCTGTTCTACAAATGAAAAGAAACCACCTAGGTCTACAAGATTCCATCAGAAGTGTCAAGAACAAAAATATCTATTTTTAGCATATGGAAATGCCAAACCCCACCAATGCCCCCTCCTCTAAAACAGGAGGCCTCCTACGACCAGATCCACCTTCCCACCTGCCTGGACATCCAACCAGTCTATTTTTATTTATTTTACCAATAGCAGAACCTGTTTTATTTAGTCAAGAGAGAGCCATACGCATGCAAACGATGCCATCTAGTGGAGCAGCGGATTTACCACCGGCAGGGAACGCAGTGTGCACAGCCATGCGTTTGCTCCATCTCCGACTCCCTGCGGCATGCACCAAGTGCTGCACGACCTTCGCAGGGCTGCACAGCCCAGACCTGCGCCTAAATGGAATGGAGGGAACCGGTGACTGCAGGAGTAGAGTCTTGCTGGTGCTCGCCTGAAGGGATTTCCATGCTGCGCGTTGGGGCCACGAGGCATCCCCGTGGGGACTTTTGGTTAAGTTTCTCTGACGGCGACAGAACATTAACAGCTGCAGGAATGTGGCCACTTAATAACCTGAGTGTCATTACCAGGAATATGAAGCATTCAACTCCTTAAACAAATCAACCAACCCCACAAGAAAATAATTCTAGACCAAATCAGAGTGCTTACACTCTGAAAATAGGCAGGTCTCCTGTCTCCTTGCTGCAGTTCACCAGTTACATGCAAGGTACTCCAGAGCTATAATAAATAAATGACACACATCCCCTTCTGTTTTCATCCATTTCTGAAAGAAACAGATTCCTTGCTCTGAAAAAGATCTCACAGATATCTATGTCTCACTTCCTCCCAGGACGTATACATTCATGCAACATTTGGGTTGCAGCATGAAAGCGGAATTGCATCCTCCACCCATCTCTGGCTGTGCAGCTCCCAGTTGTGGTGGCAGCACTCCACGCAGGCTGCAGAAGCGTTTCATCTGAAACCTCTTTTCACAAGAATTAGGACCTCAAAGACGCCAACACTCATCCGACTCCCCCTGCCCCTGACAATGCCCTTTCCAAATAAAAGGCCTCATGCACTCACGATAACTATTACCTCCTTTCTGCATCATAAATATGAACACGTGGGACACCATTCTCTTGAGTCCTCAAATAAATTCACCTTCTAGTTTTGCATGTTCAGACTGTCAGAGCATTCGTTTGTGATCAAGCTGAGCAAGCAAAGATCTCACTATTTCTTTTACCTTCAGGGAGAACCACTCCCACATGGCTCACCAGCCTTCATTCTGGTTCAGCGTGGAACGTGCCTAGGTATACGACGTGTTTATTGCCAAGGGATCGACTTACTGCTTGAAATCAAAGTCTGATGCTGAAAACAAATGGAATCACCCAGTTTGAAGCAATAACAATTGAAATAAACGTTTCTGATGTTAAGGAGCCGCTGCCAACAATCACACATTGGGTCATTTCTGATATCCACAGCTCCAAAGAGAAATCGCTTAAACAGCTGTTTATCTTTTGCACAGCAACGCAATTCAACCTGACAGCAAAACCGATGGAAAAGTAGAAAGTGGAGGGTTGTTGCTTTAAGCCCCCCCTTCCCGAGCCACCCCGTTACATAAGCCCTCGCCGCGGTGCCTCAGGATCCCATCTGGATGGCAGTCGCCACCCCACGTGCCGCCAAGAAAAACTCGCTTCGGAATCAACAGCGAAAATTTCTCCCCTTCCGAAGGAGCTTGTGGCTTTGGGAAGGGCTGGCACGGCAGAAACCTGAACGCTGCGGGAATTCGCCGACATTTGACTCGCAGTCAGCTCGAGGCATCTCCCCGCTTTGCTTTTTAACCCTTCTGCAATGAAGGAGAGAAAGTTCAGAGCAGGGAGGGAGAAGCGCTGCAGCTCTCTGGAATTCCGTTTATGAGGGTTTGTGAAATCGCAGCTCCGCGGGCAGGCGGCAATGAGCTTTCCAGATGGACGCGCGTCGCTCCTGCACCCACCGATCTGCGTTGGGGCCGAGCTGCTTTTCCTCTCAGAATGTCAGGGATCACATACTTTATCTTAGACTCCTTGTGTCTTCTAAAACCACACTGCAAAAGCTCATTTTTTGTCATTCATGACCTTCAACAGTAAAGAATCTATTTCTTGTGTAGAGTCCACTGAAAGTTTGTCAGTGGAACGTATTTGAAAGAGGATACTTTATACTGAAACTACCCAAAAAAAATGGTATTTTCTTTATGCAGGGACTGAGCCCAAGTGATGCTGGGGAGCCACCAGCCTCCACCACACCAGCATCAGTAAAGAACGCTCTGCACCCTCCTGATCAGACCCCAAAGGGACTCTACCACCGCTCACTGCAGCAGCTGCCCTGCAGACGGCTGGAACCCTGGGGACATTCACAGACAGAGAAATCAGTCCAAGGACTGGCACAGCTGGGATGCGAAGCCTTCCCCTCCCCTGGTAACTCCAGGAGATGATGGAGAAGGCCCCTGGACGCTGCCCTCAGCACTAATTCTGAGTGGTCCAATCCTTCCTGTTGACATCAGGGTCTGGGGTTTTTACTACAGGAATCTGCAATGACTTCTGAAATCCACTGCCCTGATTTTCATTTAAAAAAAACAGCTCTCCCTTGCCTAAATTGCCGTATTTGCAGCAGGAACTTTCTAACTGAACACATCTTTCTGATAAATTGCACAACGTTGGCCCTTTTTACATTATGCCCTCCTGAAGCACCTTTTAAAATCACGGAGGAAACTGGCTTTACGTTCACAGGCTGATCTGAGTGTTTCAGCTGCCTCCCCAGAAACGAGGAGCAGGGCACTGCAGCACGTACTTTAAGCCTGGCCAAAGTGGAAAAGCATTGACAGGATGGAACAATCACGCTTCAGCCGTAAAGAGATGGTCCAAGTGACCTCATGCATGAGTTTTCTTCTTTCTCTAGAGCCCATGAACTCACACACGCCTGACAGCACATCATGCACAATCAAGCTACATGCAGTCACAGTTGCAACTGACAGGCTAGGCAGCTGCTTACATTCAAGAATGGAAAATTAAATTCATCGCATTTATGATGCGAAAACAACAGGAGAAGCGTGAAATGGAGAGAGAAAAACATCCTGCCAAACAAATTATTTCTTCTTCCCCAAATTGCCACCTTTATTTCGGTGTATTAAACAGTAACTGGCCAGGAAAGTAATTGAAAAACACATAAGTACCCAGGAAAGAAGAAAACAACAGCCAGTATTAAATTGTAGAGTTTACATAAAGTCAGTGAGCAAGTGCCAGCATTGATGCCATTTATGAGAACTGCGGTGCCGAGATAAACTCAATGGGTTCTCATATTATCTTCTAGCCTAGCCTCAAAAGAGGTTATCACATCCCTCCATGTGGCAACATTTAATTGATTCACAAAGCAGCAGCTATTTGGAACTGAAGCCAGACTTCTGCAGCTCTCAGGAAGACAACGGGCTTGGGGAACGCAGCACTGCTGCATCAAGGCCTTTCCCGAGGGTCCTGTACCGAAAAAAAAGTGCTTTTTGGGTATCATAAAAGCATGACAAATGTTTTCTTCCACTTCTTTTCGTTTAAAGACATGTTGAGCTCTCAGACTGGTTCTCACTCTCTGCTTGAGGTATGAGATAGTTCAGCACCTCTGCAGACTCCTCCTGCTCTCTCCCTCAGCTCTCTCTGTGGCAGTACCACTACCACAGAATGAACCAACAAGCAGCTTTCCCAAAATCATCAAATGGCCGTGGTCCACTCGGTAAGATTCAGAGCAGAGGTTCTGAACAGCACTTGGCTCAGGAGAACCTGCTTCAACTCCCCCATTTGCCACAGGCATGATGGTGCAGATCTGGGCAAATCCTTGTCTGCATGTATTCAGCTCTTTGAACTGTAAAATGAAGTTTGTCCCACCTCTAAGCCATGACCTGGCAGTCAAGAAATGCACTACAGCATCTAATAACACCCCTGTCCTCAAAGGAACAGGCTGAAGGGAATTTATGTTTCCAAACTCCTGCAGTCCACGGTATTTACTACTAGGAGAAGAAAATGTTGGCAAAAAGTATTTCCAGGGACCACAAGATTAGCTCATCCATGCGGATACAACCACGCAACTTCTTTTCAGAATACTACAGCTTGGGAGATTTGTTAATGTCCTGCATAATGAAGAAACAGAAGCATGGGTTAAATGGAAACATCAGCAGTCCTCAGCAATCCTCAGGACATCGCCAGCTCGAGAGCTCCCCCCGACCCAGTGCTCTTCCTCCAGCCTCCAGCGTACCCAGGGCACCACTGACTCTGGAGCTAGCTGCTCTGTGCAAGCTGAAGCAACAGTTAGCAATGTAGTCACAACTATTCAAGTTTTAAAAAATCGTCAGTTTCTAGTGTTGATAAAATATTAGATAGGACAAAATGCCAATCTTCAAAGCTTGACTTTTCTTGAGGTTCTCCATCTGTCTCCTGATGGAATCCAAGATGTAGCTGCGCGTCTCCAATTGCTGATAACCAAGACTTGTAGCTGTCTCTGCTGCAGCAACCTGCAACAGAGTGCTTTTATACCACCATATGTGTACTGTACACTCTGGCAGGACAATATTCAGAAATGAGACACAGTGTGAGTTATAAACAGGTACTGAAAGGAAGACAGAGTGGAAAAGAAGTGTATAGAGATTGGGAAGGAGAATGGAGGAAAAAAGAATGGGCATAATTTATAAAAATATGGCAATAAAAGGCTGTTTTAAAGTGGAAAAAAAAAAGAAAATACTAAAGACATCTGTATTTATAGTATACACTTTCAGTAACTGCAGTGTTTGTTTATATCAAACATTCTACATAATGACAAGAGTCTGCAGCATCTCATAAAACAGATCCACTGCTGGGAAGTGTAACAGCTTGATGCAACTTAATACCTCTCCCCCAACACTTAAAAGCATGACGATGCTTAAGCAGGATGGAATAGAAGCGTGGCATATTTGGTTTTAACCCTGCACTGTGATTAAGATCTAACTCTTCACCGAAAGCAAAAGAGAAGCTGAAACAGAAGTGAGTTACCCTGCGCAGCAGATTTCACATGACAAGCTCCAAGTTGCGTGGACTGGCCCAACTTGTGTTGTGCTGGGGTTACGGGCACGAGTCTGCATCTACCAATCCACGCACTGGTCTGAGCAGCACACGCTACACTACCAAGCAGGAGTCCAATGTGTTTCCTATTACACGTATGCGGGTGGTCTGCTCCTCCATCGCAGGCAGCACCGGGTCAATGCCGTGCAGCAGCAGCGCTCAGTTCTACCTCAACACCTCTCGCACGAGGACGTACCTACGCTTCATTCCCCTACCAAAGCGTATTAACTTCTCCTTTAACAGAAGGATGAACTGAACGTTAACCCATAAATTCAAGTCTGCAAAAATTCACTCTGCAAAGCCCTGGGAGCAGACAGGAAAATCCAGCAGAACGGGTCTGAGAGAGGATCCTCAGTGTCCAGTACCAGCCAGGAACTCAGGGCACAGCTTTCCCCTCACACCGTTAGCGAAGGTTTCCCTCTCTCCTCCACCCAGCCATTTGTTTTGCATTTAATTTGAAGACACCAGGCTTCTCTCCTCCTGTCAAATTTGGCCAAAACTTGACAAATATGTTAAAAAATGATCGGTGAGCATCTGCAAAAACACAGGCGCAGATGCCAGAGGCCATCACAGAAATGACACACTAACAGCAAGGTTACACAGGGAATAACTCCTGTTGTTTCCTTTCGTCCTAGTACTGGTATTTTAAAGAAGATCTAGCCATAGTTGTTGGGCTTCTATGAATTTCAGAAAACCCCTCTCGATGTTTTCCAAAACCACATGTTAAATCATCCTTCATGTTATAACATTTCTTGTAAATGCAAAATTCTGAATTTGGAAATCTGTTTGTTTTTCAAACTCATTTGTGGAGACTGCTGTATAATCTCAAAGCGCTAAACCTGTATTTTCTGTTACACAATGAAAATTATAACTGCCAATGTTCTTATATTTCACCAGAAAACGTCTACATTTTCAGGAGGGTTGAAGTAATGAGCTCCTTAATGACACACACTGCGTGTAACTCATTTTGGTTTCTTGCCTAAAAACTTTCTTCAATATCACTGCTACTCCACAAGTAACATTCTACCACAAACGAAAATTTATACTTCCAAAGATAAACATTCATCTTTCCTGCGGTAACTCTTACGCAGCACATCAAGAATTCCTCATGAACATACATCTGCTCGTCCCCTATAGCTTCTGCATATTATTCAAAATATTTTCTATTAAATACAGATCTGGTTGTTTTCTTTTCCATCTAGAGAAAGAAAGGAAGAAATAGCTTTCCACTGACAAAAGTAAAGAAACCTGAAACAAAAGGAAAAATGAAATCCTTTACAGTGGCTAGAGCTTTGCTAGCTAGGATTGGCAAAAGCCAGGCTGATGACATTAGATTTTCATTTAAGTTTAAAATAACGCATCGAAGTATTACTGCTCACAGCAAAAGCAAACCACACAGCTAGGACAGCAGCATAATTCAGTCCCCATGCCAGCACTGCGCTCAGTGTTTGGTAGAATTTATGGAGCACAGCACCAACAGAAACCAGATGGGCTACGGGCTGGTAAAGCTACGCAGACACAGCGTGGCAGGGCCCTTCTCACTGCCTCTGTGACAAATGTTGGGGATGAAGCCGTGGCACAGATGAACTCTAGAGGAGTTCTGCAATGCAGCCAGAACCTCATCCTCGAGAGTTACGAGGCATCCATCCATATGCTCCCTCTCAGCACAGCAAATTCATAATCAAGCTACTGAAACCAAGCTCCACTTCAAATGAATTACTCGGAGTGATAGCATCACACGAAATCACCATTTCTGGGCCAGTGTTGCTACCAGTGGATTTATTGCTTCATGAAGCTTACATGAATCCCCTTGTTACCATAGAAGCTTTGCTGGTTTTGATGGCAGATCTCAATAACCGTTAACATCCAGGCACCCAAAGCAGCAAACTCCGGGCAGCCTCACACAGCGCACAGGTTTTTCAGAGCCACAGTCTCCACTTTGTTATGTATGGGTTCCCAAATGCAAGCAATGCACCAGTCAATGGGCAGAGGAAAACAATGTGGTTCGGATACCTGCAATCCCAAACTTCCAGAACAGTGCCCACGACACAGAAGGCACAAACCCAGTGTTCCTGCGCCCCTTGTTCAGGACGCTGCTGCCTGTCACCAGCTGCTGGCTGTGCTGCCGCAAGCCTCTTCCAGCTGCAGAGACCACCTCCACCATCTGAATTCTTTAGGATCAGAATGCCTCATCTAAGTGACATAAGCCCTAGCTTGAGCATTCAGTCACACAAACACTCCTTCCCCACGCTCACAGTTTCAAAATTCCTTTGGATCAGAATCTCCCTTAGAAAAACATATTTAACATGATTGCAGTAGAAACCTGATGTCTTCTGCTTCAGGTACAAGTTGGCCTAATGCAGCAAACTGAATGTTCTGTTGCCTGTTAGTTTCCCTGTGATAGCCAGCAAACTACCAGAAAAACAGGCCAATAGGGCTGCACTTCCTGAGCGCAGTTTAGCATAAAGAAAGCAGAGCAGTATCATCAAATATCTTTCTATGCTACCATTAAGCCCACTGCCCTAACAGAAATGTAAGAACAAAACATCACATTCTCCAAACGCCAGTCACAATAAGCTCTCCTGGCGATGTTCTTAAGCCTTAATTGGCATTTCAAACTGGCAATCGCATACAAAACACTTTTGTGTAACAAATCCACTGCTAATCCACTGGCCACCTACATAAGGACTGCCTATGAAGAGTGAGATCTACCGGTAGCAATGTTGGTCATTTTTAGACACAATTCTACACGAACCTGTAAGTCCTGCTCCCTCTACACAGCGCACATTGCACAGGTATCGCAACAGAGTTGGTGCGTGCGTCAGATGCTTGGATGTCTGTGAGGCCATTGCCTACCTCCTTTGCTGCAAAATATTTGCACCACAGCACAGGGAAGAGCCTTGGCTCTCCTCACTGAGTAATCCCCTGCTAGAAGCCACCATATCACAGCAAGATGCATATTTCCAGATACCTCTTCACTCCTAACCAGGGGCTGTGACTACTATATCCTATATGCAAAACACATTTAATTCCTTTCACATTGCCAAAAACTGCATCTGCAATAGAAGTAATATCTGTTCATTACTGCATAATAGCTTTAATAACCAAAAAATTCACGCACCCCACAACAGACAGTCATGCATTAGCACCCTGTGCATTCTCGTTTTGAATCCACAGACTCTATGATGCTTAATCTCTCCTTCGAAGAGACTGCAAATTTCTTCCATCTCCATGTCAGCAAGTCTTTTGAAATAATGCACACAAATGAAAAGTAAAAATTAAGATGCAAGACTATTATTTTGAACACTTGAGCAATATTTAAATATATAATTTGTTTCCTTTTGTGATCTCTTTCATTTTAGCCAAAGTAATATTTGCTAGCTAGATCATTTGCTACACTTGGTGTGCTTGCAGCTGGTAGTTGCAATTAACTCTGAATTCAGATTTCAAGACTGAGGAATTTCTGGCCCACAAGAACCTAAATTAAAGCAGTCCATTAGGACTCCTTCATAAACAAAAGCTAAAAAGCCATCTGTCTGGCAACAGCAACAACAACACATACCCCACTCTCACAAAACATAGCGTGACTGCAAGTAGCCAACAGGCGCTGTCTTACCCACACAGCGTACCCCGAGCAGTTCCAGAAGCATACTCACAGCGAATTCCATATATCATGAGAGGATCAAGCTGCTTCTTCCCATGCTTCCCCTGGCCCGAAAGGTTGGAGATGGCCTGAATTTCCCGATGGAAGAGATAATCGAGCAACGTCAGCGCCATCTTCTCAGCTGTGCGGCAGTTGGTGCTGATGTGCAGCATGTCAGCGGGGGTGATGGGGCAGCGGACCCGCATCTCGGGGTTGTTCTCATCCCCGAGCCACGTCCCGTTGGGGTAATCCTCTAGAAACAGAGATTGTGGAAATTCTAATTGTGACCAGGAATGAAACAGGTTTGAGTAACAATCAGCATTCCTTAAGTTACCATGAGCTCTTCCAGTTTTCCCCGTAGTCTCCAGAAGCTCCTTTCAAACCTAGAATGGCTGACAGGCTCACAAGATCTCCTATGGGTAAAAAGTTATTCTCAAACCCACACCACCAGTGACCAGAAGCAATGACCATCAACATTCTGTCCTACAGAAGGAACTGGTGCCATCAGTCCAAATGTCTAATTCAGCTTTTAAGTGTCTCACGTTAGAAGCCATCAGCTGAAAAAGCACGCTATAGCCACAGTGTTCTCATTCTTTAACAAGTTAGCCATCCCCTAAAACCGAAGATTAATGCAACCCCACTAGATGCTCAAAGTATAGCTAATTTCAACAAGCTAGCAGCTTTGAACTATGTCTCTCCCCAAAAGCATCAGATTTAAATGAGTCTAAGCAAGATTACAAATTTAAGAAGTTATAATCAATAGCGTTACTTGATCACTTACAAAAAAAGTATTTAAGAAACAGCAATAATTCAAAACATAGACAGAGAAAACAAAATATTGTTCTTCCTTCAAATTCACTGGCCAGTAGTCTGTATTATTTCTTAAAAACACAGCCCACCAAGGAATCGCCCCAGCATAAAGACAATACATTAACCATTGGTCATCTCCCAAGCGCATGCTTCCTTCTAGTCAAGGATGAGGTCATTAGCAGCACAACGTATTTTAACCTTAATCACTGCCAGAACTATACCGAACTCCTCCGTGTACACACGCCCTTGGGTATCTCCAGAAGATTTTTCATTTAGTCCCAATGTCCCAGTTTGGCATAAAACTATGAAGAAAAACTACTCATTTTAAGAGAAATACCAAGCCCTCACTGTAATCTAACCTTCGGCAATGCCAGAAATTGGTGGACTCAAGACGGACCAGGACCAGAGCTCGGGATGAGTGGTCACTGACAGAGCACGGGATGCAGCATGCTACACAGGACGGGATGCTCATTCCAGCGCAAATCCTGACAATGCTAACAGGAACTGGGGAGAACAACAACTGTTCACTGACAGACCATTTGGATTTGCTTCCTGTGTTTGCTCTTTGTGGCATGAAACACAAAGCTTCCTCACTAGGAGTCGCTCAGCCCTTCTATACCAGAGCTTTGTACTACTTCCTTGCTGTTCACATACCTTCAGAACAATGAAAATGTGGAAAAATCATTCAATTACATGATTTATGTCTCGTGAAATGCCTCTGAAATGGAGTTTTATGGTTCACACGCAGACACAAATTCCTGTTTTCCATAACCCCCCCATCACATAATGAAGTGACAGCATTCTGACAGATGAGCACTGCTCACGCTGACCCTCAAGCAATCACAGCTTGATTCCAAGAACTGGTACAGGTTGAGCAGCCTGCATTTTACTAGGCTATAAGCCAAAAATACATGCAATAAAACTTAACATAAAAGGACTCAAACACACAGAACACTTTTTCACCACGACCTTCAGGCTGGGTCATACCACATGCGTCAGATGCAAGTTCACTGCAATGAATAATGGCAGTATGAAGCAACGTTAGATTATGCAATACTGCTGTATTGTCATAAAGAACAGATTATCAAATATAATAATTTGTAAGGAAAAATATGTATCACTGATTTATATAGCAGCTAGTCCCTCAACACCATTTCTGTTGAAATCAAAACTTAATGCTCTGTTCTGAGTATATTTTATACATATGCTTTTATTTATATATAGAAAGAATTTAAAACATGAAACATTTTTTTTTTCCTTGAACCTCACTTGTTATTCTACACCGTGTAACAGGGCACACTAGTGGTTTCCTGTGCACAGTACCAGGTGCCATCTGAAAAATAAGGTGGTTCAGATTAATTACGACTTGTTTTGAATGCCACTGTGTCTGGCCTCACCACAAGACTGGTTAACATTATCAGGGAAAATAACATTCTGTTCCCGAAGACAAATGGACTGTTTGATAAAAACTTGGACAGAGCTGGCAAAGCAAAGATGCCACTGGATAAATGTGAAAGATTTTCAGAAAAAAAAAATCTAGGAAGCCTAAGTAAGATTCTACACCTTCAAAGCCTTACCACCTTACCAGTTCACAACTACGATCAGATGCAAGTTATTAACGCAGCTGGAACACCTTCCATCTGTACTCTTGTTTAACAAACACTATCAGCCTACATGAACCAAGGATTTTTATCAATTTGCAGAATACTCAGTTGTGGGTTTTTCCNTTTTTTTTTTTTTTTTTTTTTTTTTCACTGGCACCAAGTCCAGAACATACTGTTTTTACCACATGCAACTGTCCTTTTATTGCTAGCAGCCTGGAAAAAAAGACACTGCCTTGTTATTCTGACCTATGAATGCAATTCTCTCTTGTATTTTCATCTTTCTTCTACTGAAAGCTTCCTTTTGCCTCTATACCCTGCATTGGAACAAGTCATCATTAAAGAAAAGCAGTTATACAAAACTACCAGCAGTCTTTGCACATACCCACAAGGCTGCACTAACTCTTCAGTTCAGTCCAAACCAAACCAGTCTGAATGTGTCATGCAAATTAATTTCCCTGTGTTAAAGTGCAGCCTTCTACAGGAAACTCTTCCTGTCAAAACATCTGAAACAGCACCAAAACACTGCTGGCAGGGACAGACCGATGATTCAGAAGTGCATGGTGACATGGTAACCTAACAAAAATTCTGACTGCTGGATGGATGTGCACAATCTCCTCCCCACCTCCTCCCTTCATACGCATTTTGGGTCACACACAAACACACACAAGTCACCACCACCCAAACCTGAAGAGCTGAGATCCTCAGGCTTTGCTCTGTGACCATTTTGTGGCAGTGGAACCTACACAGCTGGAGCTGAACGTGACAATCTCACTGAGCTACCTGAGGGCACAAAAGCTGAAGCTCTCCTTATCAGGTATGAAAATCTTCTTCATACCCAAGTGTCAGCACAACTGGCACCTTGCACACTGCAAGCATGAGGAGACTGACACCCAAAATAATGGTGAGAAGGGGCAGTGCAGTGCCAGCTAGGAGGGAAGGCAGAAGTGCTCTGAGCAAGCAGAGTGGTAGGGGAGAAGAGAGACTGAATAGGGAAAGAGACAAAAAGACAGGGAGTTTGATGGAAGTTCTTTTCTCTGAGCAATTATTCAGTCCATAAATACTATTGATTAAAGCTACCTCACCTGAAGCTTCTAGCAGCCAAACCTCCTTTTATGCTCACTGTAATGGCTCTTTATGTGAATTATCTGGCATTGTATTGACTATCTGGATAGGATCTAGATGAGCCAGGTTATTTAGGGCACGCATTGCAACAGTCAGATACTGAGGTGGGACTCCACTAGGCACTGCACACCACACACAGCAGCACAGCTTCTGCTTTAAAGACTGCCAGAAGACAAAGAGCATATGAAGGGCTGGGGAGGAAGAACACAGCCAGGTAACACACTCTTCCTAGAGATCAGCAAGCATAACTGCACACACACCTGTATGTCAGCGCAAACAAACTTCTGGTTTCACCCTGAAGGATTTTTCTTTCATTCATTTTCCCAATGGCCTTGTTGTCCCACTTAAACCCTGGCATGCAAGGTGCACTCTGGAAAGGAGCTACACTTTGCTACTAGGTGCTGAGGGAAAGCTCTGCCTTGTGCTTCTGTATGCCAACGCCGTATCACCAGAGAAGCGGCTCTTGATCATTTCTTCTTCTAGTGTTAAAAGTCCTGATGTTTTTATCTGATTTGCTCTCTGCACTCAGAAACTCATTTCAATGACAGACAATCTTAGTTTCTTGCTCCTCTTCACTGTTTTTCCAAGATCAGAAAATTTGCCTTTATCTCCATTCTGCTGAATCCGGAGCTAGTTTGCTTTGCAATGCTGTTTCCAAATCTTTTTTACTGTATTAAGCCCATCTCCTTTATCTCAGCACACAGCTGACCATCCCTCTGTGACCAGAGAACACAATGGTTTCAGCAAGCACGCACAAGCAGGCAGAGGAGGCTGGGGCTGCCGTGCAATATGTCAAGGGAAGAACAACTGGACAAAGTCACCGTAGACTCAGGCTCACTCTTGATGTGCCCACGTGTTCCCACCCAAGGAGATGGCAGACCCTGCACTGCTACCCACATCTTTCCACTGGGACACATCCATTGGACACCAGTGACCGCGCTTGCTTTAGCAGCAAGGTCGGGTGCAAATCTGGCATTTGCAGCACAAAAAATAACTCGTTGCTGCAGTTAAAGGCAGAAAGATGACTTAACCTTAAGACAAAAAGACGACCCTGTTTCGAGAGGCATTAAGTAATATTTTGGCTGGTATGTAGAAGATTCTGCTTCTTTTTAAACAAACTCGTGCCAAATAGCCCAAGCCCTTTGCCTCAGCAAGAGCTCACGGGGTGGTGATTAACAGAGAGAATACAGAACACAGCCCCTACTAACACACAATCATTAAGCAGATAAAACCAGGTTTAAGCAGCAGTGCCCAGCAGGCTATACGCTAACTCTAAATGTAGCTCTGTGTTTTAAAGCTTGTTCCAAAAGAAAGGCTAAAGAACTAACTTAAAAGCTCTGCTCCCCAAAAACGTCAGCAGCCCTGGATACAGAACCGGAGGCTTTCACCTAACTCTTCTTAAAGGAAACAAGGGAAACACAGCCAGAAGATTCCCATGGAGGGCAGAAACGGTGTCATGCAGTCTGAAAATAAATCTTGCGCTCGTGTTTTCCTCAGCTTTCTTCCACGCACAACACACAGCGAGAAAGAACCTGTAGGTGTGTGCAGCTCCAAAGCACGCGTGTTCCAGCCAGTGACACGGTGCGTACAGGAGCCTCAGCACAGCACCAGTCACACTGCTCATTTGTTATGAATAAGGCCTCAGCTTCAGCATGTGGTTAAATCTGAGGCAGAAATAGGGAATAAACTGACTGTATGACTCATGGAAGGCCACAGAATTTGTTTAACTGAAGCAGAAATTAAGGACTAGGGACTCAGCTGCCATTTAAAATGATCAGCTAAAAAAACTGGGATAAAATTGAGAAAATTAAAACCCATGGATTTAGAAAGCCTTTCAAAAAGCTCCTACAAAAAGCATGTCGTGTCAGCAAATCGTATCTCATTTAGATTTTGCCCATTTTGTTTAATGCCTCGTTGCTATATTTAACTTCACACAGTGGACCAGAGCGCTAATTCCAAACACCACTGAGTCACTTGAAGGAAACCTCTGAGGCTTCTGAACCCGTTTGCTCCCAATCATCAAAAATCAATGCTGTTCGGTTTCAGGTTTCCTTTGGCTTTAACCAGTGACTGAGTTCTTGAGGTCCCACCAGTCTTCACACACATTCAGTACTGTCTCTAGGTATGGAAGAAGGTTGCTGTGCTGGAAGTTCATTCTCACTGCCTGCATCTGGCCACAAGGAGCTCAGCAGGGAAAGCAGAAGTTATAACACAAATTGCAGGATTTGATCTTAATAGTGAACTGAAAATCCTGTAGATATCTGGCCACTGCTGCTTGGTATCACAGTTGGAAATTGTGAGCTCTGTTTAGTACCACTATTGTAAAATAATCGCTTCAGATGCAAAGTTGATGTGATGGATTGTGACTAAACAATTTTCTTTGGAAAAAAAATTATTTCTCCTTTAATTAACACACTATGTAGACCAGTTTTCTGTTATCTTCCTCAAAAATAGGCATGTTTACGTTTCTAATTTTTTGGATAGCCTTAAAATGCAGTCAGAAGAATGCTGAGAAAGCAGATATGACACCAAGCCTTCACACGTGGTGCCAGCCATCACGTCTCAGCGTGTCGAGTTCACTGAACCCAATGTTAAATCAATGGATTTTGCTGTTTTATTGATATCACTTAAAAACAGCCCTCAAGCAGCTCTGTTTAAGAGTGTTTCACATACTTGGACAGTGTGTTTCTTTCTTAGTAATTTCAAAGTCTTGGCTTTAGCTTAGACTTAAGTACGATTTGCTTTTAAGGCAGCACAGCAATGCTGAGTGGGGCATTCCTACACTACAAAGATGAGAGCTCCTGCCTTTCTCTCTTCCGTATTAAAAATAGGACAGTGCCTCCATTGTCAGAGAAACAGATTTAAAAGAATAACAACGTGAATGAACGTCTCAGGAACAGATGCTCCCCTTGTCTGTGCAGCAGGTCACGGATCAGAAACTTTAGATGTTACCATACACTGAATATGTAAGAGAAAACTACCATCATAATATTCCCTATATTATGAAATGTCTTATATCTTGAAAGAAATACATCAACCAAAATAATGCTACGGATAGGCGTGTAAGTTGAGTATCCTCAGAGTGCCTTCAGATACCTTATTATCGTAAGTACTCAACATCTGAGCTTTGCTGCTAAATTCAAGCAGCTGTTAAAGTCAGCATTTTGTCTGTCCACAAGCTGCAAAAAAATAGCACATTCTGTTTATACCAATACTCTAATGGGAAATTTTGAAGAGCAAGTCCTTGTAAAGCTCTTCAAGATAAACCTCAAAATCTTCAGAGGAAACAAAACCATCCAACCATCGCAGAACAAATTTATTGAAAAAATTAATAAATACTTTTGGACATTATCCATTCTTTGCTTTCTGCTGTTGGCACACATTTGGTAAACAGTACTTCAGTGCAAAGATCTCAAACTACTATTTAGTTCAAGCTCAAGATTTATCAGAAAGAGCTCTCTGCAGACTGCTGTTACCTTCTATGCACAAATATCACCCAGTCCAAATGAGAGATCACACAGCAGCAATGGCCACGCTCTTTGGCTGTTCCCTGCTAATCCATGTGTGCAACGCTCTTAAATCAGCTCCGAGCGCTGAGGAAGGCACTGGGCAAGTACAGGACAAATACAGCCCAGAAATTTTACAACACAACAAGGCAGGAGAAATGGGTGGATTGCAGAGGTGGATGGGCAGCACGGAGATGGTGGGCACAAAGAAACAAAAGAGCACAACAGCACCTTTCCGTCTCAGATGTTATAACAACAGGGCAGGTTCCTTTTAGGTGCTGATCATTTGAAAACCTATTCACCGCCCTTAACAAAGCTTACTTGCTCATAGCTTTTCCTCACCTAACGTTAACACTCTGCAGTCAAAAACGTTAGACAAACACATTTGAGAATGCCAGAATATTTTTTAACAGATTTGTGGTGAGCATGAAGTGCACACAGCTGCCAGGTTACAGCTTAGGCAACTGAAAACCAACCCCTGACAGGATTACTGCCACATACCAGTACCAGAAAATTCATTAAAATCAGAAAATAATATAGGTACTTAATATCAGGGGTTTAAAACTTCTGTAACTTAAAACTAGCGTGGATCTAACGTTCTTCTCAGTATCACTTTCTCCAGAGGAACACAAAATCCAAAAGAACGCAACAACATCAGGACCAAAGCTTTCATGAGGCTCTCCCACCCCACAACTGTATCACTGGAATTAATGAAATTAACGAGATCACCTCCCTCGCTGTCTCCAGCCTTCACAGCACAGTGAACTGTACAATGCTGGAGGGTGCCTATGGCTGAAGTCCCACACGTCAGCACACCTGAGCGAAGGATCACCTCCCTCTCGATCACAGGTACACGGATGGATAAACCATTTAACACGCACAACTAAACGCTCACAAATGCGAACAGATAAATCAAGTTTGCAACAGATCCTGAAGTTTTACAACAGCTCGCGTGCACAGACATGAAGCCCAAGTGGAGATGTTTTAAAGATGTTCATTAATCAGTTGCTCATTGGTTTTAAGCCTAATTAGAAAATTCAGGATATAGAAAGCAAAACTGTGTTTGAACTGGGATTATGCTGTATTCCAAACCTACAGTAAAATCCCATTCATGTCAAAATTAACCGGACTTCTGAAAGAGCAAGAAACACCTCCATCTACTGTGGACAGTTATGTTAAACAAATCTTAGTGATAAATGTTTGTTCCTTATTCTATTAAATGAGGAAGAGGTATAACCCATGCTGGGAACAAACAAAATAAAAGGACAGTCAACAAGAAAACTCCTCTAAATTTTTTAAACACAGGTTTCCTCCAGATTAAAGAAAAAGCACACAGTGCCTCAGGAAAACGTTCAATGAAAACGAGTGTGTTCTAAGCTACCACATGGGATTAAATGCAAACAATACATTTCCACATCTGTCAACTAAATGCTGAACTACCCACAGGTCAGTGCCACATTCAAAGCCAGCTGAAGACACGCTGTGAGCACGGATTCGTTTTGCTTTCTAGACACAAGCCAACAAGTCAGGGTCATCCTGAAAAAGCGCTGAGGCTCGCCTTTGTCACCCCCTCGTACTTTAGGGCCAATCCAGATTCCCTTGAGCAGCTCCAAGTAATTCAGAATCCTTTGACAGATGATGAAAGCAAGCTGATGGGTGCTGCAACTTCTGCCTAAAGGCTGCTGAAGAAAACAAGTCTGCACAACAGGCCTATTATTCTTCATCGCTCCCCTTATTAATAATTTTATTTGTGACATTCCGCAGGCCGGTTTGCTTATCATTCCCCCTGTGCACGCAGTCCTCTCTCATCTTCACGAGGGCAAAAGAGGTAAGCGTGGGGGTTATGAATCTGACCTCTCAAAGCATTCATCAGTCTCAGGGAGATTGCTAATGGATGACTGCTCTAAAGGTCTGAAGAAAATCAGATCTGGAGACATTAATGGATTAGCTGTTTCTCCAAAATTTACATACACAACAATCGTATGAAAGGCCAACAGCACATCTATCTGTGCAAGACTGTGCCAGACAACCACGTCAAAAGGGCATTATAGAACAAACACCTTCCTCGCGCTAGAAACTTTGCTCTGACAGAGCTGACGCAGAGCTGCCTGAAATACGATGAATACGCAGACTCCACAAAGAGCATGTTTTGCCGGTGAGCCCTGCCACACTGAGCACACTCCGTTTCCACTTGGGGATTTATTTGCTGAATGAGATTACTTAAAGCTTTCTCAGACTTTCCTGATTTTAAGTCTAAGCCGACACATGCTCTGTAAAGTGTAATTATTTTAACCAAAGTTGCAAAGTATTTTCTCCTTTCCCTCTCCAGAAGCATGAGGTTTCCTACCTCATGCAGCTTTGCAGTTATGCAATGAAAGCTCAGAGAACAGTTTCTGCTGTACATACTGAGCTATATGTATGCTTTCTAGTGTCAGAAATACAGTTTCTTCTGATGATGTTGTACATGCCAGATTTTGCTCAGAAATCTGTCTGCTTTTGTCAAAATTCCACAAGGCACATTTTCAGGGGAAAAAAATCTTTAGAAATAATACAGAATAATAATTTGCATTACCCTGAGCGATATCTGCGCTACAATAATTTCATCATTTATATTTGTGCCATTCTTCCTCCCTATCAGCCATATTAAAACAGCAAAAAAAAAAAAAAAACAGATCTGAAAACCTCCTCATCCACCCTTCTCTCTGCCTCCTCCAAAGAAGTATGTGATGTGTTTCACTGGTCTCCTTACTGGCACTCAAGCATGGAAAACAACTACGTGCTCTTTCCACCGACCTCAGTAAGCATACCCTGCGTTCAGCCAGCTCCTATAGCCAGGGAGGTCAGGCTTTACGTTCCACGGACTTCGGATCCAACTGTATTCAGAGCCAAAAATATTATCAGCAGTGGCTTCTGCCTGCTGCTTCCACCTGACCAATAGAGCTCAGAACTTCTCTCCCACTGGTTTCATCAGTCTGGGAGGAACAGGTAACTAGAACACAGCCTGGACATTTCAGGATTTCCCAGTCATTAGACATCGATCAAAACTTGAGCACAGAGGAACTCCAGACATTCCCTGATCTGAGGAAGCAGGGAGCTTAGGCTAAATTCACCCAGTTCCAGAAAGCATAGAATATGATTTTACTCATATGGAAATCAAAAAAGAATGCAGATAAAGTTATTCTGGAAAGAATTCAACAAGGAAGTTATACAATTAGTACAATTACTTCATGCAGATTAAAAATTAATTTTCTAGTCCAGTCTGACTTGTATTTCCATAGTGCTGATACTTCCATATCTGCAGTCTGAAGATTTTTTGAGAGACTCCTCAGCTACAGTCTCCTTTTATTCTCCAGTGACCCAAAATGAAGCACCCTTCAGAAGCAACTCTGTCACAGCATACATATAGCACAGATCTTAAAAGATTGCTATGAAACATGTACACTGTATCCATAAAAATCAAAGAAGACCAGGTTCAAATGTTCAGAACAACATAACAATGGAGGAGTGCAGGAGACTTTCAGCAGATCAGCATCTCAAGTTCAACAAGTATCAAAATGTACCATAACTCAGTGTCCCCTATCTCATCTTGTGATCGAAATTAGCAACTAAAATTCATTTCAATACTCCAACCACATAAGGTGGAGTGTCTTTATAAGGCTAATATAAAATTCTTAGATTTCTGTGTCCAAGTGCTAAATTTTTTGTTTGTTTCAGAAAAATCTGGCACTATTCTGTTGACAATGTTTTTAAAATGAACAATGTTATAAAATTTACAGTTGCTAAAATAACTACTTTACATTTGTAAGAATCCAAATAGTGGGTTGGCATAACAAGTTACAGGAGGAGATGGACCAGTCGGTATTACTTCCCACAGAAAGCATTTATCACCCTGAAACAACTCAGTGATAGGAGATCCTGCAGGTTGCATGTCTTAATTACACGGGTTTAAAACATAACACTGCACTGCTATAGTAGGGCATATGCTTTAAATTTTACAGGCAATTTTAATTAGCTGTTCTGCCTGCAAAGCTAGCACAAATAAAATCTGTATACTCATTCAGTTTATTATCCACCCCTATACGACGCCTGCTGTACTGCAGCTTCCAGCTGAATTTTAGTTCATCCCACCACCACATCTGTTTTGCTCAAGGAGCTTTATACTTAGACAGGCGTACCTTCAGAGTTGAGTGTAATAAGGGTGACATTGTTCCCAATGCTTTGGCTTCCTAATTGTCCACTGTTGGAAACGGAGTCACTGGCCTCTGAGCCACTCTCTCCGTCTTCGTTGTGACTGTCGTCGTGCCCTGGGACCTTCACCACTATGGTGTTCTGCCTACGTCCAGGAACAGCGCTACAGAAAAGAAAAGGATGTCACTTTGGGAGAGCACAGTCCTTGGTCAGGAGAAGCATCATGGTAAGGAAGTTAAAAACACTGACAGCTCCTTTAACAAGCTTGCTCCTGTTTACAAGTAAGGGCTATCCAGCAAAATAAAATTGAAGGAAAAGCAGCAGAATAAAGAAAAAGTTTCAGGTGCACACTTTCTAAATGTGTAGCAATGGAAAAGTCCCAGCCCAGTGTGCAAGTCACTTCAATAGCTTATGCAAATGTATTAAGAAAAATTACTCATTACAATCTCCAATTCCATTTACTTTAAAATTTGCTTTAGATAGTACAAAACGTAACAGCCTGACTGGGCTGCTGCATATTCTGTACTCAGCTGGGTAAATACAGGGTGCTGGCCTGTTCCCAAGCGATCAGGTATCCGCGTGAAAACATACGTAGCTATGGGCATTTTCTCAGCCATCAGCTCTCAGCTAAAGCTGAACTAATTCCAAATCTGCCAAGATGTCCTCTCCACACCAACAGTGAAGCAGTGCTTTGTACCTTTCCACTTGGGGTTTCCCCAGGCAGGACTGATGCATTCAATCAGCACTTGAATTTATTCTACTTTTTGCCCCACCATTACCTAGAACATTCCTCATTTTCACTTGGAATTGCTGCAGACTGCTGCTGATCTGTCAAAGGAGGGAGCGAAGGGGAAGGATTCCCAGAACTGCTACTAACTTGCTAAGGATATTTTCCAGAGAGTCCGCTGCTCTGCTCAGTGGCTCTTCCTGCCCAACCATCTTGGCTACAATTGAATTCTGCCGGTCGTTGTTCAGTATTACTGTGGTCTGGGGGACAACACTACAAGACAAAAATCAGAGAAGAAAACGGAATGTAAAGGAGAAAACATTTTAAATAATACCTTAACACAGTCTTCTTGTTTCAATAGCCTACTTAAAGAACAAGACCTAGAGCCTCTGTTTCTCTCCCAGCATCGCAGTCATCCATCCCGTTTGACATCTGCATCACTTTAAGTACTCATAATTCTTTCAGAGGATGGAAGGCTTCGATGAAATTATACACAAGTCCATGACCCCTGGAAAAGTGATGAAGAATCCATCAACCCAAGATACACTGCAGGAAGTCTGCAGCCACAGCTCCAAGGAGCCACAACATTCTTGTTCTGAAAAGCCTGGAAGCAAGCGTATCAGAGATACTACAGCCAACTTGCATGGCAATGCACCTTTGTTAGCAGGGTAACTCCTAGGAAAAAATGTGACAGTATTTATAGCAAAATCAGACAGTCAGCTTCGTTTGAAAGTATGTATTGTTTGCCAGGGTTGGAGGTGAGAGTGGCACTGGAGGCATCAGAGCAGACCTTTAAACAACAAGAAGCCTAAACCATCTCTTATGTGCATTTCACAATGAAAAAAAAAAAAAAATCTAAAATAAACAACAGCAAAGCAGTTAGCATTTGAAGCAATGAGAAACCAGAAAGCTTTCTCTATTACTTGCGATGACAACGCAGAATAAAATAACTAGAGAAGGGCTACAGAGAAAAACAGTAAGCCTGCAATACTACACAAAAGTACATCTGAAGCAAGCAACTGCCTTGGCATGCAGTTTGCCATTTAATTTGGTTTTGGACACTGTCATCGTTGTTCCCACACCATTACCCTATCTTCCAAGCAAGGCATCGCTTTGATATTTAATATGGTCTGCACCGTGGTCATGGTAAACTAAAGGAGAAACAGAACTGAGAAGAAATGGTTGTGTTTTAGTGACAGAGGAGGCTTTCTCCCTTCTCTTTGCTTCACACAGTACATAGTCTGCTATTGTTTTTCCTGGTCCAACATCTCAAACATAACTAATGGCCATTTATTTTCCTAACTGTATTCCTTGGCTAATTGTTGAAACAAATATGAAAGCCAAACAAATCAAACACATGTGATGACAGCAACTCTGTTTAGTTCAGCTGTAACAGTGCCTGCCTGCATGAATATTCATGTGTGTACATAAGCCTTCAGGCACCACAATATCCATCGTTAGACCTAACAAAAAAATAAGAAGCTGTCCTAAGAGCTAGCAATAAATGGACCTCAGCTTTGGCTCCACTTACATGGCAGGCCATGGAGCTTTTGGAAACAAAACACCCAAGGGCCTGATGCCCGGCTCCCCTCTCCCAGCAGTTGTAGCTGTTGCTAGTAACACACGGGATGCCTTGAGGACTGCCAGCGAGCTGCTGGACCGCAAACCCCGTGAAGCTCTGGAAGATGTTTGTCTAATCATGGACGAGTACAGAGTGTACTGCAGCTTACCGTGTTCATGTGAAGTTCACGTTCCATTAGGCAATAAATGGGTTGGGATTTTGGGGGTTATTTTAGTTGTTATCTGGAGTAAAAGGGTTTATGATGCTTTCATAGTGGCCTTTTGAACAGGGTCTCTTAATAAGAGAAACTACGCACATCACTAGACACTAAATTCTCCTACTTTAAAAAAAGGCAACTTCTGTCTTCCCCTGTATCAACATCAAACCTTTTAGGAAAAAAGCACAATAAACACTTGATAAAATACCCATGCACGGCACTGCAGACAGCTGCCACAGCCCAGCAGCAGTACGTGTTCTTGCTACACTTCCCATTGCAATGGCTTGGAGTTTTTACAGGCCAGTTTAAAATGTTCAAAATTTTTATACTTCCTTTCAGACATTACTATTTATCACCATCTTTATCCCGATTATTTGCCAGTGCCTTTTTAAAATTTCACTTACCAAAGCTTATTTTTAATGAACACTCTGAATAATTAATTGCAGCTGTAGAGATAAATTCAATAAAATTCCATTTATGAAGTCCCTAAGCTTTTGCTCATATTAAGTACATATTTGAAAAAAAGAGTCTTAGCATTAAAATTTGACAGAAAGAAAAGAAAAAGGGCTTGTCTTTTTTTAATAACTCATTTTTAAGGAAGACAATCTGGACAGTAAGCTACATTGCATATGCCTAATCTGAAACAATTTAGGATGAGGAAATACTTCACTGTAAGCCATCAGCACAGATCTATCCACTCCTCAATGCATCAATGTACGCTCAGGGTTGTTTATTAAATTCACAAACTTCTTTTTTTGCCTCCAAACTTACCCTTAGGACAGGCACCCATGAAAACACCAACTCCTCTCCAGGCATTATTCAACTAGGGTCAGGTTACTGAGAGGGAAAATCCACCACCACAGGTGTTTGGGAGGAGCCACTAACCAGACACACAGTTTTTCGGACACTTACTGTCCCGGCTATACAGCACAAAGGCAACAACAGGCACCACACGCACACGGACAGTCTCTGTAACAAGTCACAGCAACTGCCAACTTGTCCATCAATTGCTTTACCTTACCAAGTTGTAAGGATTCAGAGAACCCATAAACCAGTTTGGAGAGAAAAGTAGCTAAAGAAGTAAGAAAGTAGCTAAAAGAAGTGTTAATTTGGAGATGTTCGACACAGCACAACACATCACAGCCTCTGACCGATCTTTGTCTGTGGTTAACCTGAGCAGGAGCTCTGCACCTGTTTTCAAAATAGCTGACTGAAGTTTCTTGTCTACTGCCAGGAGTCACTGGGGAGTGGATAAGAGATCTCCTTCTGTGTTCTGGCATCTACTAACACACAAACTCTAGTAAAACCCATTCAATTCCATTTTGAACCTAAAAGAGGATTTTTTTTTTTTCATGTTTAATGCTTAACTCCTGAAGAATGATGCTTCCAAGAGTATCAGGAGGCAGAAATTTTTCAGAGCTGATGCTGTGAAACTTGAGCAGCTACTTATGTGGAAGAAAAAGAAAATAACAGTTGGGACCAGTACCAAAGAGGGGCATGATGCTTGCAGACAGGAGAATTCCACAGCAAGGCCTTAGTCTCCAGTTTGCACACAGGCAAAATGGGTATCTGCAAGATTCCCTGCAGACATGGGAATGTGCTTCCCAGTGAAGTCCCTCTGAGAGGTTCCATTGTCTGTTTGCAGATCTGTTTACTTCAGAGAGACAGCTACAAGAAATCTGCAGAACATATACAACTTTAAACAAGGAGTTTATGCAAAGTCAAAACACTGCGGCAACATTAAACAATCCAGCAGAGGAAATCACTAGATCTTACCACAGCCTACTGTATCCCCACATTGGATTATTCCAATTTATTTTTTTCAGTCTGTACACCTCATACTGAGGATGAATCATAATCGTTACTTATGTACTCAAACACAGAAAACAAAAATCGTGAAGAGGGAGGACAGCTTCTGATCCTCAACCAGATCCCAAATTAAGCAATTCTTCCTATCAGTGCTGCCAGTATTATACTTACGAAGATGATGGAAAGAAAATAGTAAAAGGGGTCAGAGGGAGTGCTTCAGAAACCCAGCATTGTTGCATAGGCTTCAGTAGTTTCCATTTATGTCTACATATTCCTTTTCCCATTAGCATTAGAACTTGGAGAGACTGCTTCTGCAATTTGCCTGTTCCTGGACACAACTTAGTAAAAATAAAATAAAATAAAAGCCATGGTGCTAGTAGATAGATTTACGTTTGGGGATTTTTTTTTTTTTAAAGTCATTAATCTGTTAAATTACTGGAGAAAAAAAAAAAATCTAAAAGAATAAGCATGCCAGATAATGATTTTCAAGCTTGTACACTTGGCCTCTGGCTTTTCTTTTCACATAAGAACTTTCTTTTGCATAAGAAAAATGCTGCCGAAGGTGATTCTCAATACGGAAAATGTGTGAGTCAGATAGAATCATTAGTCTCAACTCCTGTGTGCTTTTTTTTTTTTATTGCCAATAACCCATCAATCACATTATGTCAATGCCATAAAAGAACTTTGTCATCCTGGCACTGCCGACTCTTCTCCTCTTCCCAGATGAGGATTTCATTTAGGAGAGGAAAAAACAAACCAGAAGGAACTAACTAGCATTTCTCCATTCCACGAGGTGCAAAATAAAAAATTGTATCTCCAAATGGATGAAAACGTCTCGGAAAACTCACACTGAATTTTTCAGACCAGAAGTTACTCGTCTGGCATCTCTGGACACACTCATACAGACAGTTAACGGAATCTTCAGAGCAGTCCTCCAGCAGTTAAAGAAAGGATTACTCTGTTCAGCCTATTTCTGAGCCCCTTTGCACATAAAGGAATGAATGCAGCTCCTGATGTCCCAGGAGACAGCACGCTTGCCATCAGCTAGATGAACGGCGAGGGAATGCCACTCACCAAGAACAGCGAGACACCTGCTCCAGGACAGAGGACGCTCTGCAGGCACAGGAAGAGTTAAACTGTTAATGGCCCTGAACTGCCCGGCTGCCTAGCCATGGGCAACTGCCAGAAAAGCAGCACTGTTATCCATCACTTTAAGTAACAGTTCAGTCATCCAAAATTATCTTTGGATTCTACGCATCTGGAATATCACGTCAGAGCAGACACCGTGACGGCAGCGGCAACGATGAGCTCCCACACGGAGACAAGCCAAAGCACACCAAGCAGCACGGGAGGGAGATCCACGTACCTGAGAGCTGGGAAAGCTGGAATGAAGTCCTAACAAAGATAGAGCAAAAGCAGAATTCCTTAAAACACACTGTTTTTAAGGAAACACATTCCTTAAAACATTTTAAGATTTAAAATATTTCAGCTGGAAATTCATTGTAAAAGCCACACATTGCCCAAGGTACAAAAGCCATCCACGTAGAGTTTATGGTACTTGACCTCACCTACAGAGACTGCCTCTGAGCTGGCTGACGGTCAGAAAGAGGTGAACCACTGGCTTCCAGATCAACGCTATCAACCAGTTTAAAAACCTGTTAAAGCAGGTTATAACCAAAATATCAAATGACTCTATTCCTACAGGCAGAAAAGTCAAAAGGAAAAAAATGACGCATCCATATATATTACAGAAAACACCTGCAACACTACCACAAAGTGCAACTGAATGCAGAAGTGTCAGCTGGCTTATTGGGGTAAAAGGGCAAAAAAGGAAACCTCAGAGGAGACAAAACATGCAATCAAAAAAATGTAGACCAATCTGTTAAGCTATGTCATGAACATGAGACTAAGCACCCCTTTACAAGCTGCGAAGAATTGTGCAGATTTTATGATCCAAAATCAAGTTCAAACTATCCTGCTATGATCCACTATTACACAGTTGGCTACATTTCCTTTTGCTTCCCAAACTTTCCTATGATTTCCAGTATCTGCCTTAGAATCATCACCCTAAATGGACAATCTCGGTCTTCAGCATCACGACTATAACATTAGGCTTCTGCCATCGGAGCTAAACACACAGCTCACGCAGAGGCGGTTCCTAAGTGGCTCTCAATGTACGTGGCTGGTTCTGTTCTTTCCATAACTACCCAACAGTTATGTACACTTGCCGCTACACACACATTTTTCTACAGAGGCCAAGGATGCTGCTTCTCTGAGGGCTGGTACTGAATCCTTACTTTCCACATACAACAGTTGATCAAGAAGCACCACACTTCACTTTTTACAAATTTCAAAAGATATTAGGAGCAGACTTCCTGTCTCATACTCCACCCTTCAATATGGAACAAAGAGACTGAGCTAAAGGTATGCAAAAATGCACAGTTCCACAGAAGGGAAAAATTCCGTTTGGAAAGCCGTTTGGATTCCAAATGGCGCTCTTGACGTTTGGAAACGTATCAGTTAAAGAGCTGCTGCTGCCGAGCGAGGCAGATGGAAGGCTGGCCCCTCGCCACCTCACCAGCCTCGCTGAGACCCCGCTCCCCACGCGGCTGCTCCGTCCCACTGCAGCTCCGAGTCCACCTCCAGCTCTTTCCCACCTTGCTTAAAGCAAAACGAGGACCCTCCAGAAAACACTGCAGGTGACCTTTAAATGCCCTGCTAAGGTCTCGTCTTCCATCCGCGACAAGCCCAGCAGGTTTTGCCGCTTTTGAAAACAGTGCCACTGGTACGTCAGTCCCCGTGAACAGGTATGCAGGTTACTGCAAATCACAGCATGGAAGTTAAATTTCTGCCACTTCCAAAGGAAGAATAAATTCTGCCCCCAGCTGCCTCAAGCCGGCTGGGTGCTCTCCCCTTCATTCCTTCTTTTGTTGTACTCAGAACCAAGCACCCCGACTTACAGGGGAAGTTTCAAGGGAGAGCGCTCCTAACACCAAATTTTTGACCCCTAAGCATCTCCAGACACTAACATGCAAAATATTTAAATTCTCAGAACTGGAATCCAGACGAATATACAAGGCTTTTCTGCCCCCTTCTGTTTGCTGCGTTTGATATATTACTTCTTAAGATACATACTTTGCAGCATGTGCTTCCATAATCCGGTACACTGCTTCAAATATATTAAAATTCTAGTTTCACTGAAATAAAATCCTAATAATCATTTTCTCCCATTTTACAACAGTACCGAGGTAAAAAATATTGCATTGCATTAAACACAATCATCCTTTTCAAAAGTTTACTTAGGCACGAGGATAAGCCCAAGCCACATGAAGGCATTCCTCCAGCACCACATTTCAATCTGTGTACCCTCTACCTTTATTTCTTACGTAAATAGCTGGCTGTGCTCGTGGTACCACAGAATGAAGGTAAATGTTCTGCTTTCCCCAGAAGTTACATACTATGGCCTCATGGGGTTTGGCAGCAGTGTAGCTCAATCTGCATTCTGATGCTGCTGTAACTGGTTTTAAATGATTTCTCTTGCACACCAGTTACACCCGTGAATGCCCCCCCTAATCCACAAATGTACCTCAAAGCCTGTCTGATCCCTGCAAATGCCTCCCTCTATGCCCTTACAACTAAAGGATGTCCTTGGCTAAAATGTCTTGGCACCGGGGGCAGATTCTGCGCGCGCTCAGCGTTCAGTTCTTAGCTTACTGTTAAGAACAGCAATATATTGCACCACCAGGGACTGTGTGCAACTGCGTTTCTGGTTTTGTGCCATACGTTTCAGATTCAGTAAAGCCTCAGATGCAGAAAAAAGTTCCCGTATATTAGCTAAGTGGCAATAAATGTTCATCCACATGTGGTTCAAAACAAGCACAAATTATTTCAGCTGTTTTAAACACCCCAGTTCAAAGGGTTTCACATTTGTCCTGGGCTAAGAGTAGCAACCAGGAAGCTTACGGTATGGTAACAGCGAAAACAGACAAATATTAGGACTTGCAACACACCTTCAAGACTGAAATCCTTGTCTAAATGGGAAGTTTATTACCTATGACTTTAAGTAAACATTGCTGAAAATCTTAGCTGCCATGGTATTTCTTTGAAGAATTAAAAATCATATCTTTGGATTTTTTTTTTTTTTTTAAGCCTCATAAACACATTTTAACCACTACAATTAAAAAAAAAAAATCCACGTATTTTGCATCTATTTCTCAGACAAAAGTTATCAGCCACTACTTGCTAAGCTATCATCTGAGTCGTTGGACCATTATAAATGATATTTCATCAGAAGCCATTAAGCTAAAAACATATGGACTGGGAAGAATGAATCAACACAGTTCAAGCCTTGGTCAGTTCAAAAAGTTGTATAGATCGAGTTCCACCCCACACATGCACGAATTATTGAACTCTCCAGAACAGATGAAATGTTAGTATTAAATTGTTGTTTTAATTCCATAACTGACCTTGCACTCCCAACATAATTGCTATCTGGAAGTTACATATTGTTTCTGAACTTATCAAATCCCACCAACAACTTACTAAACACTTGGCTCCTCAGTATCTTAATGCAACAATAATGGAATGTGAAATCCCAGCGAGACCACTGCTGCACAACCTCCTTCAATCCAAGATACTGCTTCTCCTTAGCCCTGTGTGAATTTTAACTCCCAGCACTGGAAGGATTAAATGCAAAATACACACAATCCAATGATACATGGAACTTGGAGCACTTGTTGATGGTCTGTAACAAAAACTCCACATACAACCTACAGGACAAGATCAATTTCAAAACGTCAGAGCCTTTAGCGCAAGCATCCAGAACAAGAATTATGACTGCATGTAGAATTGCTGCTGTAGATCTTGCTGGATACAGCAAATAGCAATAAAAATCAGAGGCACGGGAGCTCCTAAACAGTTTTAATATAAGGATGTATCCGTCCTAAGTATAATGAATCACAGCAGTTCACTGAATTTATTGCAGGCACTTGTAGCTGAGCTGCGTGTGCCAGTGCAGGTAAGATAAAAAGACGTCAATCGGAATTATTACCACTGAGGACCAGAATCAATCTAAAGAAGTTGAGGCTGACGAGTTCTTTTGACAAACTAGGAGATTTTGGAAGGCATCACAGTGTTTTTCAGGGAGCCAAATGTGTTATGCATTTTGTTCATACTGCAGCCAAAAAATTAACGTTACGCAGGTCTGGATAACAAGATGTCTAGAAGGAGGGGCTGCCACCTGATGGTGGAATTCCACTCTTTCACTGGTTCAGTTTCAGTAACTGAATTTATGATCACAAGAGAAACTCACCAAGTTATTTCATCCATTGTTTGATGCATTTCAAGTTACAACAACTCCTCCTGGCTGAAAGACAGCTGAGCACTTGCTGGCATTGTCAGCAGGTAGCGGCTGATTTCCTTCTTCAAAGAAAATCATACAGATCACACTTCACACCTTCAACTTGAAAACTCACGCTCTCTGTGCCCTTATGTACACACAAAAGTGTAAGAAACCCCTCTACCAGCTGCCTTGCTGTGAGGGATTTTAAAAAAAAAAAAAAAAAAGGGGAAGTAGAATTGAAAGCAAGAGCCACAAAAGGCATGAAAAGTAACAGCACTTTGGGCTGAGCGATGCAATGCTGAATGGCAGTTCAAGCCCTGAGGCTCTCAAACTTCAGCTTTGTCTAAACAGTTTTGTTTTTTTTTTTCCTCAAAATTCCAAAATTATTTTGCTTTTATTTCTGTGCACTCTTTAAAAAAAAGCTCGAGTTTCTAACCATCTTCAAGTTTATTTTTAAAGGAGAAAAATCTTCCAAGGTCTCCACATTTTTTAATTACGGTCTTTACATTTCGTTCACATTGACTTGCTCCCTAACTGGGAGTGTACCTGACATGGTCCCACAGCAAGCACAGTCCCACGACCACATCAGCTTCCTTCAGGCCTTCCCACGCGCACACGGAGCTGCTCAACGCCACAAGGCAGTAATGACAAACAGAACGCTTCCTGGCTGGCGCTGCAGGTATGACACTCCAGCTGCTAATCTAAAACAAGTTTGTTTGCTGACTGACAACAGCAAGCCATGGGGAAAGTCTGTTAATTTATTGATACCACAGGGTCCAGACCAAAACGATGACAGAAGTTCATCTGTGTTTCTGTCAGCCACTCCCAGACTTCATGGCCTGTGCTGAAGTCTCCGCTGGAGGAGACTCTAGCAGAAGACATTCTGATGGGTAAACAAACGTTGCTTGCTTAAGCACGTGCAAATAAAATGACAAGAATTTCTGAAAACCTGATGAACTCCAAGTATTTTCCAAAGACCCTCCTAACAGACTCTGATTCCCGTCCCAGATAACTGGCTGTATTTTCAAGACACGATCTGTAGTGATTGTTCTTTTAAACATGGCTTAATTTTACATTTTTTCTGATGAACTGACTGTTGAGTTGTCTTGAGTGCTGAATGTGGTACCAGAGAAATATTTTTTCAGGCCTAAGTTCAGTGCATGAGTTCAGGCTCCCGGCAGGCAGAGTAATGCACCTGTAGCTTGAAAAATAAACCACATCCCACACATCTTTCACAATACTGTATCCCTCAATACATGCTTTGTTTCAAACTGTGGCAATCTGAAAAAAATTCCTCCTGCAAATCGAGGGCTCCAGACTTGGAGTAGTGTACCTCCAGGAAGGGACAGTCAGCTCTTAGCTTCAGTCAAAGATATTAACAATCCAAAAGGCTTAGAGTGCTAATCTGCTTTATCTATCAACTTAAAAAGGAGACAAAAACCAGCCATAAATTAAATCCGGAGAGTAGCTTACACAGCCAAGTGAATTATGTGGAAAAGAGGTTAACTATGCACCCCAGAGACTCAGCAGCCACTATTTAATGATAAGAACTGGAGAATTACTATTCTTCTTAACAGCCTGGATTGGTATCGTAGGACAGTTTATTAAAATCAATAGCAATCCTTATGATAAAAATGCAACAAAAATGAAAAAGCTATTCAACACCTGATAACATGAAATGATGTTGGTTAAGGGGGCTGTAATTCATAGAAAATGCATAAGAAAAACTCTAGCTATGTTTTTTATACCAATACCTTTATTAATCTTAATGGTCACAAACACTAATGATCTAAACCTGCAAAAACAAAGCAAGTTCTCACATCCCGTAGGTACACAACTGCATCAAACCTTCTCTTTTGAATATAAAAATCTCCTTTTACACCTGAAGACAAAGACAACAAATGCTGTCTTCTAGAACCAGCTGGCTGAGCCTCCCACCACCACAGGCTAACTGCACTCAGAACCGTCTCAAACAGCTTAATTTCAATAAGCCAACGTCCAACCCTTACTCAAGCACACCCTACCAGGCCCTCGCACAAACACTGAGTGTATAACGCTCTGCAATTCCATTTCACTCTCCTGTTCCCATTAAATTCAAAAATGTATGAATTCAGTCTCTGCACTCAGTGATCAGTACCCTTAGGGGGTTAGCCACAAGTGCATGTGGTAAAGAACCAGCTGTATTCCAACTTCACCACAGCAAAGGCTCAAAGAAAATATCTGAGCAAAAGAAAAACTCTATTTACATATGAATGTCCCTATTTCATCAGAAACATTTTTATGATTATGAAGAAAACACCAATGTTAAATTTAAATCCTCTCCAAAACCAATGCTTTTCAAAAGCTGTTATTCTCAATTTAATAACAAACAAAAAAAAAAAATCCTTAAAAGCACAGTAGAATTACACAATGTAACATTTGCAGAAAATATCCAGAAAAACAAATGATGGAGAGCTCTGTGAAACCAAAACAAATTCCTGTGTTATCTAAAGCAATCAACCTGAACCATTTATACTTGGACTTACCCACTCAGAAGAATGATTAATGGCAAGATGCTGACAAAAATAACACTGTTCCTGGACTGAAACCTTTCAGAAGAAAGATTTTCTTTAAAACGTGGATAAAAGATTTTAGCTGCACTGTCACACTGTGTGTTTGCCAACTTATAAATTTCAGGCTGGGCACATGCTGCACGTCAGGCTCCTCACGTGGGGCTGCCACACGGCAGCCCGTCAGGCATCGCACAGCCGCGCTCTCCAAGAAGCTTTCAGCAGCTACCGGAATTTTCAACCAGCATGGCACCTCGTAAAGAGAAGCAATTAGATGCTTTTAATGGCCAGGAAACATTGCAGACAGAGGAAGAGATGCGAGTACTTCCAGGATGGGAAAGCAGGGCTGTGCTAACGCTGCCAGGACAGCGCACGCGCTGTCGTGCCCAGCTCAGTTCCTCATGCTGCTGCAGCTCCCGGCCATTTGCAAGCTCAAGGTTCAGCACAACTCCATGCAATCTGAAGCTTTTTGCCTTCCATTCTTGTGGTTTTCAACCCTTGACAGTCTTACTTCCAGACAGACATGGAGAACCCATGCTTACTGGGTGGTTTTCCCTGTGGTAATTCCCCGAAATGCGACAGCTCCAAGTCTTTCCATAGCTCACAGTCTGTCATTTCCCGACCCGAAACAGCTCGCATCTCACAAATTCCGAATGACTTCCTCTAAAAAGTTTTCTCCTGCTAGTTTTTGCTGTAGCTTAAACTTCTTTCTTGGAGATCTAAAAACCAGCCTGTTGTTCCTCCACATCCCAGCCGTTCTACACAGTACTCACTGCACAGGACCTTTATTTTCCTGCACACCTGCACTGCAATCAGCCGGCATGTAACAAAGTATCAGAACAGCACCGGCATCAAAGGGAACAGCAGAACTGAACACAACCCAGCTTCCAGGGAGCTGTATTTACCCAAAACATCAAGAGCAGTAGACAGCACTGTAACTTCTCAATTCAACAGTCCAAACAGTTTTCCAAGAACTATCAGCAAGCCTTCAAAATTCACATACTCAGAAAAGGATGCTGGAAGATTTCCACACATATCATGCCTCGTGTGTTTAATAGACAGAAAGAGAATGAGGTTCTGAAATGCACTGCATTTCTGTCCCGGGAGCTAATAACATGGGGTGGTTCCTGATTTATCGCCAGTGTCCTTGAAATCTCTTCTTCATTTCCCTAACAAAATTTTTAAAAACTCAGAAACAACAGTTTGGCACCAAAAAAAAAAAAAATGTATGTATAAATTAACGCAATAAATCAAGGTGTTCAGTTTACTAGAAAAGACGATTCAACACTGAATGTAAATCTGACAGCTGCCACCAAAGTGGCACTCCTGCCTCCCTAAAGCAGCCTAATGGTCAGATGACATTTCGTCACCCCACCAGCCCACGTACAGCACCGCACACAGTATGAAATCCTGTGTCACAGCAGGGCAGGCCACAGTGCCTGGAGGTGAGTTTACCTGTCACGCTGTAACTACACAATCCCACCACAAGGTGAGATAGAGGAAAGCTCCTCTGTCCAGGTTGCCCTGGTTTTCCTCAGATGATGACCTGATCAGGTTTCAAACTGACAAGTCTTGGGAAATTCATTTAATTTTGAAAGCACAAATACCACAAAGCAATGCGTGACTTTGCAATGCACACTTCACATGCTTTACTCTGTGCGCTGCTGTAACACAAACTTTGATCATGTTAAATCCACACCACATTAATGCAAGTAACTAGATTACCAGAAAAAAAAAAAAAAAAGCTATGAACAAAAATCACTATGGAGTGGAAGAGAAAAGATAAATCTTAATGTCTTTATTTAAAAAAGAGGAAGAGTCTGTTTTTCTGCCATCTGGTTGACATGCCATTGGTAACTTCAGCCTTTGTTAGTGGTAGCCCTGGCAAAAACTTGAACTTCTGATGGTAGCAAGCTGCATCCATCCTGTCTCAAAAATGCATGAACTGCAAGATATCACAATACAAAGTGATCATAAGCTTGAGATACATTCTTTAGCTTAAAGTATCTATTATAAAAATATAAAAAAATATACAGTAGTGAGCAAGTAGTGGCAGAACTGAAAACGCTCGTGACTGTGGCTTGTTTCTGTTTTCTGGGCCACAAGGATGTGCCTCACAACCTAAAACAAGGCACTGATCTTTCTTTATGGAGCTCTAGAGATGTGCTCCTGGAACACTGCACTGAGCATAACACATAAAAATATATATTCAAAGTGATTGTCAGGTATTAACCAAGATCAGAGAGGGTGATGAAAAGGATCAGAAGATGGAAAAACACACTGACAAAAGACTTTTACCTTTGCGTGTCTTGACTAGAGTGGTATTATGTGAAAGTTGTTTACCAACATTACACAGTTGCAATGGAAAATAAACAGCATTTATTTAGAGAAGTATTAAGCTTTTCCTAGGTATAAAAATACGAATGATGGAAAAGTTGTTACACAAAAAAGTCTCGTGATCATCATATTCCTCTGGCTGGAATAGTATCCATGGTAAAACAATAGGCACATGAGTATTCAAGATACTCAGAGCTACATTAGGCAGCTCACAAAGGTACTCCAGGTCAAAGCTGCTCTTTCATCAGAATGGATTAGATCATTCAACAGATTTTCCATCTCCTACTTCTAACCCCAAAATAAACACAGGTACTAGTCTACCGAGAGCCTTTAGAAAACAAGCACATAAGACAAACCCCCTTGTACTTCTGGATGACAGAAGTAAACTGAACGCAATCAGAATGTTGAACTCATTAATTCAAAACAACCACACAGATAAAAGTAAAGCCAGTCTACAAAACCCGTCCAAAGCAGCTGGTGTGACCTTCCCAGAGACGGATGACTCTGTCTGGTTCAAGTCAAAATCTAACAGGAAACAGTGGCAAACTGTCCACGGACCAGTGTGATGTGATCTTATTCTAACTAGAAGTAACATCATGGAACCGGTACGAAAATTACCTCTGAGAAATCAATCCTGCACTCGTAAACAGCACACCAAGACCCTGACAGCCACAGGGAAAACCACAGAGCTGGATGCCAGAGGAAGGGATTTAGGTCATTTTAGAAAGCACGCTGGTGAGCAATCTGTTCTTCTCTTACCATCGCACTTTATTGCAGGTCTGCGTAGCGCCAAGAGGAGAACCTGCCACCATGGGGACCTGGATGGGGCTGTGCTGTTTGTTCATGACAAGGTCCAGCTTCTCCTCCAATGATTTGCAGGTAGCCTCCAGTGCCAGCAGCTTTGCCTCAATGCTATCCAGCCGCAGGCATATGGTCTGATTAATGGAATACAGGAACGACTAGAAAGGAGAGAATGCAAAAGAAAGTACTATTAAAAACTTACACATTTATCTTCAGTAACACACACGTAAGGAAGTTCCAGATAAATGTGCCTGGAAAACAATTCTAAAGGAACGAGCAGTGTGCCTAGTGACTAAATTCAGCCACGTACAGAGCTGATGACATCCAGGAGCGTTTCAGCATTCTCAGATTCTTCCAGATCTTTATTTAGATGCCAAAAGCATCCAAGCCAAACACATTTTCACCTAAGCACTTTGTTAGTATGATTTCATACACCACAAAACCAGTTCAAATGACATGTCAAAGCCTTTCATTCAGTAGATTTAAAAGCAAAAGGATTATAAACATCTGAAAGCATCCTTCTGGATAAAGTTAAGTAAGAATTTTTTCCTGTCCAAACAGATAAATTCAGATGATTACAGTGGAAGTAATATCAACACAAATCACTTCAGAGACAATAAATGCCGCTCACTTTAGATTTCTCCTGAACAGCAAGTTAGGAAAAGCAAATAAATTAAATCTGTTTTCCTAAGCAATTTCATTTACAAGGAAGCATATTCCACTTGGCTTCTCCTGGGAAGAACAGACTTCAGAAGGATAACGGTACACGACTCCTCTGCAAACAGCAACTATGCCATCTTGTGGCCCCCAGCTACAAGTTACACACCCCGTCAAGCCATGCTGCAGGGCTGCTGCCCCACTGCCCTTCATACGGAGCTCCAGCTTCTGTGACAGAACTTCTGTACAGAATTCCATACTATTTGACACCTGTGGCAGTAAATACAACTCATTCACTTGTGCTCCAAGACCAAAACATCACTAAACACACTGGTAAGAGCAACATCAAAACAACAGAGTGATGTCTGAGTCACTGGAATTCATTCTGGTTAAATTTTATATTGCATGTAAAGTTTTTGCTACTGAATTTACACCAGGAGATTAGCCACTCATCTGGATTTTAAAATTTATGCAGAAAAATGAACATGCAAACATTTACAAGAAAGATATAATCCCAGTATTACGTACAAACATTAGTTCATTTTCCCCAAGAAAGCTAACTTAATGGGTTTTATGAATAAAAACAGAAAGAGATATTATCCTAACCTTAATAGAGGGATCCTGGCAGTTGATTTCTATGCGCTGACGTTTCAGAGTAGGCTCTACATCATCATCTGTCACTTCATGATTGGCCAACACAACTGCAAAGAAAAATAAGCATTGGCATAGCTTACATTACAAGAAGCAAGACTCATTTAAAATGTATTAAATGGATGAATCAAAAAAATACAAAGGGAGCTTGGTTAACCTACTGTGGGTTTTTTTTTTTTTTTTTAACACTTTCTTAAAAATATGACAACAGCTTGCTGTTCTCAAAAAATGCTTATCTAAATCTGAGACCGTTTCAAACGCACTGAGGATGTGAAGCCTGAGCGTTACCTTGGATACTTCTATTTTTAATTAGGAACTCACCATGAGGCAGCGGAGTTGCCTCATCAGCTGTTCTGCTCTGACTGATCCTACGGGCTTCTGAAGCCCCTCCCTCTGCAGAGCTGTAAGCAGTACTAACGCAGTTCTAACGGATGCAGGATTTCCCCACTCTGTCCAGGGTAGCAATGGATATTTTTCCCCAGTACAGATTAACAAAATTCTGCTCCAAAATAATTACTTGGCTATGCACACCTAGAGATTTTGAAAGCTTTTCATCTAAAGGTAAACACTTTGAAGAAACAGTAACAAAAATGGCCTGACCATAGAACAAAGTCCTTGCTGGTAAAACCAAGAGGCAGAGCCCTGACCAGCGTCACAGCCAGAGCACCACCTGAAATAAGACCAGGGCAAGCTCCTTTAGCAAAGCCAGCAAAGGAAGACTCGACCAAGGCTGCCCATGCTACGGGTGACAATGCTGCCCACCAGGCATCCAGCCAGGCTGGGGCAGGTGGGTCTGCTCCTCTGTCTCTTTGGGAACATTCCTGAGAGAACTTTTTTTTCTGATCCAGAGTATTGAAGGTATCTAAGCAAAGTTGTTCTAATTCAGTATATAGTTTTCATTTATTCTCTTAAAAGAAAAAAATGCCCTTTATACTTCTAAAAAAAAAAAAAAAAAAAAAGCTCAGCAGTGATTTGCACCTCGTTAAGGGGTAATACTACAAATTATCTCTCTCACACCATCACTACCATCTCCACTGTACCTGGGTTATCTGGAGTCAAGTCTTCAACGGCGATCTGAACAACATCTGCCAGATCCTGCTCTGACATCATTCAGAACCAGGCTGCAATATCCAGTCAGACACCTCTGCAGGCCCCCAAACAAGCAATTTGACACGACATGCAACCCTGAAAAACAGCAGCAAGAGGAGCATTAATTCCTGATGTATCAACTCCACATTTACTTCTTCAGCTTTCCTCTGCAGAAGGCGAGAGGATTCCTGCAGGGAGCGCCCAACGTACCAAACTGCTCATACAATGGCACCAGCTGTTGCACTGACTGGACGCCTCATCCAGAGACCGCAACTGAGCTGCGTGCATCACCTCTACAGTAAACCTTCTATACAAGGAGTAGGGCCAGAGCGCAAGCCTCCGTGGCTGAGCCACCTTCCTGCATATTCCCAGTGGATAAAGAGATCATTTACCACCAGCGAGCTGGCAGCTCATCGGTATAAAACACAGAAGAAAATGTTTTCTTTAAAATGTATTTATTTTAAAAGCTTTTAAGAGTACACAAGGCCACTTGTCAGTTGCGAGGTTTTAATTCGCAAACGACAGCTTAGCTCTTGGAGCGGCCTGACCCAAGCCCTGATGCTGCAGTGGCACATGAAGCTCCCAAAGCACGCTGCCCACTGCTGCCTGCGCAGATCCACGCACACAACGTCCCACCACAGACAGTTTTAGCAGGCACCCAAAACTCAGGGGGAACAGGGAGCTTCCTAGCAGCCAGTTTCAAGCAGACATGAAGTCAAGTTTGCTTTTCCTCTTGGCTATTGAATCTGCCCGGTTTTTCTTCTACAGCTCAATTCTGATGATGCTGTTTTCAGAATATTTCCTGATTTCTCAGCCCTGCTCCCTTGGAACTCTCTGTCAGGGTTATTTATTAGTGTTTTAAGAGAAAACTTCAGCCTCTAGAATTGATTTAAAATCACTGGAACCAGTCGTATCTGTTCTTTCCCACAGTCATAAAATGAAGGACAACGAACACAAGGAGATCGCTCTGTTTTATTTTTTTTCCCCTTTTTAACCTGAAGCAAAAAACACAAGTGAAATAATTTGAGGTTTACCAGTGGAAATGGTAATTCATTGACACTGAACGCAATCCAACTCCACACAAAGATTTTCCTCTTCCCCTCTTCCAGCCCTTAACCCGGGCAGGTGGAGCACAGAGCTCCGAGAGCAGCAGGGCCTGAAGGAACCCGAGCCCGGCACGCGGCCAGCACCCATCGGAGCGGGACTCCCCGTGCCTCACAGATGGGCACCCCGAACGCGGCCGCTGCCCACCCTGCGTCGCCTCCAACCGCGGCGAGGAGCGGCTGAAGCAGCCGGCAATTCCCTAGCGCCCGCGGCTGCCATTTTGGCACAGGGTGCTTGCCATTTCTGAGAAGCCCTGGGAACCTGCCAGCCCTAACAGAACAAAACAGCTGCGCCAGAGTTACTGCTCAGAGAGCCCACGGGCCATTAGCCACCATCAGGACAGAACTCATCCTGGCGTTCCCTGTAGGCTGACAAAAATAAACTTCTGCTGTCACCAGATTCAGTGCGCTCCTGGACCGACACATGAGGGGAAGCAAGTGCTTGTGGCTATGAAAGCATCGCCCCGGTGCGCTGCGCTGGGTACTGCAGCTACCATGGGCACCGCCACTCGAGTAACGCGGCCCTCTTCCAAATTCAGCATTTCAACTTACAGCAGAAGATTTCAGCAGTGGGCTAAGCGTGTTCTCAGGACCAAGGGTAGAAGTCTGATAACACTGACAGTATTAAAGCTAGAATTAGATTATCAATCTAAAAAGTCTCAGCCAACAGGTTCAGAATAACAACATCCCCAACAGATTTTCCACATACTTTTCTCAGAGAAATATTTAACCAACATTTCCAAAAGTAAATTATTTCCTTCCTTAAAATCTGCCCACTGTTCCCAGTTTTTTTCCCACTTCCCCCTTTGCCCCCTTTCTTTCTTCTGGCTGCAACCCTAACCCCCAATAACTAAATTAATGCACACTGGCATTAAGAGCCCAATGCTGAAACATCACTTGGAACAAACATTAACCTACAAGACAAAAACACAAACAGAAAGCCAGCAACTGTGCGCCCGGATCTCCTTTTGTATAAAACCCCTTTAAAAATTGCCTTGCGTTTTCATTATGTATTGCACCTCTTGCTTTTATTCATTTTATCAGTGAATAATGTGAGTAATCACACACAGCAAGCACACTGTTCCTTCTTACTTACAGAATTTCTTTTTCTCCAAAATTTCAGAAATCACCCTAAGATTCCAGACAGAACAAGCATCAATATGGGGCAAGAGAATTAATTCTTCCAACAATTAATATAGTCTATTTCATGACCCATCAAAGCTTAAAACTATTAATTCCTCCATGCAGCACGAGTTGTAATTGAAGACAAACATGCCTCATCACTCTTAGCTTCTCACATTCAGAAACTAAGCCCCAAAGGGAGCTAAAAACCCAGAGAGTGCCCACAGCCACTTGCTGGAAGACTCAGAAAACCCATCCTGGCCAGCTCAGGGTGCACGTCTGAAGCAGATGAGATAAAGTGCAGCAAACACCCCTGGGAGTGCCCTTCCTCAGCACTGACACACTTAACACAGGTTTAATGTAACCTCTGCTTAATTAAGTAAATTATTATTTGTAGGCAACTAAATTAAATTCAGGTCACCTGAATTATAAGTGAGTTTATCCACACAGGAGTTTAATGCAATTGAATTAATCCATTTTAAAACATCGATTCAGAATAATTCTTCTGAGCGTTCCCTTGTAAACAAACCTTCGCACCGAAGCAGCTGATGGCTTTACACAGCCACAGGGCACCATTCCAGAGTGCGTCATCAGAAACAGCCAGGGCCTTGTCAACATAGGAGAACATGTGCTAGACATAAATCTGCCTCATACTGATTAGTGAGAGTAAACACCGTATTAAAAAAAAAAAAAAATCTCCAAAGCTGTAGCCTGCTCAGAGTGCTTATTTGGGCTTCTCATATTTGAGCAGATAATTACTCCCTTTGCTGGTATTTCTCAGTGCTGTTGATGAACGAAAACACTTCTACCACACTGCAGTCTGCACTGTGCCACAAGTTTACTATTGGCTGTGTGGAACAAAGCTGAAGCACGCTGTTTTATTTGCCCTGCCCCAAGAGCTCCAAACATTTTTCCTCTTCAATTCACTTTTCCTTTAAACCAGCTAAGAACAATTTTCCAGAACACCACTTTTGTTACAGACATGCATGTTTCTGTGGCCTGCCAGCCAATCAGCCCACCACAAACGGGACAAGCAAAGGCGCTCATCTCGCCAAGATTTGCTGACAGGTAGACAAAGTCTTCCAAAACAGCAAGGCAGCTGGAGCACAAAGGCAGGAATCTTTCTGACCGCTAGTTCTGCACATGCACGCCGTGGCACTACTCCCCCGCGAGGGCAGCTCTGTTCAGAAGTGACACAACCTTGTGCTGCAGAGGGATGGCAGCACACAGCCTGCTCCCTGGCAGCGGAGCTGCACAGAGCGCCCAGTGCTCCTGGGCTCTGTGTCCCAGTCTGCTGGAGCTGGATGAAGGAATAGAGCCTTCCTACAGCAACTCAGAGCTCCCCAACAAGCCGCATCACTGCAGATGTTAACCCACTGCAACACAGGAGGAACACGAAACAGCAACAACCTAACAGCACAGAGCTAAATGCCAGAGCTACCGGCCTCCTTCACGCTCCAGTGCTCCAAAGCTACTGTCAGCCAAAATACCAAGTGGAAAGCTATTTTCAACAGAAAACAGTAAAAGCCAGATTTTGCACTTTTTATCACCACTGACAACCATAAAGAAGACTCTAACCTTTCCTAGCTTGGTAAACCCCGAGAGCACACTACTAGAACCCGCCTCCTATCACGCACATAGCGGTCTCTTCCAGTCTCAACAAACTCCTGCCCTTGAGTGCAGGGGGCTTTGGGACAGCCACTCCAGACACCCTTTATCTCTGGTGACTGTACCACTGCCCGAAAAGAGCAGCTTTTCTCTCCCAGCAACCCCTTCATGCACCTTTCTGCATTACTCCACACTGACTTCGGGAATCCCAAGCCACCGCCTCACACCATTGGATTTTTTGGGGCAGACCTTGGCTCCCCACAAAACCTGCACCACCGGTAAATATTTTTTCTGTGCTGCGCTGAGACCCAGAACACCCTGCAGGCGGCTGGGCACAGAGATGGGCACACGCTTGGGCCTTTTTACAACAGAAAACAGCCTCAGAAAGACGGCTTAAGGTTCGCAGACACACTAACAGCCTTTCCAGACAAGCTTGCAGCAAACGGATCCGCGCTCTGCTCGCCAAACACAGCCTCCTGCACAAGGACGGCACCTTCCCCCAGCAAGGACATGGAGAGTGAAGAAAGGTTCATCATCAGAGCCTTGCAGCTGACTGCCACAACAACCCACAGGTCTATCATACTTACAGCAACAGTAGCAGCCAAATGGTAAACAGTAACAACACAAAAAGAACTGGAAAAATCAAAAAAAAAAAAAAATTATAGCATTATAAAGCAACCCAATAAGGAAAAGGGAAGCAATTACTGCCTGATGAGCAAACAGCCACGAAGAGGCATTGGTGGGCTTCTAACAAGGAAATTGAAACAAGCACAAGACAGGACTGGTGGATCTCTGGACTTCAACACTTAACATTCTTTTCTGTGTTATTTAAGAATCAAAAAACATTGCCAAGCTCCAGCCAAAACCTTAACTTGTTGCTACTTAGAAACTGCAAGGAACCTATTAAGAAATACTTCAGCAGAACACATGATAATTTAATTCCTGAATCCCCTTTCCAAGGAGGGAAATAAACAGCGTAACAAAACAGCTGGAGTTAAAAGCAACAGCTCTAAAAAATGGTCAGACGCTGCAAGAGAGGAGGAGGTGAAAAAAATCCAATTTACAACTCTTGCTAAAACTTGGTGAACAAATGACAGCTTCTGAAGACTGCGCACCTACACTACATTGTCCATTGTTTCAATATCACAAAGCACATTTTTCTCATAAAAAAAAATAATTCTCTGTGCTCAAGATAACAGCGTCACAAATAGCATCTCTGACGGTATATTGAACTTTAAATGACCACTGGAATATTTATGTTATATATTTATGTTATATATTTATGTTATATTATTCATATCTTTTTAATTCAATGCAATTATTTGCAAGAGATCTTGGAGAAGATTATTTGCTGTGAACAGTAAAGGCATCGCTGACATCAGAGTATGTTTCAAACCAAAATGATAGCAGCAGGTCAATCTCAGGATGTGAATCTCACACCACAAGCTGGCCGACAGATCTCCCCAAGTTCAACATCCCTACTTTTCAAGCACAAAGAACCAGAACATTCTCTCCTTAAAGCCACGCAGCAGATCGTTTGGAAGCTGTCATCAGAGCACAAACGGTGCTCTGCTTCTGGAAGCAGACACGCTGCAGGGAAGACCCACCGCAGCCTAGATGAAAGGCAAGCCCTGCAGCTGGGGCAGCGGAGCAGCACTGGAGCCACGCTCAGCTCCCACGACAGGGCCACACCACCCCGCTGGCAGCACTGCTCCGCAGAACTCCCTGACGCTGAAATCCCAACCGGAGATGGCTGAGGAAAGCTCCGTGCCCTGCAGGGAAGCAGCACTGCTGGGAAGCCTCCTCCCGCTGCCAAGCTGCTCCGCGTCCTGGGCTGCTGCTGTCCTCACGCCAAGGCACCGGCTGCACGTCACAGGCGCTCACCCTGGTCTGTGGAGCTGATGCTAAGCCAGAATTTATTTTCCTCTGCTCGTTGCATGCACACACCATGTTAGAAGCAGCTCTTCTACAGAGATAGAAACTACATGCAGCGGCAGGTTGTGGGAATAAGACCTACACCCAAACCTGAGCTCATTCCCTAATGCCCTAAGATGCCCAGTACAGTGCAGCCCTTCCGTTGGCAGAAGGGTTTAAACCGGCCAGCTACAGCGCTGGAAGGTTCCGGTTTCCCTGTGCAAAGTGACTTCGCTACAGCATTTACAGGTTGTGCCTGGAAAGATGCTCAGCCTGAACACAGGTGATGCTGCAGGGCTGCCCAGCTGCAAGGGAAACTTGTACCAAATGCTTTCTTCTTTAGCATTAGCTTACCTCTAGCAGAAACTTAACTAAAGGGAATAATAGCATTTCGTATTTTTTCCTACCATGCGCACTGCTAATCTCTTATACTCTGGAAAAAAATCTGATCCAGCAATTCTGGTGGAAAAAAACAATGTTGTTACAGGCTCCTACTCTCAGAAAGCACAGTAGCCAACGTGAAATCTACAACAAAACAAGTCTTCTGCTCACTCAGAGTCTGTTAGATTCACCTCCCGCAGCCACTCAGAAGAAAACATCCAAGCTCCTGAAACAGACCTTATCACTGTCTTAAAACCCAAGAACAATATTAGTATCTTTGAATTCTCACCAAAAAAAAAAAAAACTGAAGAGCATCACCCGTAGAAAACCACTGATCAAGTGTTCTTCTGAAGTACGTCCACCAGCACAGCCTGATCCTGTTTTACCACGCCCCCTCCCTTCCCCAGGAAAAAAAAAAAAAAAAAGGGGGTAATTCCAGTTTCAGACTTGCAAGAGCACATATGGGTAGGCTGCTGGAGTTAAGTTGATCCAGGTAACAGGAACATTCGTGTTTATAAGGAGCGGGAAGGCAGTGGTGTTTTTCTTCACAGTTTCTATGAACACGCGCCACGGACAGGACACAGACATTATTTTTTCATCACAAGATAAGGATGCATTTGAACATAATGTATTTTTCCCTTAAGTAGTCAGGGGTTTTCCCTTTCAGTCAGGGTTTTACAAACAGGAAATGAGATAAAAGAATTTTGTCCAACAGACATCATCATAAATTATTTTATTCACCGTCCCAAATGCAAAGGCTTTTACCAAGTTGATCTCTGCGTGCACGCTCACTTAATGTTTAACATGCAGTCTAACAAGTGGTGGGCAAACCTAAGCACTTAGCAGCCTTCTTAAAGCTAAAACTGCAAGGAAACAAGTGTCTGACATGGCTTTTTAAGACATTTTATTTATTTCACTTGAAAATAAAGAATACGAATTAGCTTTTAATGAATATCCAAAAAAAAAAGTTGTTATCCATTGAAGTAATTAAGAATCAAGTTCCAAAGTAAAGGAAATCAAATGTGTGGGGAAAAAAAAAAAAAAAACTATTGGAGCGAAGCTCAGTATACACAGACAGTATGATATTGCGCTGTCAGAATCATTTGGCTCACATCATCTCCTCCTACAAGCAGCTCTGGCTGCTCTGCTCAGCTCAAAGCTTCTGTAGATCTCTGAGCATGAGCTTCTGTGCACAAAGAGAAATGCCCATCTCTTTCCCTTAAAAATGAATACAATCAGAGAGCCTTTAATTCACTTTCTAAGGCGCGTCACAGGAATTTCAACTGAAGCCATTCTTGAGTGAAAGTATAAAAGCATTTGAAATCTGAAAAAATAGAGATGCATTCCTCCCATACAAACCACGCTTTAAAGGTCAGTGAAAAGCTGAAGGTAAAAACCAGGGATGAGCCAAGACGCTTGAAATGGGAGCGTATTACCTTCATCAACACGAGTCTGGATCCCACAGCAGAGCACCGCTCTGCAAAACCAGGGTAAACCCCCAAGTAGCACAGGCACAAGGAGCTGCCAGCTCATCTTGCCTCACCTGATCCGTACAGAGCAGCGTAAAACATGTATGTGCCAAAAAAAGCAGGGGCAGGAAACAAGCCTTGCTGAGCAGAACACATGCCGTGGTACCGTGGCACCTGGAGTACTCATGTACTCTTTTCCAAGAGCCTTACAGCTTCAAAGCCCTTCTCTAACCACACCACAACTCACCATGGCTGGATGACTGAGTCATTAAAGCCAGCTGCTGTTATTGCCAGACAGATGATACAACAAAAACAAAGAAAAAATGTTGCAAAATGTTTTCATCCTCTAAAGCAGATGGAATATAAATGCCTCCAAAATCCAAACTGCATCGTTCACTCTTCTTAGTAAGATCACTTGTCATTCCTCCTAACGTGTTACTGAAAACTGATCCCCTGCCAAGAAGGCTCCTCCAATTTCAGAACCACACACTCGTTATTCTGGTCAATTTCCATGGACAACCACTTCACAGGTACACTGATACTCCCTGCCCACGTAAACCCATCGCTTCGAGGCACCACTGTGACATTAAAACAAGCAGGATGCTTCAGTTTTATTTTAAGATCTTGCTTGAGTAGTCAAAATCCCACAGACAAATTCTAGGCTTCCTTCTTGATGGGCTGAAATCAATAGGGTACCACCCCCAAGGTAACCCCACGTAGAAGTCAAAAAAAAATAGTATGGTTTTACAACAGATTACCCAAACTATCACTTTACAAGAAGCTGAAAGTTGCTTCAACTGAAGCAATTGCTCCACTGCTAAGATCCCTCCAAACTTGTTTGAGATTTTTTTTTTTCCCCTGGAGAACTCTAAAAATAAGCTGATACACAAACCATACCCATAGGAGGATAAAAATCACTATATTTAGTTGAGTATACAACTTCCCACGGTACCAGGATTT
>VXAV01005697.1:56129-66245 GCA_013399715.1 Alectura lathami | reverse complement strand
CCTCGCAGCCTCCCTTCGCGGCCGCGCCGCCGGGGGAGACTACAACTCCCAGAGGGCAGCGCGCCCGCCCCTCCGTGCCGCCCCCGCCGAGCAGGCCGGGACCTGTAGTACACGCGGCGGGGGCGGGGCACTCTGGGGATTGTAGTCCGCACACGGCGCCCCCTCAGCGCACGGGGGCACACGCCTCACGCACGCCCCGTACCCCTGCGCCTCACGCACACCCCGCGCAGCGCCCACCCCTCTCTGCCCCAGTGTCACGCTCCTGAGGCACGCACCCGGCTCGGACGCAGCCGTGAGGGCTCCGCAAAGCCTCTTGCTCTGGCCCAGCATGGTGAGGGGATTCCTTCTCTGGTAGTATCTCAGGGCTGTTGCAAAATCCAGTGTCATGTATATATTTTTATTACGTTTCCTGACCTGCCAAGCAAAGTAGCTGTGGTGCTTGGCCACTGCAGTTTTCAGCAAGCAGATTAAATACATCTCTGCACCTCAGCAGCCTGCTGGACCGAGCCAGTCGTGCCCTGCCACATGGCCTTTTCCTACTCCCTTCTCTTGTCCTTCCATTAAATCCCTGACTAAATGGATCATGCATCACTGAAATGGGATGATCTGAATGTGAGCTGTCACATTAAGGAGAAAAATGTCACCGTGCTCAGAGCACTGCTGAGGAACACGCTGCAAGAGGGAATTTGCTGAACTAGCTCACCAGAGTGATTCTTTCCTTGCATATGATGTGAGCACAGAATGGCTGGGTGCAGGTGGAAAACCTTCTGTTAACCTTCTGGGAATGATGGAAGTGTGCAACAGCATAAAAACAAGTGTGGAGGAAGCCTGCAAGTAGCTCTTACAGAAGGAAAACAAACAAACAAACAAAAAACCGATGACTGTATCCTTATATATTACAGTGATGCCCAAACAAGACCATTGCCAGATGTCACTCTTGAGCCTCAGCATGGCCAGCAGCGACCTTCAGACTTTTGCATTAAAACATTCCTCAATTGAGAAGCTTAATTCAGCTCTGCAGTGTCACAGTACGTGACTGAATCCGTTCTTGTTCAGCATTAATTGGCTACGCCAGCATCTCCAGACCTGTGACTAAATGGTTTGGACTAAATGGTTTGTGACTAAACGTTGCTGGGTTAGGCTGTTCTCAGGCACTGTAGATTTGTCGTGTTCAAACTCGAGGTGTCCATAGCAGGACTTTTGTACCTGTGTGAATGTGAACAGTGCAAAATCACAAAAGCTCCAGTTTCTAAAGTGTTTCAGACCCCAGGGAGCCAGCAGTTCCTCCTGCTCATAGTCTGGGAGCTATGGGGAGAATCCGCGTACAAGACTTAAGGGGTTTTATATTTCAAAGAGGGAAATTTATGTTGACAGGGGCACCTGCACTGTGCCTTTCTTGGAAAGTTATAGCATTGACTTCTTGAACTGGTGCTTCCAGTGTTAAAGAGTTATCATGAGCCTGGAAATTAATAATTGGTACTTTAGGAAAACCCTTGCTTCTGCTTCCAGATTTGTAAATGTTCAGCTGAGTCCATAGACTCAGTGTGTTCCTTTCTTTCACAAGCAGATTAGGAAGTTCAAAGGTTAAACTGCTTATAAATTGACTTTTCACGTAGGATTATTTCATGCTTCACTGCACAGATTTGCCCTGTAACAGACTTGGCAAACTCAAGCAAACCCTAGTTCCCTGCTAGAAAAACAGCGGTATAAATATCAGTGCACTACCTGCTGTGGAAGGTTGCCAGTAAAATCCTTTGCTGTCATAATCCAAATCCAGCATAAAAGATGTCTTGTTTTCACTTCAGTACATTCCCTCCCACAGATTATTAACTCAGGTTCTGCCGAGGATGTGAGGTCCTGCTCCTCTCTGTATAGCCAGTAAATCACTTCTCAGCTAAAACAACACAAAATAGAAAAACATTCATTGTCATAAACCAATCATATTATTCACCTGTAGTCATCAAAGTAACTAGGAAATTCTGGCAGGATCCAACTGACATCTGCACCTTTGATCAGAGACAGCAACATAATAAAATTAATATCGCAATTTAGCCCTGAGAAAGGACACAGCACTACCTCCTGCTGGCGAATCAGTCTGCTCTGATCATTACATTCTGACCTGGAATGTACAATCCCCTTGCCCCTTGTAAGGGTGTTTTTTTCCTTCTTTACCAAAGACATTTTTTTTTTCCCTCTTATGTCTTCCAAAGCAGAAGGAGTTCCCTTTTAAAATTTTAAATTACACCAATAAATCACGATGAGACTCTGCTATCTCAGCCTATCCCTTGTTCCCCTTGAGATTCACAGAGACAGGTACAACAAACTCTTCACACAGCAGAAAGTACAACAGTGACATTGATAAACAGCAGAACAAAGAGGATCTTCCTGGCCACAACCTAACAACAGAGACCTCCTCTGTGCTTAAATCGGACCCAACTTTGGCTTTTAGTCCTTGATTTACAGTGCTGACACATGAACAGCTTACCAAGGATAACAAGTGTTTCCTGTGCTTCACAAAGTCTCCGAAAATTTTTGAGCTTTCCAAAATGTGCTCACCCGAATATTTGTGCAATAGTGTATTGAAATTCAGTGTAGGTCCCCCTGAGTGAACGAGGGCTTCACTTCACCGCGGGATAAGGGATTGCTCATGAGCAAGCACCAGGAAGAAGCTGATACACTCTGTGTTCCAATTTAACTCATGGTAACTTGTTCAACGCCTGTGTCAAATCCACTCACATTTTCCCTCCCCCTTATTAAAATGAATGAGAACTTCAGAGTGCTAATATATCATTTTTATTTTTTAAGTCTGTAAAAAATACAACTTGTTGCCCTGCTGGCTTGTTCTCCCAAATTAAATAACAAGATATTTCTTTGTTGTTTTCCTTCACGTTTCAGTCCCTCTGTCTTGCATTTTACATTTGTGCTAACTTTTCTCTGTCTCCTTATGAAAAATCATATGGTTCCAAGAAATATCTGGCTTATTTTACCTTTGTATCAGCGTTAATTTACTATTGTTTCCTAAGGAAGTCGCTGCTTTCAGATGTTTTTGTGTCAATCAAATAAGATTGATATCTCATTCACTGGTTTCCTTTTTTTTTTTTTTTTTAATTAGAAGATAAACCTTACCATAGCATCAAAGGCAAAAAATTAACACACTATGCACACAATTTTGCAGCTGCACAAGCAGTAGGAAAACAAAGGTTGCCAACCAAAGCATTTGTTTAAACAAGTGGCAGGCATTCATAATTATGTTCACTGCTGGGCATGAGAATGTGGAAACAAAGGCACGAAGAACACAGAAGATGTGGTCTGGGCGTAGAAGTAACTCCAGGGCATTTGAAACAGGAACTCTGTAGGAACAATTTTCTTTTTTTTTTGTGGATAAAACCCTTGATTATATACTATCCTGTTAAAAATAAAATAAAATAAAATAAAATAAAATAAAATAAAATAAAATAAAATAAAATAAATAAATAATAAATAAAAAAGGAGTGTTTGAAAATCCCCTGTTAAGTTTCTGTTTGAGTTACTTTATTAATTCTGTATATTAACTCTCATAACCAGACAGAAACACGTCCCTGTGAACATGGCATGCACTCTCTTGTGACTGGTGGTGCTTAAAGAAAAGTGCTTGAATGAATATACAAGAATTTGTATGAATTACCTTTTTGAAAACAGAGTTAATGCTCATGCATTTGTAAACTTGCTGTAGCATTTCTCCTGTATTGATAGGAACACCTCCTACTGTTGAAGCCTGTTATCAATCTTCCTCCTCCAAGCACGCTCTTCACCATCACTGCCTCTTCAGATACATTTTCAATTCTCTAAGAATTATTCTTTGATTTTTTTTTTTTTTTTAAACAGAAAAACAGGTCAGGGTTATGCAGCTTTTACTCCTGAATCTGCTGCAGCTAGCTCTGTGTGTGACCTGGGGCAAGACACAGCCTTTGTGCTGACACTGATCTCACTTCTGTTCTGTGCTGAGTACACTACACTTCGTTCCCTGAAGACATTCCTAATTTTCACGAATGAGGAAGGAAGGAATTCCCAAAGCAGAGAGAAAAACATTGCGACACATTTGGCCACCTGGCTGGTCAAAGTTCGCGGTCTTGTAAGGTCACTTGTGCTAGGCTGAGAAATTAGGTGAAAAGGGTCAGGCTTGATCTCAATGTTCTCTTATTTATTTGCATACTGCCCACTTCCCTGTATACATCATGGAAAAAATGGTAGGAGGCTATTTGCTTCTCAGAAATCTGTCGTTCTAACAAGCTCTGAATTTGCACTTTGCCCCTCTGTGACCTTCCCAGGAGCGTGCTCACGGCTGCTCCTGCTGCCCTTTTACCTCTGTCGTGCGGTGGGTGTCTTTGCCAGTTGGCTAGCTCTGGTCAGGTTTGCTACAGACCGTGTCTACTTGGGCAGGTACCATTATCATCACTAGACTTTTTTAACCCACTGAGATTAACGAAAGCCTGAAGGGGAGGTCATTGTACAGCATGATGGTAGAAGATTGTATCCTTCTCTTTAGACAGACGATTGCCTGAGAACTGCCTTTTCATTTAGAATGTAGTCTTCAGCGTCCTATGTTTTTTTTTCAGATCTCCAGATGCAAAATGTTACGTAGCATCAAAGCATCATTAATTATTATTCCAAGCCCAATTTATCCATCTCCTAGCCCTGGATCTGCGTTTGTTCGGATTTGTTTGCAATGTAACCTCATTTTTTCAGGTGTGAGAGGTAAAACAAATTAAGCGGAATGTTGCAATTGGGATGATATTAGGACAGGAACACCCTTGCAAGAGTAACACCAGGAGAATCAGCTTTCTTGAAACACTGTGGGTGAAACAGTGGATCAGGAAATGAAGGGTTTTTTAACTCTGTCTTCTCTGAAGTCTGACTTCCAAATGGTGCAGAGACGACATGCTAGATGTAAATAAAGATAAAACATATTGTAATATTTCTTCTTTTGTAGAAAACCATAAGTGCCACATGGCCTGGAAGCAGAAACAAAGCCAAAAATAGGAATTGAAGGACTCAAACTACAGCAGAACATGCTAATTGTTTTCCTTCACACTGTCAATGTGCTCAGCTCTAATTACACTCTGAGCTGTCTAGGTTTTGCACTTCAGCAAGGAGAACTAAGCGTCACATTTCTCCCCAGTGGCTTAGCTTCCATACTTACGGCCCTGAAAACAACAGCGTTTTGCTCCCTGCTTGTTGTGAATTCAGCTTGGGGCTTCACAGAAACAGTTGTACACAAAAAAGGTCAAGAAGTGCATTGGCAGCTTATCTTTCAGGAAAAAAAAAAAAAAAAAAAAAAGCTATTGATTCAGAATGATTTGAATAGCTCTTCCGTGGAATCAAAGTGTTGATAAGGTTGCACAGACCTAGAAGAATGCAGAATGTACATATTGGCAACCCGCTACCAAACATCAGACAGAAAACAAACATCGGTCACCTCTGTCCAGTTTGAAGGCACTTACAGTAAAAGTCAGACGGGTGGTGAGGGCAAGAAATTTCTAGATTTTTACTTCTCCAGCTTCTGCGTAGACTCAGTAAGCACAGTTTCATTGGATCCAGTCACACTCCGTTTATGTGACAACCCACAATTAAGAGCAAAAACAGAAGCTTGATTTTGAGTTTTTCTGCTGGCTGGCAACAGTTTGCTCTTCAGACAGTCTGCAGCAGGCAGCTGAGATAATAAATAACTAATGTTGAGAAAGACTCTCCCAAACAGCTGGTTTTGGAATAGTAAGTAGCACCGATAAGCCTGCCACTTTAGGGTACTAAAGAGGGTTCCCTGGGCCTAAGCCTGAGCCTTGCACTCACACACTATGCAGTAAGAGATGACAGGCATGCGTGTGTCCAAGGAAACCACCGCCATCAACCAAGTTTCTAATGCAAAACGCCAACCTTTGTTAGGCAAGAGTACCTGCTGAAAAATTCTTCATGTGTAATTTTATGGATTAAGAAAGGACTGATTTTTAATGTCAGAATGTTAATAGTCTTCTCATTTCTGCTTGTTTTGTCACTGACAGATTCCGTAGCTTTCAAAATATGCCCTCCTACGTACTTAGCAGAGGAAAACAATCATGTGAATTTTACAAACAGTTACATAAAAATTATTAATTACCACTCAAGACCGTTGTGCTGTCAGGACCCTGAGGCCACTAACAAGTCCTGATGACCTTGATGAGGCTCACCTGGAGCCGCCACCGTGGCCCAGAGGCCCATTTAAGCCCAGGCGTGAGCCCTTTAGGCTGTGTTGCCAGGGCACTTGTCCTCAGCTCTGTCTTTGGCCCTGTCACTAGGAAGGACTTTAGACTTGTGTTGTTGCTTGCCTTTGGCCCTGTCTCCTCTTGCTCTGGTCCAGGACCTTGGACTTGGTTTGCTGTGTTTGGGGCTGCAGTGGATCCTGGTACCAGTGCCTGGCCCTGCCTGCTGTGCTCAGCCCCTACAGGCTGGCACCCTGCTGGTGAGGCTGCTGGGTGTGCTGGGCTCCTCTGCCCTGGAGTGAGCTGGCTCTTGTTCCCTGACGTGCACCCTCTTCAGGTGTCTTTCCATCTTATTCCTACATAGCCTGTATTAATCTGCAACACCATGAGAAACAGAGAATGAGTTGCTTGGTTTGAGAAAGCACAGCTGTGACTGAGCAGGTATTTACAGGGGTTGCAGCTGTGGTAGGAAGATCAGGATGATGATAGAAACACCCCAAAGAAAGTGAAAGGGAGGGCATAAAATGCGGATCTTTCATGTCAGGTAACAAGGGTTACTGGAGTTGTATGTGGGAGTAAGGGAGTAGCATTTCTTATGCTTTCATCCCTAAGAAATAGGTCGGGAAACCCTGCTGTCCCCACTGGAGGAATGCTTCAGCTGGGCCAAAGTGGTGGTTGAGCTAGAATGGGAGAGGTAATGGTGGTTCTGAAGGTCTGTTCTGGTCTATCTGCAATTACCCTTCTTATGGGACACCTCACAGTTCAGAAGAACAAATCCTTCACCTGGAGGTTGCAGTGGTGCTGGATGATCTGCTTGGAGCTGGAAGACTTTTCTGCAGGGGCTGCTCCACCTGTTCTGAGCCAGCCTCATGTATCTGCTCGATTTCTGTGAATCCCTCAGCTTGGGCAGTCACCCCTCCTCAGAATCACAACTGTCAATGACAGCAGTTGTTAGCAATCAGTATTTGAAGAATGCATGCATGTAGAAATGATAAGAAACCTCTCCTTGCATGCAAGAGAGTGCTTGCTGTAACCCTTCTGTGCTCCCAGAGCCACACTGAGAGAAAGCCTGGAAAGCCCACAAATAATCATCAGCTGGCCCAGCCTCCAACAATGTTAGAGCCAATGAAAAAAGCTAGTACAGAAATAAGTTGAAAATTAACTATTTGGTTAGCTCCCTCTCTCCAACCAAGACAGCATGCTTTCAAAATTGTTCATAAACAGGTCTGGAGATCCCTTGAAGCCATGTGCCCACAGCATTTTTCCTCCGTTTGTGTCAACAGGTTGCTAGACTCTGAAAAGTTCCTCTGGCTGTTTGACTAACTGAAGATTTCAAGTGCCAAGGAGACAACAATGAATAACATAAAGACGAGCACCCTGGTACGTTTCTACAAGCAGCTGAAAACTGTCTGGAGCTCCCCAGTAGTGCCAGCACGACGCTGCAGCCTGGTCGCCTGCACTCACAAAGACAGGAACGATGCACGTGAGTATTTCATTTCATTGAAGTAGTGCTGGATACCGGTATGAGTGAGATGTGGAAGTACAAGGAGGACAAATGCAGTAGTTGCTCTTTCTAATTTGAACTCTGTATGTACACAACTGATTCTGAGTGACGTTGAATTTAATAGACACTCTGATGTTGAATGTTCAAAATGAGGCCTAACAGAAGCACGAACCACAAAGCCCTCCCAGTCTGGTGAGCAGGAGATCTATAATGAGTAGCTTCCGGAGGGGCAATATATGCATAAGTGAAAATGTCAAAGATTTAGGTATTAAAAATGATGGTTAACTTATCTGCAGATATGATTTGTAGTGAGGACAGACGGCGATTGTCTACTCACTCGTGTGAAGATAACGCCAGCTGGAGCAGTAGTAAAGAATAAGTTTTTCCATCCAGGAAACCCCTTTGATTCCAGGATATTTTTTCTCTCTGTAAATGTATTAAGCTTACTAACTTTTCTCAAAGAACAGCCATATCCCTTCTTGAAAACTGCCACGTGATTCTCCTCTATTTAAAGTATTAACCAACTTGATGTTTCCTTAAGTGATGAGAAGGCAGCTGATCTGATGTGGCAGACATAAAACAACGCAGAATGGAGACTTGCACAAGGCTTTGTTTCTACCATAAGTTACAAGAAATAATACGTTTTAGTGTTTAATAGTTCTGCATCTTGCTGGAAAACACCAACTTTCTGCCACTAACTGACCAGCATTTAAAAAACAAACAAAAACGGGTAGATGAGCTGCCAGGTACAGCATGCTCTGTGTTTATATTCCTAGACATGAAAGCTGTATTCAATATGTAGCATGCAAATTTCCCTGTCACTCAGCACATGAGAAATTGTTCAGAGCAGTTTTTATAATGATAGTGTTTGCAATACTTGTCAGAGTGCTCAGTCTGAATTTTCCCTATTTTGCTACTCAGAACAGAAAATGAGAGTTTTATTTTGAAAATGTGAAATGGAATGGGTATTTCAATCAAGTAGCATAACTTAGCACGGTATTTTCACCTTCATATTTTTAAAAATTGCCTTTTAAATCTGTGGAAGATGCCCAACTCTAGAAGCAAGGTTAACATTAGATTGTGTTGCTAGTGAAACGTCCACAAAATGAACCATCAGCATGCTCCTAGGGCAAAATTTAAGTCACCTATGCATCCATGGCTGTATTTTTCCCTTTTCTGATCTGTTTAGAGTACTTTCTTAGTAATAGATTATAGGCAAGAAAGTTGAAAAAACTTGTTGTTTTTTTTCCCCACTTACAAGCGTACTTTTAACTTTTTTTGTGTGTTTTTTTTTGTTGTTGTTTTTTCTTCCCACTCATAATGGAAGAAAACTGAAGGTGTTCATCCATTTAAGTCCTACAATAATATTTATAAATTACTGTCAAGCATGACATTTCTTTCATCAGAGAAGGTATTTACTCTAGGAAAAGTACTTGAACTTGTTTGGTGCATCAAGAAGGCAGAAGGGCTAAGACCTCTGTCTTGATGTGGTGGAGATTATTTAGGGGTTACCCATGGTCTGTCCGTTACCAACAGGGAGCTAAATGATGCCTTGCGTTTTCCTGTGAACACTTGTCCATTGGGAACTGCACTTTGTGCTAAGAGACATTCCAGGAAGAGGTCATGCAAGGCTGTTCCATCACAAGGCTGCTCTGCAGATTTAATTAACTGTAAATGCTAACTGTTTTTTACTAACATTCCTCTTCAGTTTAAGTCAGATGCTAGTTATTACTGAAATCTTCCTCTATTCCATGACATTCTTGCAGGAAATGCCCAAACAAACTGATTCAGAGAAATACCATCTCTGGAACGGTCGGTTTCAGCTGCCGGGGAATAGACGCTAGCTCTGAACAAGCCAGCCTGTGGGTTCCTCCATCTGCTGGCAAGACCCTGTGCCTAACATGCACTGAAAGCAAAGAGCACAGTCAGCTAAATTCAGCTCTTCACAGATGACAGTGCAAGCAGCCAGTTCAGTGACAAAGATGTGATAAAAGAAATGGTCCACATTTTGAAGCTTGGTGAAACTGGACTAGCGAGCGCTATCTTCAGCGTGAGGTACAAAAGAATCTTCTGCAATTCCCAATGAAAGAACTGTAGAAGCAATTCTGAGGATCATGAGGTACATGTTAAAATGTCCAGTGACATGGAGCACCACAGCGGACGCCTGCAGTAAGCTCCGTGGTCTCTCGTAGCAATGTGTGGAGGCAGTGGTTTCAGACAACATTTGATACAATAGAGGAGTTGCTGGAAATGCTCTCCATATGGATTTTAAAGCTGTGGAGTATACTTTCACCCTAATAATTCCAGAGCAGACCTGAAGGGCATTTTGCTTTCCTATCCTTTGAGAAGAAGGTAAAGAAAAGCAGAATCCTTTATTTTTTTTTTTTTTTTTTCATTTTT
>VXAV01005697.1:35281-52252 GCA_013399715.1 Alectura lathami | reverse complement strand
TGGCCGCTGCCTCTCGGCGGGGGACGCGACGGTGCAGCTTGGGTGCCTGCTGCTCCTACCGCCTGCGGAACGCCCGTGAGTGCTGCGGAGCCCCCTCAGGGGGGCCGCTCCCTTCGCGGCTCCCGGGACAGGCTCCCTCAGGCGGCGGGAGGGGTGAGGGCGGCCCCGCCTGAGGAGAGCGGGTCTCGGTCCCGCTCTCCCCGACCTGTGCCCCGTCCCCCGGCCCGGGGCAGCCGATCTCGGTCCCGCTCTCCCCGACCTGTTCCTCGTCCCCCGGCCCGGGGCAGCCCGGCTGAGGGGGCTCTGCGGGGACACCCCCCGTTTCCCTGACGCCTTTCCAGCCGGCCGACCCCGGGCTGAGGAGGCTGCCAGCGCCTCAGAAGTTCTCTTGGGAGAGGCGGGGACGCCAAGTTTAGCTTTGCTTTGTGCGTTGAAGCATCAGGAAATGGCAGTGATGGTGACAGCAGGCGGCTGTGGCACTGGTGGGGTGTAGCGTGCTCGCCTGCCGCTGCCCTGCCTGTGCGTGGTGACCTTCAGCAAACCGGTAAAGTTCCCTCCTCCAAGGAGGAGGGGTGTTTAGTTGCGTCTTTTGTGATGTCTATTATGTCTATTTTTCTTTGTGAAAGACCGTGGAGTGGCTGTATCTAACCAAGTGGCAGCAACACATTGCTTTGGAACATCTGTTCTGGGGTCAGCGGGTGGGCAAGGCACCAAAACCTTTGGGGGTCATCGATGCCAGGGGACTGCAGGTGAACCAGTGCTCCCCAAACCCTCACGGGTCTTAGTTCTGTTTTTAAGCTGAATGAAATCTGATGGAAACTACAAATATGTCTGCCCTGCTTGTGCAAGTTTGAAATGCCCAAGCTGACCCCAGCACCAGTAGCTGAGGACTTTGTAGGTGTGGAGACGGGCTTTAGATCCTGATTGCCCAAGCTGCTCTTAGCCAATATTGGCGTGGGTGCCTCAGGAGCACTGCATCGTCAGCGGTGGTGCAAAACCCCTGAGCACAGGGGCACGTGGGCGAGGGACTGGCACCTTCATGGGAGTGTTTTTGCGTTGTGGTGGGAGCTAGCCTGTGCCTGGTGTGACCTGATGGCAGGTGATGGTGGTGGTGTCTGAAGAAAGCTGAAGTGGTGTGGTGAGACTGGCAAAGCTATCAACCAGAATCTACTTTAAAATCCATTTGCAACGAAAGGAAAACAATTTTCTAACAGTTAAGAGGGACAATTTCTTTGAACATTTTGCAAATGCAAAAGAGTTCTACCACAGCTGTGACTCAGACTGTTTCACTTCCCTGTGTAGCTCTGAGTCACGTAACTGGAATGTTTGCTTTTTTTTTGTGAGGTTTGGTTTTGGTTTTATTTTTTTACTTTCCTGTGTATCAGCCGACTTGAATTATCCTCTGGAGCCAATATTCCAAACCAACCTTTTCTCGCCAAAAAGCTATGAAGTATTTAGGTAAAAGTTCTGTAATTGTGCCGTTAGGGTCTAACTCTCTTCATTATCTTCTAGTGCATCCACTTTGGCAGAGTCCGCTTACGATTCCTGGGGGCTCTCGACAGTCTCCTATCAATATCCAGTGGAGAGACAGTGTCTATGACCCCTTTCTGAAGCCTCTGAAAATCAGCTACGACCCAACAACATGTCTTCACATCTGGAACAATGGGTATTCGTTCCTGGTTGAGTTTGATGATTCCACTGATAGATCAAGTAAGCAAAACTCAGGAAGATCTACTTACTGTATTGTCTTGCAGTGTCACAGCTTTGCTTAAATGCATCAATCTTCAGTCAAATGTGTATGTATCTACTTAATGTTAAATGAGGTTCTAGCATGAAGCTTTACTAAAGTAATCTATCACTTATCTCTTTTGCGATGTTAACAGATGCATTTAATGCATCTGAAATAATCAGTAGCAAAATTACTTTCAGCTGGAAAGCATATGTACCTATCTCAGTAAGCTCCTGGAGAGTGAGCTGCTGCCATCAGGAGCAGGTGCATGTGTTCCTGTTGTTTTGGTATAAGCAGAAGTCTGTGTGCACAAAATCCAATTATGCGTTCCAGCAATTTGTTGTGAATAAGCACTCTGACCTTAGCAGCTAATTTCTTTTGAACACTCAGTAGAGTCAAGTGATTTAAAATCAAGATGTTATTACCAAATTCCAGCTTTCCTGCTGATTGTTCCTTTTAAAACTTCAGTTTACCAAGGTGTATTGCTCTAATATTTAAAGAGGATATTTCGTAGAGGTGGGTGAACTGGTAGCAGTTGGTCAGGGATATTGAGAAACACATGATTCATGTCAATTATTGAACTAGCTTGGAGGGGAAAGCTGGGGGACCTTGGGCAAATCTGAACATGTTTGATTAGAAGCGGTTATGGTTGAGATGACGGCTTATCATGAGATGCTAGAACTTCTTATCAGATTTCACATTGTTCTTGGGAGTGAAGCTTTCAGCAGGCTAATGGATAAATGCTTCGTCTCTCTGATACCAGTATTTTTGGTCGATATTTGGAAAATGGCTGATAAAACAGTGCGGCAAAAATGATAGTGGTGGAATGCATGGACCTTTCAGGGACTTGTGAGAGGTGGTTGAGGGTTCACCTAGGAAGTGTTCTCACCTTTGTTCATTTCAGGGCTTGTGGTTTCTTTTGTTTGTTTTTATTGTTTATAGCTGTTCAGCCAGGAAATATTCTCACCTTTATTCATTTCAGGGCTCTGATATGTAATGAAGAAGCCATTCGTTTTTACGGTACCAAGGGGAATTGCATTAGTCAGAAGAGAGCTTATGATGGAGACACGCTAACAATCTCATCAGTGATTTTTGGCTTACTAATTTTAGCTGTGTTTTGCTTTTAAGTCTTTCAATTTATACAGCCATACCCTGCTATCTGTTGGGGATGAATTCCTGAAAAGCGTAATGGTTTGCAGTTCAGTGGATAGCAAAGTCGTCTTTTCCGCAAGAGTTGATGATAGTGGAGGGGAGATGTTGACAGGAGGTTAAGAAAAACGCAACGTTTAAATACACAGGAATGGTGTTCGTGACAGAGGCAAGCATAAGATCATCAGGACAGTCAGCCAGAGAGGTGCTGGCTTTTCAGAGGCTGGCTGCTCAGAGTGCATCACAGCTCTGAAAGATCTCGTCTGCTTCATTTCTAAGACTGAACGCTTGAGGTACATCTTTGTGAGCTTTCTTGCTGCCTCTTTCTAGATGACTGCCTTATCATCGTCATCATCCTCAAATGAATTAAAGTCAATGGAGGGTGATGATGGCTGGTGGAAGATGGTATTAAATCAGTGATGAACTCCAAAATGGCAAACAGAAACATGTCATGGGGTGTTGCTGTATAAATGACCTGATTTCCAGGTGCCTACATCTCTCCGCTGCCTTTCTCTTTACTGTTGCTATTTCTTATTTTAATTTCTGCCAGCTTATGTCTAACAATAATAGAAATCCAGAGAAGGAAGCTTATGAATTAAAGAAAAAAAAAAAATTGAAACTGAAGATGAAAGTGTGCAACCAGGATAGACAAAAAATGCCCAGCTCCTGAGATGAGGCAAAACAGGATTTTGGCGAAAGATGTAGTGCTGCAATGGGGTGTTTGCTTTTGAGCAGGACGATGAAGAAAGGGAAGGTACGTACAGAATGCAGTTCTGTCTTGTGCATGAATGCCATCCGCTGCAAACAAAGGAGATGGCTGATGTAATTCTTTCACCTTATTTGTTAGTTTCTCACAACTTCTATTTTACTTTGAAAAAAGTAAAACTGTGGTAAATTGAGAGGAAATGAACTGTGAAACTCCTTATAAAGGAGTCATAGGTTCCTGTTTCTTTCTTGCCACTCTCTACTGTCGGAACCTGATTTTCTGCATGTGTGCCTGTGCCTAACTTATGAGCAATCACTGGAGCGAGTGTGACTGTTCAAATGAATGTAGTCACGTGGGTTTGCATCTTCTCATAGTCAGGAATGGACAGCGTTAGAGCATGGAAGCCTGAATTCCGACTTGGCAGTGCAGGCCTCATCTTCCTCCCATCTCTGAAACTTATCTCACTCCATTGTGATTTTTTTCGTGATTGTGAGTTTTGTATTTATGCTGAGGGCTCAGCAGCTGTGCATGAAATTTAATTCAATGTCCATGTGCAGTGTTTGTTTCACCTTACTTTTTCGTTACTAGCAGGCCTATTTGCTTAGCATTTCAAAACTGCTGGCATTCAAAAAAAGCTTTTAATTGCTCTAATTTTTTTCTCCTTAGCATTAAAGTGATTAACTTCTTTCCAGAAGTAGTGTTGGGATTACGTGCTTCGTACAGTGGTGTGCTATAAAGTTGAAGCATGGTGTACAGCAAAGTAAAAATCAGCAAACTGGTCTCTACAGCTACATATTTGTTATCAGCCCTTCAGAAGTAATTGTGATCTGTAGTTTTCAGATGCTTTGACGTAATAACAAGCAAGAAGACTTTGCAGGATATTCCCGGTTCAGTTAGGAGGAAATGAGTAAAAACCAGCAGCACACAGAAAACCAGGCACAGAATTTTTCAGTGATGTATTACAAAATCATGGGAGACTTTCAGACAGCAGGCTGAATGTTTACACTTACTCATGGCTGAAAAGTGCATTCGAGCTCCCAGAAGCTGGGAATTTTCCCACGGGCAGACTGTTTTTACGCACTTTGTGGAGTGTAGCTTGAGCAGTTTACAATAGGCATAATATTTAGCATATTTCTGGGTATGTAGAAAATCTTCTATCATTTGTTAACGTGCAGTCTGAGAACTGTCTTGAAGCAGAATGAATAGTACATTTGGATTTTTGTAGCTTCAATAAAGAAAAGAACGATTAACTTCTGACAATGTACTGATACTATTGGCAAAACTAAAGTGTTAAAGGCTTCTGTTGTCATGGGAAACTTCAGCATTTCTCATAAACATTGAGGCTTCTTTGGGATGACACCATACAGGTGTATATCCGTTGCTTAGTCATCATACATATCTTCTGTGGTAAGGCAATTCTCATCCGGCCGCTCCAAGAGGAGAGTATAGAACTACATGTGAAACCACCTTGGCTCTACCAAACTTGATGTGAGTTGGAAAGGAAGAAAAAAAACAAACATAGATAGGAGATGGATGAGGAGACTATTCAGCTTATCTTTGATTTGACATAGTTGATTCAGACTGCAGGGAAAAAATAGCCATGTGTTTGAGCAATTTTGTCATGACAATGTGATTTGTAAAAGTAGCCAAGGGGGAAGGGACTGTTTCACAAGATAGTTGCTCCAACTGATGTTTCTCTGGGTAAGTTTATTTGAATGAAAATCTTACTGTGCACCTTGTCTGGACAATTCTAAATCATATTTATTAATGTGTATGTCTTGTTGTTTTGTGGTTTTTTTTTTTAGTAATTGTTGGAGGTCCCTTGGAAAACCAATACAGACTAAAGCAGTTCCACTTCCACTGGGGAGCTATAAATGAGTGGGGTTCAGAACACACCGTTGACAGTAAATTTTACCCAGCAGAGGTAGGAGGAAAAATCTGAGCAAAGCAGATATCAGGGCTGTCTGGGACTGTTATGCTTGCTAGAACGCTCTGTATTTGTAAAATAATAATAAATAATGATAATAATAAAAAAGCAGGACAAGACCTGCTAGTTGCCACAGTTTGTATACCTTTGTGTTAGTAAGTTCACATGGACTGTATTTTCAGGAGGAGCACACAGGCCTGAAGTAAACATTGGCCCGGACTGAAAGTTTCAGTAATGTTTTCTTTTCCCTGAATGCCCACAGCGGCAGCTGCAGGCCAAGCCAATGGCAGGCAGGAAAATGTCATTGCTATTCCAGCTCTGTCAGGATGAAGTGGCACAAATCTTGCTTGTCTTTCCTCCTTTTAAAGGGAAAAGATTCTTTAAATCTCCTTGTCAAAGATTCTTTAACAATCAGGACAGGTATTCCTTCTGGCTGAAGGAATTTCCAGGTCCCAGCTGATACAGCCCAGATTGGGCAGAAAGCAAATACTGAGGTAAAATGCACAAACTTGCATCTCAGGCTGAAAAAAAAAAATAAAAACAATGCGTTCTGTCTGAGCTGCAGCAATTCATGTGAGATGTAGGATCTCTTCTCTTGGGAGTACAGTGAATGTAGTACATCTCAGCTGCTGTCCTCCAAATCTCCCAGTCCTTACTGCTTTAAAAACACCTTGTGGATTGTTTCTAAACACTTACAAAGAAACCAGATGTACTAAATACTGTTTCTATCAAATGTAGGGCTATTTAATTCTCTTGCCCACACACGCAACTCAAGAAACGTGGCACTGCGCAGCTTGTACACGATAACTGACGTGTGTGGGAGCCCGCTTTGCTGGCTAATGCATGTCAGAAAGCATGCTAAAAGCCTGTGCTTTTCTTAAAGTTATTAACGTATGGCAGAGTTCTGTGGTGGTATAATGGCTATCACGATCACTTTCTGTTTTTAACTCTTGTGCAATCATTAAAGTTGGAAAACTTACATGATTAGATAAATACTAAGGCAGAAAGAGGATGAGGCTAAGGCTGAAGAATACAGATTAAATTGCTCAGGGAGGGAAGTGTAACAGCGGTAAACACAGTTATACACCAAAGATGGAGAATTCGAAAAGTGATTATTTCTGAGAAAACGCTTCTCTCCTGTTAACGTGTTCGTAATGATGCCGGTCGGCTTTGCAAGATGCTTATCAGCAGCGAGACGCTGTGACTAAGTTTTGGGACTGCTGTTGGCTGTCTGTTTAACACACGGAGCCCTCAGAGAGTGCACGTATTAGGCTCTAAGCAGTGCAGAGGAAGCTTGTGGTACATGCAGGAGAAAGTTCCTTAGCAGAATAGCGTGCTCTGTTCCTTCTGTCAGGGCAGGTGGAGGAGCCCTTCAGTTCCAGTTACGCTACGTTCCTTCTGTGTCCTTAACTATAATTTCTGTAGTTTGTTCCCAGCAAACAAAACCCTTTTCATTTGTGTGAAATGCAGTTTATGGATTTTGGCTATCCCTTAGACAAGGAGGAGGGGTGGCAAGAGAAGAAGGGAAGTACCATTATTTTCTGATTGTTTTTGTGGTGTCTGATTTCTGTGGCAGCTCACTGCAGTGCTGCAGATTGCCAGGGACCAATGTAGTGAAGATCAAAAGTCAAGTTTCTTGATGCCATTGCTGTGTCTGTGTTGATTCCTCACTCATTTATGTTTCAGCTGCATTTAGTACATTGGAATGCTGTTGTGTACCCCACTTTTGAAGAAGCTGTAATGGAAGGTGATGGCCTAGCTGTAATTGGAGTGTTTTTGAAGGTAATTTCACTTTGTGTAATAAGCTCTAATGATGCCTTCTCAGTCTTATTTTGCTAGAGCACATTTAGTACAAAATACCTCAGGATGGCATTTTGCCTGTCTGAAAGAGCTGATGAAGGCAGATGTGTAGAATGGTGGCTTACTGTTCCTGAACTCATCTCTTGCAGCTGGGAGCACAGCACGAAGGGCTGCAGACACTGGTTGATGCCTTGCCAGCAGTTAGACACAAGGTGAGTGTTTTTGCCTATCCCACCAGTTATCACTCAGCACAGCCATCGGTCCTTCAACATAAATCATGCTTTGGGCACAGCACAAGGCTAATAAATGCTTTCTTAAGTGTCAGTAAGGGGTCTGATTGACATGTAGAGTGAATTATTTATTATACTGGAGGAAAAAAATACCAGTTTTAAAGGAGGAGGTTGTATGCTTCGAGCTTTCCAAACATCTTGGTGTAAGAAATGGTAGTAGTATCGAATGTCAGGTTCATCAAGCTTCATGTGGGCTGCTCCGGAAGGATCTCATTTCTGAAGGGTGTTGGTCACCCAGGAACTCACCAGCACTTGCTTTAAAGCATTTGCAAACCCTTGTTGCCTTGCCAGCGTTACCGCTTACTGCAGTACCAAATCCTGAGAAGCATCATCCTGGTCTGGGGCAGGAGGGAGGGCAGATAGTAACTTTGCACCTTCCTTTCTCACACGATGAGTGGCAGCTCCCATGCAGAATCTCTTGTCCAGCCCTCTATTTTTGAAAAATTCTTCACTGTAATGTTTCTTGTTCTAAGCAGAGAACTGATAAAGCCTAAGGATAAACAGAATCTGCCCTCCCTGCGTTGCCATTGTATCCAGGAAAAACCCCAGGAGAAAAATGTTTGGGTAGAAAATGATGGGATCCTACCTACTGATAGGACCCCATCTCACTTGTGGGAGCACACAGTCTAGAGACATGAATACTTGATGCTCCTGCCTAAAATCATGGAGTGGAAAACAAAAGCACTGTTCTCTGAGACCTGCTAAGTCTGTCTGGCAGAACTACCAGAATTTATTCCATCATCCATTCTGTTTTTTGGTTCATGTTTGCATCTAGCGCTCACAAAGATGCAGTCTGTTGTTCCTTGCACCCTTGTTTCATCTTGTGGGGAAAATAGAAACATCTGAAGTTTGCCTACTCAACAGCTACCTCTGCCTCAAACCCAGCTTAACAGTCTTGTACAAGTTTGAGTTTTTTTTTACGCAGATTATTACTAATACTCACAACACATAGTTTTACATATACATCTCATTGCTAAGATCTCTTTATATCTTGTCATTTATTTTTACTAAAATTGCAGTTTTTAAAAATAAGTTCTTTCTGGGGTTTAGGATGCGGTTATTGAGTTTGATGTCTTTGACCCCTCCTGCCTGATACCTTCCTGCCCTGATTACTGGACGTACGCGGGCTCTTTGACTACTCCCCCCCTTACTGAATCGGTCACATGGATTATTAAGAAGCAGCCAATAGAGGTCGATGAGAATCAGGTAAATCTCTTGCTGACATTTAATACCACGCCTGTTGGTCTGCCTGCTGCCATGGAGGGGAAGGTGCATAGAGGGGGCTGCTTACCAGTTCCAGTAATTCTCTGTGAATGCACGGAGATCAGCTGCCTCGCACACAGCGTTTGTCTGACCTTAGCAACAGATAGAATTGAAAGACTTGAGACTTCAGCAGCAAGCAGTTTAAGATGCTTTTCCAGCTCCCCAAACAGAGTTTTAACCTGATGCCTTGTGCTGGAAACTACGCCTTAAAAACTTACAAAGTTATTTACTATAACACTGCATAATTTTTCTCTCTTTACCACGATGCAGTCCTGCTTGTGATTAGGGAGGCAACAGAAAGGGCAGGTTTTGTGAAATTCTGACCTCTGACCTTTTGTGCACATACCTGATAGCGTGTTCGTTTGCACACAAGTCTTGCAGAGCCTGCAAGGGCTAACTGTCAGTTCTTCCCTTGGGGGGGCTCTGGAGATACAGAAGGAATGGCAGCTCTGTGTCCTTCACTTGCCTTTCTGGTGGCCAGACATAGAGCCCCATTTGGTTTTCTCCTTTGCCTTTACCCTCCACTTGTCGGTGTTGTCCTTGAGTTTTTTATTTTTTTAATTTCCTTTTAAAAAGGACAAGCAAACAAAGGCTTCAGCGCAGAAGGTGGTTCAAGTGGTCTGTAGTCTGACACCAGTCCTGACTTGTTATCTTATGCCCTCTACTGGTTTTAATTTTAGTACCTTGGTGTACATTATTCCTTGGTATGAAACAGATGTAGAGACAAGTGAAAACTGGTCAGCGGGACTGACTGCAATTGTACTACAAGCGCATTTGTTATTGGTGGTTTGCAGGATTTTGGTCTGTTCAAAGAAGTGCAGTAAATTGAGAGGCCTTACAGCACAGAACAAATCTTGGAGATGGCTGCAAATAAGTAAAAGTGAACGATGGACCAATTAACCAGCTTTTTCATGGTGTAGGAGGCACTGAAAGCTTCCTCTGCACCGTCCCTGTTTTTTTTTTTTTTTTGTGGTCTTTACCAGCAGGTGACAAAGAAGTGCCAGAAGGTCACGCTAAGTTTCTCAGAATGCAAATGTAGCAGTACCTCTGAATGACTGCTTGGTCACGTACTCCAAAAATTCCCCAGTTAGTACAGTCACAAAACTGGCCGTTTCTCATTCTCAGCTGGAGGCGTTTCGGATGCTGCTCTTCACCTCTGACGGTGAAGAGGAGAAGAGGATGGTGGACAACTTTCGCCCTCTGCAGCCACTGATGAACCGAACCGTCCGCTCATCCTTCCAGAGCAGGCATCTCCTGGACACTGAAGCACTGAAGCACACGGACCACGCTCAGCAGGTCAGGCCGTAGATGGCCCATGGTCAGCCCAGACTGCAGTAACTGAGTTTTACTTGCCTTTGTAATTATTTTTCCTTTTTTTTTTTTTTTTTTTTTTTTTGCGGTGTGTGTATGCTGAACAGTTTCACAGACGGCTAGTTTCAGTTCTAAGAGCCTTTTGACCTTCAGTAGAGAAGCTGTGTTTTGTTTTTTTTGTATATTTTTAAGTAACAAATTGTTCATTTTAAGGCAAGGATTAATAAGGAATTATTTTGAAAGTTATTGGAAGTTACAGGGAAATAGGGCAGGAGATCTTGGTGCTTAGGATGACAAGAAGAAAAGGAAAAAATGTGTGACCCGTGTTTTATGTGGATGAGGCAGTATTTCTTCTTCACCTGTACCATAAACCAGAAGACTTTCCAAAGCCTTGTAAGAAATGTAGAAGCTTCAATTTTTGCAGCTTTTGCTTTTCTGTGTTGATAATGTACCCAGAGAAGAGAGCAGGAGAAAAGAATTCACTGGTGTTTCAAGACTGGCAAGAGCAGTGAATTAGGTGAAAATGGAAGGAATGTGATCAGGAAGCTGATCACAGCAGGGGAAAACAAAATTAAGAGTCCCAGCTGACCTCCTGACCCCACAGTGGAATTGGGGGGGAAAAAAATTGTTTTTCAGATCTAATCAAGTGCGAGGATACTATGGACAACATGCAGCATTTGGTACTTGAAAGATTTTTCCAGCAACTCCTAGAGCACCAGCGCACTCTTCCCAAAGTTTTGTCTTAAGCTGCCTTCATGGCACCTAGGGACCAGGTTGTTTGTTTAGCACCTTACGGTAACAAGGTTGAGCGGTGGCTGAAACTCAGTTGTGGACCAGAGCAAACTGTTGCTCAACTTACCACTCGCGGAGCCTTCTGCTAAAGCTGTGATCCAGTTGCCGCAAACGTTGTCTACCTCTGCAGTACGCTGCTCGCCGTAACTTCCTCTAGTGCACCTTTCTCAGCGGCTTTTTGTGCTCTGCTGTATTTAACAGTGTGCCTGTGCGTGAGCTCACCTACAGAATGCACGGCTGCGCTTTCTGGTGAGGAGCAGTTCTGCCTGCGCGCTCACGATGTGACCTTGATTGTATTTAACGCATGCTTCCATTTACCTGTCCATCGCTGGCCCTGGCGTCACCCAGCGCTGAAGCTGCCAGTGGACTGACTTGTCAATGGCAAATTCAGAATGCTGGAATCAATGCTTTCCAATTCCAAGGGTTCACTTTAAAAGCACTTTGACACTTTGTAGTGTGACCTGTTATTTTAAAGCTTTTGAATGTTTGTGTTTAACCAATTAAGCTCCTGCCTGTGCTTCCTTAATAGCTCTACCTCAGGCTTTTATATTGCAACCCTTGTGCCTTTCTCTGCTGGCAGTGTGAAACGTGCCTGCTTAACTCTCAGGTGCGTCTACTCAGCAAAGATGAGAAAATCTCTCTCTGCACCCCGTGTAGCGTACATATCTCCATACCACGTAGCCTGTGCAAAACGGCAGCGTGTCTCTCCAGTCTCATTACCTTTCCCAGGCCCTTAGAGCTCAGCTGAACTTTGCTATGTACACCTCTGGCAACATCTGCCAGATTTTTTTATTATGTTTCGGGTCCACAGAACCACATCAGGAATGGTTTTGCCAGAGAATTACAGGCTCTAAAACTGATTTTGAAAGGGGTGTCTGCAGGTCTGGCAATAGGAAGAGAGTTCTTTTCACTTTCTGCCTGAGTGTGCTCGATCTAGTCATTGTTAACCTTGAGGTTTTCTTTCAGTGCTGTTCTTGGATTTTTTTTTTTTTTTTTCTGAGGAGGATCCTGTAGAAAGGCTTAATTAGGATCAGTTTGAATTACCAGCTGAAAACATAAATGAAAAATGAATCTGCTTAAAGCTGCAAGTTGCAACAGCATCTCTGAATTGTTATATACCTCTTATTAGGAACTCTTTTCTTGTGTTTAAAGTTCTTGGAAACAAACAAACCCTCACTAAGTGAATGGGTCTTCGAAAAGCTCCATGCAGTTGCCCATATTTTTAGTTGCCTTGGTAATTTTCACCAAGTTCTTGTGTACTCTGATCTGCTGAGCCTGTTTCACTAGCTAATACAGATTTCCTGGCGTATGCAAATAGAAAATTCACGTTTTTATTTGCGGAATTACTGTGGTGTAAATGTTTCACCCTCAGATGTTGCGTAATGGTCTGGCATGCTCATATCCGACGGAGTTCCCATTGGTTAGGTGTGCTCTGTTGAAGGAAATTTCCTTCCTGTTTGTGTAAATCTCTTTGATGTGGTAACCGCCATGCAGCTGTCTGAGGTGATGCTGAATATTCTTTAGTCAATGAACTGAGATGCAAAGTTCTCATACAGATTTAGTTATTTTGTTAAATTATCGTCACAGAAGTTTGTTAGCTAATGGGTGTATTACCCAGGTAATGAGCTATACCCCATATGTTTATATGAAATCACATCTACGTATTCTGACATGAAGTTAATCAATTTCAGATTCAAATATATGTGGAAACAGGGTCAGCATAGGAAAAAATGAACTGGATTGTGCTTAAAAAAATAATAAGCTTTACAGGGATTTTCTGTTACATTTATGCTGCTTTTAGAATATTTGTTGCATTTAGGTGTGAGTGCTTTAGCATCTCTGGTTCAAATGGACGCTATCTCAGCTGCAGTGCAGACTTTTGTTGAAATTAGCAGACTGAAATGAAAAGAAAGTGTTTTGTTTTTCAGTTTTTGTTGTATTTTTTTGCCCTCAACTTTTATGTTGCAATCGCTCTATTGGCCTTGTGAAAGCTAACTGAAAGGGACATAGTAGTGGGTGCTTGCACACAGAATTGTAAACGAGATGCAATTCTTTTGCCATATTCTTCCAATTGCTTGGGGGAAAACCAGTTTATTTTGGTTGTTGGACCTTAGCTAATATTTGCACAACTGAATTAAACTATTTGAAAGGTGTCTGCACGGGAATCTTTGGGCCCGTTTTAGCTGGTAGGACAGAGGAGGGTCAGAACAGACGTCTGTCGTGGCACAGCAGTCAGTTCAGCTGCTTAGTACTGCTCTGGGAGATGTTCCTGTGGCAGGAAGTGCTGTGAATTGAAGACTAGTGGAAATCATTTTGAGGAGGGCTTGTTGAAATGAGAGCAGAAGATTCCTGAGCGTAGATCTGCATCCATCGTGGTCCAACCTCCTTTCAGTAATTTTTTTAAATACTGTTCCTAACAGAAATCCTGTTCTTAGCAACCTCATAGCTGGAATGACTTTACGTGGCACTGGATGTTTGCTGCCTGTTCCTACATTCAAAAACCTTCACATCAGTGCACTTGAGGCATGTGCCACCACGCACACCGGACAGTCTTTCGCTGCCTTCTGTTAGGGATGGCTTGCGCTGCAAGTCTGACAGGAACGCGTCTTTCCTCTTTGAAAGCTGTAGAAATGAAGGTTGCTCTGATCTCAAAGCATCTGTTGGGTTTTAGCGCACTGGATTTGCACGCTGTTGCTTTTGAGGAAGGGTCCCTTGTTTTGCTGAGCTTCACAGTCAATAATGTTTGCTGTACAATTTGAATACCTTAATTTTGAATGTCTTGTTTGTCGTGGTACATCTTTGCTTTTTAATTTGTGTGTCATGTTCTCATGGCACTTACTACATTGCATATTTTAATGCATGTTATCTGCCTAATCATAATTTACTGAAATAATTGTGAACTATGTCATGGGGAATTCGTTTCATACTCGTAGGATACAGGCCTTTCTCTTCAGTTTTTACCTGATGTAAAGAAACGCCTAGCTGCTGTATTTTTAAGCTGTTAAATTAGTGTGCAACTATGCAATAAAGAAACACAGAGAAACCTGTGTCTGTATGTCATTGTGTAATTATGCTCTCCAAGTTAGAAAGTAGATTTTTTTGTCAAAAACCCAAGATAATTCATCTTTCAGAATGACCCAGTTCATTAGGAGTGGAACATAATCAGCTGTCAGACATTCTGTGATACTTCAGCCTATGAAAGACTCTGCTGAACCGCATTGTAATTGGAATGAGGGAACAATGGCCTCTGTGTGCAGCTGCCCTGATGGGAGGATATCTGATCATTTGTTCCACTCAGCTAGATGCAACATACGCTGTCCAAAATGGGGTTCCAGCTTTTGAAGGTCTAAACCACCTCACTTGATGTCCAGCGTTAAACCTGGCCTAGAGGAACTGCCAGCTGCGTTCCCTCCTCTGTTGGGTAATGAGCGTTGACCAAACTGGGTGATCGCGTGTGGTGTAACTCAGTTTCACGTTGTGATCTTGCAGTGCTTCTGCTGTTGTGGCTGTAAGAATCTTACTGAATAACCTGAACAAGCTTTGATTAAATTACATGGCTTTCACCAATAACAATTGGCTAACCAAAATAGCCATGAATTCATCTACCTGACTCAGAGCCAGCCAGGCTTAGAGCCTAGGAATCGTGTAGGTACGTTATGCTAAGCTGAATTTACTCAAGCAAGTGTCCACTCCTTCTGATGGAAGGGTAGGAGACCCTTTCTGGTTAAGGAATTCAGCCCCTGTAAGCAGTTGTGGACGGTGCCTTGTTGTAAAGCCTCCAAAACAGTGGTAGGCAAGCCACGTCAGTTGGAAGAAAGAGTGGCACAGGTTAAGAGTAATGCCAGCTCCACTGCTAGTATTGGAGGGTTCCCAAAGCTCCCCCCAATTCCACTTTACCCAACAAAAAGCTTAGAAGCTCTTGTATTAGTAGAGCTGAGCTGTTTGCTAAAGGAATGGCTGATTTGGTTCCAGTAGGCTGCCTGATTTTGATCAAGGCAGCTCTCCTGATAACGGGTGAGGGACACAAACATTAATCCTAGCAAATGGCCAATTTACTTCTGATACCGGCAATTATTTGCCTTTCTGACAAATAATTCTTTCTGTCTTTCTTTTTGATGTGACAAACTTGAAGTGCCTGAGTATGAGCATATGGGGAACTGATTTTATAATCAAATCGTCTTCAAAGGTGCTGCAGAATAACTTGGGGGCCTGAACAGAGTTAACGTCCGTGGTCAGAGCTGATAATCGTACTTGGCATTGGTGAAGTGCTTTGAAGATGGAAAGCACTGGGTGAACACACCCTCACACCAGCTGCAAAGCAGGCATTTGCTCAGTAGTATAAAGGGAGAAACGCCTGCAGAATTAACTCTGGTCAATTTGCAACACAGTCAAGTATGCACTTGTATGGCAGTTCTGTGGCAGTTCTGCTACTACACCACGGCTTCTTGAGCCCAGGACAGACGCCAGTCTGTTAAGGAGCTCCCTTCCAAAAGAACTGGATGCAGGGAGAAGAAGATAACTTGTTTCCATTCTTGTGAAAGCTAGTGGAAATTGTGTGTCTTAGGTGTAGTGTCAGCAGTAAAATGCCATTTTCAAGCAGTTAATTCATTTGCCACGAGGTGAGAACCTAGTGGAGAGCACTGGTGAAGTAAATCTGAATGATTTTGTTTGCTCAACTGCATAATTGAGTTGGAGCATTCTCACAGTGTCTGAAGGATTTGTCGTGCTCCAGTTCCAGTCCTGTCTGCTGGGTCCTCATGCAGGGAGACTAACTCACAGACGGTCCCACGCGTAGTAGATACTTGTTTTTCTAATTGAAGCGTCCTAGGAATGTTTTGCTGAGGATAAAGTAAGTGTTGGAAGATCTTGCTTTGTAATCTAAACGGATTATTTTTCAGTCCTAGAGGCTGTGTGATGGGCTAGTAGGCTGAAAAAAGAATTTTGGATTTTCTGAAAAATGGTGTGATACTGTCCACAATGCACTGCTGATTTTTTAATTATTAATTTTATAGCCTATGCAATCTCTTCAGGATCCCATTTCCCTTTGAAAACTAGGAAGATGTTCTCGGTGCAAGTGTAATTGTTGTCCATGCTTTCTTCCTTCGTGTGGATACTTTCACAAATCGAGAAACGCTGAACAATTTGAAGTCTTCGTGTTGTTGCGGCTAACAGCCACTAGGTGTCACGTTCTGCTAAGTGCTTCAAGAAGCCCAGCTTAATGGCTGAAAAGAGGTCATGATGCTAATTACCTGAAAATGTCACTGAAATGTTTCATCTTGCCCCAAAAATGCAGATTTGATGTTTCGCAGAAATATCTTTCAGAAAGCCTCCTGACCCACCCTGGTGCTTGAAGCTTATCTGAAACCTGCAGGGAGGAGCACAGTACGGGAAGAAGGACGCCAGCCTTGGTTTTAGAGCCTGGGCACGACTTGTTGTGTGACCCCTGCTCATCCCTGGCTGAGACACAGCTCCTCAAAGGTACTGCTTCCAGCTCTCAGTGGGGATGCTTGTCCAGGCTTTTAGGCTTTAGCCTCTAAACTTATCTCCTGTCCCTCAAGGACAAGAGGGAATCTGATGAATTTGTTAAAGAATTGGCTCCTTAGGCACTGTTGTTAAGTTGCAAAGCGAGTCTCCTTGGATGCACATCCCATGCCTTCACTGAGACAGTGTGATGGAAGTTGCTTGTTCTGCCTGCATGCTTGCCAGACTGCCAAAAATTTTCTGTGAACCAATTTCCGCAGACCCTCTGCAGGAATGCAGGCAGCACAGCAGCAGGAGCCTAGCTAGCGTGTGCTTCAGTAAAAAATGGCTTACGGAAGAGCATCGCGAGCACACTGAAATCAGACGAGGCTGGGAATAGGGAGACGCAGGTTTTGCAGAATTCACGGTTCCTCCCTGCCCCGCTCCCGCCATGTTCTGCTGTGTAAGAGCCAACCCAGGCCGGGTAACACAACTCGCGGCTGCCCTGCTGGCTTCGGGGAGCCGCTTTGGCCCCCTGCGTCCC
>VXAV01005697.1:0-35092 GCA_013399715.1 Alectura lathami | reverse complement strand
CCGCTCCGCGCCCCGCCACCATGTCGGGCAGCGGCGGCGGCAGCAGCAGCAGCGCGGTGAAGAAGAGGAGCCCGGCGGGCTCTGCCTCCTCGCTGGCGCAGGAGGAGGAGAAGCAAGCGATGGAAAAGATGCTGGAGGCGGCCGGTGGGGCGCAGGAGAACGGCTGCGCCCGCTCGCCTTCGCCCCCCGCCGCCGCCGCCGCCGAGGGTGAGGGGGTGGCCCTGCAGCGCAACATCACGCTGCTCAACGGCGTGGCCATCATCGTGGGCACCATCATCGGCTCCGGCATCTTCGTCACCCCCACCGGCGTGCTGCGGGAGGCCGGCTCGCCGGGGCTGTCGCTGGTGGTGTGGGCCGTCTGCGGGGCCTTCTCCATCGTGGGTGCCCTGTGCTACGCCGAGCTGGGCACCACCATCACCAAGTCCGGCGGGGACTATGCCTACATGCTGGAGGTGTACGGCTCCCTGCCCGCCTTCCTCAAGCTCTGGATAGAGCTGCTCATCATCCGGCCCTCCTCGCAGTACATCGTGGCCCTGGTCTTCGCCACCTACCTGCTGAAGCCCATCTTCCCCACCTGCCCGGTGCCCGACGAGGCTGCCAAGCTGGTGGCCTGCCTCTGTGTCCGTAAGTAGCCGCGGAATCTCCGCGTTCTCCCTCTTTCCCCGCGTGTCCCCGCTGCCCCACGTGGTTCCCGTCTTCCTCCTGCGTTCCTCAAGCTGCCCGCACCGCTGCCTGCCTGGAGCCGGGTCCCCTTTGCCGCACCGTGCAGGCTGATCTTGAGTTCGGTTTTCGAGCTGTGTCGGTAGATAGCACGACCCCATGGGCCGGGGAGCCGCTGTGATTGCCAGAACCGTAAGCGCAGCGTGCGTTTTGTCTGCCGCGGGATCTCTGCGGCCCCGCAGCAGCGCGGTGGAGCGGCGTGAAATCCCCCTGCAGCGCGGCGTGCTGCTGCGGGGCTGGCAGCTATCGGCACCGCCGGGCAGCAGCTATCCTGTCACGAGCAACTGCTGCCGAACGAGGTGGGTGCTGCACCGCCCAGCTGCTGCAGGGTTGATACTGTGCTCAGAAACGGGGCTTTTTTTTTTTTTTTTTTTTTTTTTTTTTTTTTTTCTTTGTTTTGGCTGGTAGATGTCTATCTCATGAGCTCTCCGAGAAGTTCAGTCGTACCTGATGAATTTAGGGCCACTGATGTCTCTGCTATGGCACATGCTGCTGCAGTTCTCACCTTCTCTCTGGAATGGTGAGCTCCATGGGTTTGTCAGCAAAACCCCATTTTGCTTTCCACTGATAACTGCTAAGTCACCCCATCCAGATGGCCCATTCCTGAAGTACAGGACCGTTTTCTGCCTTTCTTTCCTTATTTCCTAGTCTGTTGGTGTCCCACTCCACTGGCAGTTCACTGTAAAGATGTGTGTTCAGATGGGATCTTTTTTTATTTTGGGTGAATACTTAATAAAGCATTTATTTGGTGGCCGAAGTTGCATGACTTGCCTCTTTTGAGGTTGCAAAGAGAGGTCTGTCTGTGCTGTCCAAAGGGAGATTGTGTTAGATTCCTTCACCCTCTGCGGATCGCAGGCATTCAGAAGTTGCAGCACGTGGTCGTTACGGGATGATATATTATCTGCAGAAGTCTTCATTCACAAACTGACCGAGCCTTTTGATAGGTATTTTCTATGCCTTGCTAGCAGACATAATAACTTAAGCAATAGGGCAGCAAACTACGTTTCTGAGGCAAGACTGGAACTTACTCCCCAGATAAATTTTTCACAATGTCAAGGCAACCAGACAGACATATGGACTTTCCCTCCAAACCTTTAACAAAACGCAGTGCATAAATACAATGACTGGAGTGCAAATAGTTACCCAAATAGGAAAGGTGCAGCAGGATTAGGAAACAGTTCTGCTGGCTGGTTTCTTACCTCAAGTAGGGCCTTGTGAAAAATCTGCTTATACAGCTTTCTTGCCGGTCTGCAACATATGTTCTTCAGTGACACAGAAGAAGAGCGTGGATGCACGTGGTGTTCGCATCATTTATTTGCTGAGAAGCTAACAGAATTAGAGAGCTGATTAGATGGACGTTCTTACTGGTGTATGTCAAGGTTTTGCCGGGCAAGAATATACTGTAGCTCACAAAATGTTTGAGAACATCTTTAACAGCTCTTGGCTTTTCATGTGTCTTTAACAACAATTAGCTTTTCATCTGCAGGAACTTTGCCGAAAGGCTCGGGATCAGGTGTCTCTGTTCCCATTTTACTGAGCAGCAAATCAGTACGGGGTAAAGTAGCCATGCCCGTGGCAAGATGTCTTCAGCAACGGTGTGGATTGCATCATTGAACTTCTTGGTGCCAGGTCTCCTTCCCGCCTTTGCTTCTCTAATGAGTAGTATAAGTGACTGCACCTTCCTTATGCTAGCAATTAATAGTGTTCCTGGAGCAGAATTTGTTCTTTGAACCTTCACGTTGAAAGGCCGTGGAACGAGTTGCTAGTTCCAAAAGCCTGCGTCATTTCCATGTGTTTCTTCTTTAATCCTTGCTCTCTGCCACCCCTGGCTACTACTTTGTTTACGCTTTGGGTCAAGTCTTTTCGACTCCTCTGCTTTAAGAGGAGGTTCTTCGTGCGTTGCCTTCAGCAAGTCAGTTCTCCGTAACTTTGATTTCTGGAGTTAGCTTCCTGCCGTCTGGTGCCAAAACCACATCATGAAATGGGAACAATAAATGAGGTAAATCTGGTCCAAGGACTGAAGGAGTAACACAAAGCTTCCATGGGCTTATAAGCCGCTTTGTTACGTGGTTGTTCCAAACACTCCTACCCAGTGACTGTTCTTTTTTTTTTCAAGCCCTAGGGTAGGAGAAGTGGCCTGTTTGGGCATACGCTGCAGTCATAGCTTAACAAGTTACCTCAAAGAGGGAAGGAATGGTTCAGGAAGGAACAGGGGAGTTTGGGCCCTGGACAGTTGAGTTATTTTGCAGCCAAAGCCCAGCCAGTTAGAACAGTACTAGCTGCATTCTTTGCAAAACTTCGTATCTCAACATACAGTGCTGCTGAGTGTGTGGTTTCTAGTAAGAGGAGAAATACAAGGTCATTTGTCTCCACTTCAAGCATTGCTGGTGTTCAACAGTTGAATCAATAATGTGGTGCTGGGTGTTTGCCCCCATGAACAACAGAAATTGAATTCCTAGGCATTAAGATAATCTAAATAAAGCACAGTCCTGAAAGAAAGAACAAATGGCTAGAATAGGGAATTTTGTTCCTCTTAACATACTGCAGAAAACAAGGTGGGTGGTAGGTAGAATTTAACTGCAGATAGGTGTTTTCTGTAATCAAGATTGTAATCTACGGCTGGCTGGTGTGCAAGACTTACTCCACAGGACATCGTGAATGCTGATTAAGGCTGCCAAATAGAAGTGTGAGAATTCACCACAGGGAAGTCTTCCCGCAGCAAGACGCGTGGAGCTTTTCATCGGTGCTGGGGCTCATTTCGCGTTCACTGGGACACAGCTAGTGCTCCCTAGCTGTAAGGATTTGCAGGTGGGTCGGTTACAGGTTTTTAGCCTGTGGGTCGCTGAAGTAGCTGATGGTCACATCATATAAACTGCGTGCTGTTTAACGTGTAAGGTTAAGATGTCTGACACTTCTAGGGCTGATAAATTGTAAAAGCAAATGCTGAAGAAGGATGAACACAAAGTCTGAGTGGTACCTAAGCATGCTTCTTTTTTAACAGAAAAAGTTAAAGTTTGTGAAACAGAGAGTTTTTGAATATGTGTGAAAATCCAAGAGGCATTGGAATCTCCACTTCTAAACTAATTTTACCCCTTTTATGGAGGATGGAGGGACAGTTACTGTGTCCTGACTTTCGCTAGCTGTTGACATCTGTGTTCTAGTATCGGTATTCTACATGGCAAAAACCTTAACCTGCAGAGGATCCTGCTCCATGGAGCAGGTGCACATGTAGCTAAATGTTTGGTGGTTCCTCTTTTCTCTTGAGAAAGCATCACAGTGCAATCTGTACTTCTGACATGGTTGTATCTTTCTGCAGCTTTCTGCAGTGTATGTTGTCTTTAGATTGAAAATTAGCCATTTTTAACAGAATACTTCAGTAGCAAGCGCACTTTTGAGAACCGTTTTACGTACGCTATGTTGCGTCGTGTGAAGCTGTTCCATCCTGTCTGTCTTGCTGTTGAAGAGGCGGTGTCCAGGTAATGGCCTGAGTGATGACGGGCAGCGTACAACTGGAAGCGCGTCTCTGGTGGCTTACGGTGCTGTGGGGGCAGATCCTCACTGACAGCTGGCTGCCACTCGTGTTACGTTTCTTAGATTTGAACTTATCTTAACAAAAATCATTAAAAATCACAGAGCACAGCCCAGTACACAGTGTAGGTTCTGGAGATGGCCCAAGGATGGGAAGTTTGGAATTACCCATTTGTATGTTAAAGATAGCGTGTGTATTTCTTATTGCCAGCTGTTAATGTGAAGATTTCCTCCATGTGGCAGCTCTTTGAAGGGTAGTACAGGAAATTCCCTGTAGATAAGGGAGGTGGGGTAATGTTGCTTCCAGACTTGAACCAGTTCTTGCTTGGTTGTTTCCCACGTGCCTAAAAACCGTTCTTCCTGCGCACATTCTTACACACAGCCTGCCGCATCCCCACGTGTGCTGCATGACAGATTATTCCATAAGTCACTTATTTTTTTTCTTGACAATGTAATCTACTCCCCAGAAGCTTCAGAAACTCTGCCAGCTGCATCTACTTTTACTCTTGGTCTTCAGTGTCAAATGACTGATTAGACTGTTAGCTTCTGAAACCCTTTATTGCTCGTTAATGGTAAATGCTAATTTGGCGCTAATGTAGCTGCAGCAATATCTGCTTCTGCCAAAGCGACAGTATTTTAATCTTCCTGCAGAGTCCTTTAGGCTTCCTTTGCTGCTTCTGAAATGTTACTTTGGACACTGCCTTCATCTGTGGAATTCCGGTAAAGAGATCACCTATTTGTCATTGGTCCCTTTTGTTGCGAACAACCCGACAGTGGAAGAGTCAGCAGCAGTCAGCGCAGAGCTGAGTCGCACCCAGCAGCACCTGTCCTGTAGGAGCCTGAGTGCCCGCCACCCCTCCGAGTGTGTCGTGAGTTAGATGCGGAGAATGGGATCGACTCCGGGGTTTGGCGAAAGTGTATAAGCACATGCCTGGAGTGCTTGCCAGGCTATAGTCCATACAGCGTCTGTTCAGCGGCAGCATTACAGCTAGAGACTGCAAGTGCTGAGAGCAGGAACGTCTTCATCTGGTGCTGATGTTTGCTTTAAATCTGGCAGGCCGGCTGTTCAAAGCAAAGCTGTGGCTAGGTTTTGAGCTCATCAGGTGTTAGGTGGCAAGCAAAGCAAGCACAAAATACATGACATGTTTGTCTGTTTAAGATGGGTTTATTCTGCAGCACTGATGCTTGGGATTAATCTGTCAGGCTGAGCGGGTTGGGAAGCTTTGAAGGCTTTTTATTATTACTTTTTTTTTTTCCCCCAGAAAGGTGGATTAAAAAACTAAGCTGCATCTGTAAATACGAGCTTGTCTGATCAGGTTGGAGGGAAGGAGTCTTTGTAGGATCCCTGCTGTATGGCTAATGTTGCAAGATGGAGATTGCTTTTTTAAATCTGCATTTAATTAGAGAGAGTAGCATTAATGAAAATAGCTTCTGACATGAGCAGGGCTCTCCTGAAATGGATGAGGGTTGGAGGACTCTTGTAACACAGCAAGCAACTACTGCATTTCTTGGCACGCCTCTGTTGGCTCTTACAGCAAGTGTCCCGTTAAATTTTATCGTATTTGAATGATTTACGTTACCACTGAGATCCTTCAGAGTCCTGCTCTTCTAACATGAACAAATTGGGAAGGCTTTTTCAGAGAAACTCCCTGTAGTCAGCCTAATTCAAACCAACATCGCGAAGTATGTCGGGCATTCCAGCAGGCTCGCAGTTCGGTGTCAGATGTGGCCAGCAGATCAAATGCAGTGGATGAGGAAGCAGTTTCTTGCCAGGCAGCATGCAGAGCCTGAATTCTGGCCGTCTGCACGGCGTAGGTAGCGTGATTCTGGCTGTAACCTGCCTGGAATTTTTCATTAGATTCATGACCCAGGGTTTAGCACCCGGTGCTGGGGATTTGTGGAACCTAATTCAGTACAGCTGGGGGAAGGTGCTTCTGTGCGAGTGCAGCATAATTGTGGGCCAGGTACCAATCCATGTTTGCAGCTCCAGTAGCTGACTGTCTGTTTGGCAGGGATGGGACCTGTGGGGCTTGATGTGCATGTAAAATATTGGTAAGGTGGTGGTGGTTGCTTAGAAGATGTCCCACGGAATGATGGAAGTGATGTCCAGCTTGAGATTTGGGGTTTCCGCACACTCAAAGTCCATCATGCAGCTCCCCGCTGCTGCCTTTTTGCCCAGTGCTGCACTGGGTTGGCACCGCTCTCTTTCAAGCACGACAAGTAAGCGCTTGTTAATTTAATCTTGCAGAATTCTGGAAATTTGAGGGTGTGGATGCTTCTGGGAGCTGTGGTGCATGACCAAATGCTCACACTGTCCCACTTTGCTCTAACTTCTCTAGATGCCTGCTCTGAGCCTCATACAGCACCAGAGGCTTTCAGGAATTGAAAGCCAGCTGGGAGACGGAGCTGTGACAGCGGCCAGCTTGACAGTCCCTGCCTTAATGGTCCTGTGCAACAGGAATTGAAGTGAGAAGCATTTTTTCCCCAGGACGGTGCTCCTCCTGTTCCTTCCCACCTGGATTGGAGGTGGTTGCTGGCACACACGTCTTGTTGCTAACCCTCTTCTTCCTCTCTCCAGCGTTGTAGACGCCTTTCCCTGTTTCTTCACTCCAATCAGTGAGAGCACAGGCTGGGTGCAGACCCCGTGCCCCACAGTGTATTCCTTTTGTTGGCCGAAGCTGGCAGAAGGGGTCTTAGAGACACGCGGGGTTCGTGATGTCGGCAAGGGTGTGGCTCTGGAAGTGATCCCACCTCGTGAGCTCCAGCGGGAGGGCAGCCTTGGCCTTCTCCTTTCACCTGTTTGCTGATGTGCTCACCTGCTAGCTCTTCAGCGTTGCAGTTCTGGGAAGAAGAATAGGAAGAAAAATAGGAAGGAAGGTGGAAACTCTGGCAAGGTGTGTGTATTATTGTAAGTTAATTTTAGCAAAGGAACACTCTCTCTGATCTCCAGCGCTCCTTTCTAGCAGCTCAGGTGGCACTGCACTGATTGCAGTGGCTGTTGAAATATCTGCAGGGGTTTTTCTTCTGCTGTTTCTGTTTACCGATGTGCAGGGCACAGGGCCTCGCTCGATATCTGTCAAGTTGAAGTTGCCCTTATTGTTTTCTGTGTATGCCCTTGGCTGTACGTCTCGTGGCAGTGCTGCTAGAAATAGACACCTGAGGCTAGTGGGAGGCTCTGTGACCTCACAGCCACCTGAGTATAAGGCGAGGGCTGTTTTGGCCTTAGTAAACAGTTACAGGACTGACTTCCCCATTTAAACCGCTGTAGTCAGTGTAGTCTCCTTTGTACCATGCAGAGGAATTGGTTTTGATGTGTGTAACCTCTTGTGGGCGTGGGCCGCAGTTCCCAGCAGGCATGGTGTTCGGTTTAAAGCTCGTGGATCGCTCTGCGTCTGTGCCAAGTACTGGTGCCATCCCTGTCTGTGGTTTGTTTCTTGGTGGCCGTGTGCTTAGCTTGCCTCTGCTTGAAACCTGGCCTGCTAGAGGACAGAACCCTGCTTGTGTACTGCCTGCGTTTTGCAAAGACGGAAAGGAGCAGCTTTTGCTGTAGGATGGGGCAATGGAAGGCAGCTAGGAGCTGTGCTGGAACTGCGAGGAGAGGATCAGCAGCGTCCTGTGGCAGCTGGTAAATGGAAGCATCACTGTACAACTAAGCTCTTGTAAGGACTAAGCTCTTGGGAAATGTGTAAGACCTGGGCAGGAGCGATTGCATGATTCATCCTCTGTGTGTGGAAAGTGTTGCAGTCCCTGTTTTCCTGGTGGGGAAGCCGAGGTGGAGCGTTTCCCTTCATTCATCCTCTTTCTTTCCCGTAATCTATTCCACAAATTCCCTGCCCTACTCTGCGTTTCCATCCTGCTCTTGCAGTATCGCGAGTAGGAACCCGTGGGTAACCTGCAGTAAGTTAACTGAGTTTGTTTTTTTCTCCTTCTCCTGTCCCCAGCCACATTCCATCACCCGTGGAAGCTGCAGACTTGCCCTTTTCTAGAAGGAAAATTGCCAAGAGCGTTGTTGCATCATAAATGCCAAGCCCTGGTTTACTTGTGTTAGCGCTCCATTCGTGTGCTTTGGGCAGAACCGCATGCCCACGGGGGAGCTTTCCTACCTCCTCTCGTTGGGTTTTAGACTCAGGAGATGCTGTTACACACAGATCTGTGGGGGGATTGTCACAAGCCCTTTCTGTATCTGCTTTGTAGGGGTTTATTCCCACTGTTATCCAGAAATCGTGTTTGGGAGGGATTTTGGAACCTGAGACCAGGAGGTTTAAAGGAATATGCCCATAAAACATGAAGCAGGGTGGGTGTTGTTCTGGGTCCTATCTTGTTTTAGTCAGTTTATCCCTGGTTCCTGTCAGTGTAATGGGGAAATTACCCAGCTGTGCAGGTGAGTGCCAGCAGAGCAGGTAAAGTGGCATGCCTGGAGCCATCTGGGTTACTAGGACAGAGTAAATCATTGAAGCTGGACCCGCTGTGGTCTTTGGGAAACCAAACTCCTTTTGGAAGGCCCCTGGCTGTCAGGTGGTGTTAGCCTCACCTGCTCGGGGGGCTTGGGTGTCTCAGGTTAGAGTTCACCCAATAGCTACAGCAGAGGTGGAGTGCAGAGTATTTTGTGAGCATCTTCCATCTGCAGCAGTGAAATTCCAGTGAGTATCTCCTCTACTTCTACCAAGGATTGAAATAAAAATAGCTCCCTCTTTCACAAGTGAGATCTCGGCAGCGTTCTGGCTCCCATTATCCCAATTATGTGAAACCTTTCGACGGGGGCTGCTGGACCAGACAGATCACGGCACTTCAGATGGTGCTGGAGGTCTGATTCCTAGAATCACTGCTGGGAACAGCCCTGATTGAAGGTCTGCCCCGCCGCGGAGCTGGCTTCTGGCAATGGCCAGCAGCTGCACCTTCAGGAAAGCTGCTGTACAAGTGAGGGCAGTGTAGTCTGATCCTTCCCTGCACTGTATCTCTGTGCTGATGCAAAGCTTTCCCCTGTTAGTGTGGAGCAGTTCATGTGAGGTGAATGGAGTGGTGCCAGGAGTCCCTCAGCCCCTCCTTCCCAGGGAGCTTCTCAGATCGAAGAAATAAAACTTCTTGGGTTTTAAGAAACCCTAGCGCTCTGATCTCCTGAGAAGCTGAGCAACCGCTGGAATGTGTCCTGGAGGCTTACTGGAGAAGTGCTTGCTCTGCTGTTCATGTTGGAGTCTGGTGGGCGAGGCTGTTATGTTGGTGTGAGGATTTTTTAGCCTGTCTCATGCTGGAAAGCACTGAAGTGTAGTAACTTTACACGACTCCTTTAGGAAAGACAAATATTATTACGTGGTGGGAAAAGCAAAGCAGAGAGATGGTGACTTGGAGGAATCTGAATCATGACTGGCAAGGAAGATGATCTCAGCCGTATTTAGGGTCTCTGGCCCTAAGCTTTTCTTATTTTCACAAAGCCTTTTTGTCTGGCACTGGTATGTTTTTAAGGGCTGAATACAGAAGCTTCTGTTGCTTTCCAGTTTTGAGCATTGTGGAAGCTTTTTCCTTTTATGTACGGCCCTGCGGTGCCAGCCAGCAGACTTCATACAGACCCAAAATGTGAAAAACGATCCCGGCGGCGGCAGCAGTTAATGTGGAGGCTGAACCAGCGATTGTCAAAGAAACAGAATGCCTAAATGAGGAAGAGAATGTAAATGTTGCACCTCCAAGGGCTGTCTTCACCAACGAGAAAAGTGTGCTTTCGGATGTGTTAGCTCATGCTGTAAATATCCCTCTGTAAACAGGGAGAGTTTTATTTTTAGCATAATCGCTGGTCAAAGTGAATCCCAGTTCCTCAGTTCCCTCCCCGTTAGGATTCACCAGGGGTGTTTTCAGCAGAATTGTGTGTGCTTGGGGTTGTATCTCTGCTTCCTTCCCTCCTCCCTAGCAGTGGGTTGACCTTGCTATCTGTTTTCGTATTTTTTTCCTCCCCTGTTTATCTGGACACTGTCCCTTTCAGCAGATTATTCCGAGGGGGACATGCCCTGTCCTCTTGCTGCCAGGTGGCAGAGCTGCGACCCTGCTGGTGCTGATAGTGCTGGCCTGGTGCTCTCTGTGGCTGGGGACACAGTATCTTTGCAATGTGCCTTGTCTCCCCTGAGCAGCACGTGGTGGAGGGGCTGTGCTATAGCAGTTTGTACTTGGGGGTGTGTTCCTGCTGCAAGCACTGTTTCTCATCGCTCGTTTTCTGCTGCCTGCAGGGCAGCCAGGCTACAGCTGTTCTGTGACCTGCAGCCTTGTTGCTCTGGGTTCAGTGGCACCAGCTCCAACCAGCCAGACTCCTCAGCGTGCCAAATGGGCTGAAAGACAATACCAAATAAAAAGTGCGTTCGAGATTCCTTATTTACTTCTGGCTTCCGTTATTGTAGTTTGTGTTGTAACTTTGCTTCTCCTTGTGAAGATCTCCAGCTCTCACATCGCTCTTCCCTGCCCAAAGATCCCGCGCCACCTTTTCTTGCAGCCCTTAGCTGAGCAGTCTGTGGACACTTAAATCCGCTTAACGTGGATCCATGTGGCCGCGGTGCTGTGCTGCAGCAGGCTCTGAGTCCCACGTGTGAATCAATGATGCAATTTGTGTCCCTTCTTGCCTGCGTGTGCTCTGAGTCACCAGGAAGTCGTGCCACTCTGTGGCACTCGCTCGAGCGGGAACTGTGACCTTAATCATCGCTGTCAGACCCAGAAAGCGGCGTCCCCGTGGAGCAGGCACTCTGCAGCCAGCCGTGGGAGCGTCTCAGCACGTCTGTGAGTCCCAGCAAGGCTGTTCCCAGCTCTGCTGCGGGCTCTGTGCGATTCCCTGAACTCTTACCAGTGTGGCCCCTGCCTCATAGGCAGGGCACGATGCAGGGCAGCAGTGAGCCAATAAAACCCTTTTGAATGTCAGTGCTCATTCCTCCCTCACCGTTTCATCTCTCAGTTTGCAGTTTAGTGTGCAAATTCCCCTCGTGCCCTCCCTGGAAGCAGGGTATGCGGCTGCAGGAGCATGCCTTTGCTCCGAGCTGACGAGCAGGAAAATGATCCTGCCTGCCATGAGCCAGAGGGCGAAGGCAAGCAGTGCTGCCATCCGACTGCCTCAGGCTGGGCTGGTGCCCACAGCCTTCAAGGGCACATGCACCCTCAGTTGGGTACAGGTCTGCAGTTTAGAGGCGATCTTGCTTCAGCGCAGAGGTGAGCTGTGATTTTCACTACGATGCTGTGCGTGTTGGGGGTCTAAGGGCATAGGGTGGTTGGTCTTGCTGGGCAGCAGCCGAGCCATCCAGCCGCTGGTGTTTCTGCCTTCTCCCTTTATCAGCCTTCCTCCCCTCTGTCGGAAGCACCCCACGTGGCTCAGCCCTTTTGGCTGCAGTCTGCCCCAGCAGTCCCCCATACTGGAGGCAGAGCTCTGACCCGATGGAGGTGCTGATGGGCTCCCTCATGTCTCCTCTGGGGGCTGGTGAAGGCTGAAATACCTGCATCACACGCTCTGGGCTTTAAGCTGTGAGTGCGAGCCTGTAACCTCCTGAGGGTGTTCTGCGTCCAGCCTGAGTGCTTTGGGGAGCAGCTTTTTTGGCTCTGGGGATGCTGTGAAAATAGATTGAGGGATGCGGGAAAGAACCTTTGCCATGAGGGCAGAAGCCCAGAGCAAAAGGGCAATGGGTGACAGACGCATGAAGGAACGCAGTGGCCGGGCTGTATTCGAGCACGTCCCCCTGGTAGAGCAGCGCTGCTGGCCTCACTCCATCCTGTACCAGCTTTAGAAAAACTTGCCTGGCTCCTGAAGAGTAAAAATACAAACTGCAACCTGAGTGGGACAGGATCAGAGTGCACAGGGAGAAGCCTGTGACTGAAGAAGGAAGGCTGACGTCCATCCACTCCTCCCTGTGCTGCCGGGGGACTGGCTGGCTCCGGGGGCCTGCCGTGGGCAGTGCTGGTGACACGCAGGCTGGCACAGTGTGGAGGGAACGAGAGGTGGCTTAGTGCAAGGGGATGAGGAACAGGGGAGGGCAGCCAGCACGTGGGGCACCGGCATTCTCAGTGTGACATTTGCCCATGTCTGTGACAGGCTCTGGGAGCAGAGGGTGGCTGGGGCACAAAAATAGCAAGCAGCTGGGAGGTCGGTGCAGGTTTTGAGCCATTATTGTCTGTGAAGCAGATGAAACTCAGCCAGAAAAACCTGTGTTTGGGGACAGCTTGCTGGACAGTCAGCAGCATGGTGGCGTTAGAGAAGGCCTGGTTCTAGAGTGCCACGTGGGGCAGTGGCATGAGCTGGCAGGGCAGCAGAGGGTCGTGGGGGAACAGGGAGGAAAAAAAAAAAAAAAGGGAAATGAGGCTTCGTGAGCTGAACTCGCAGGTAATGAGAGCATACAGGCGAGCAGAACACTCGTAGCGGGTCAGGTATGAGAGCAGCCTGGCTGTGGGCCGCGCACAGCAGATCCCCTCTGCGCAGCCCCCTCCCAGGAGGCAGGGGCAGGCTGCGGTGTGCAGCCCCGGTGGGGGCAGTGGCAGGCTGCGTGACCTTCCCGGCACCACGAGCGGGCCAAGTGCAGGAGGACAAGTTCACTGGGAGCCGGTTCCCTTCCCGTGTGCAGCCATGACCTGCAGGCTTTGTTTGTTTCAGAGCCTGCTGAGTGTGTCAGGACTGCCCTCCTTTCTTTTATGTTTGTGCAGCGGGCAGCACAAAGCGGCCTTGATAGCTTTGAGGTGCTGTTGTTGAACTGGTAACAATGCATCGGTTCTGGAAGTTGTCCAGGGGTTTCTGTGATGTTTCCGCCCAACTCCAACAATAATGGTCTCAACTCAAGAGGGCCTGCAGCCGAGTGCTGTGATGCTAATGGCTGCAGCAGCCGCGTTACTTGTATGCCCTCAGAAACGTGCTTCCCCAGGCAGGAGGGCAGTGCCTTGTCCCAGAGAGCGCAGGCACCGCTCACACTGCTGCACAAACGAAACACAGCATGGGGAAGCAGGGAGCTGCAGTGGTGTTTCTGGAAAGTGCTGTTGCAGATTCTGGATGACACAGCTCGAAGCCTGAAGTTTGTTACCCAGAACGTGGCAGATCTTTGAGGACGATCACAGCGTTCCGGGCCTCGGGCTGAAGGCAGGCAGCGTGCGTTTCTCGGTGCCCGGAGGCTGCCCGTGGCCGCTGTGCTGGGGGATGGCCTCAGAGTCACCCACCAGAGCGGGAGGGAGGAACGCCCGCAGCCGCTGCGTGCGGTTGCACAGCTGTGAGCTTCATGGAGCATGTCTGTAAGAGACACTTCAAGTTTGTTTAGGTTTTAGCAAAAAGGAGATGCCAATATGTCCTAATTTGTTTTGCTTTCTGAGTTTCACAGAAAGCTGACGTCTCTTCTGTCCGTTTCTTCCAGTGCTCCTCACGGCAGTCAACTGCTACAGTGTGAAAGCTGCTACTCGTGTTCAGGATGCCTTCGCTGCGGCGAAACTGCTGGCACTGGCTTTGATCATCATTCTTGGCTTCGTTCAGCTTGCAAGGGGTGAGTGTGTTTCCTTTTCTTTTGAAGGTGGTGTGGAGTTGGAGCTTGTCTGTCAATCAACAAGCAAAAAAAGTAGATAGAAATGGGAAGATAAAGCAAGTTTTCTGCTTCTGTTGTTTCTTTTTTTTTTCCCCTCTTGCTTATTTGCTTCATACACACGTAAAATCTCCCCAAACGTAGGGAGATAATTTGTTCCAAACCCCCATGATCAACTGATCTACACAGATATGCTTTACTGTCTGCTTTTTTTTTTGTATGAATTTTGTTTTTTAAAAAGAAAACAAAGTTTTCTCAGTGACCAATACAGGCCCTGCTTGTTCAGTGTGGGTAGAAGCGGAGATACAACAGTCCCTCCTGCTCTGCGAGGGGGGGCATGCATATGCACGTGGGGATTTTAATTCCTGTCTCAGCGATGGGAGCCAGTGCTGTCTTGGCAGAATTTTTTGCTTTATCAGAGGTTTTCTTTTCTTCCAGCTCAGTGCCTGCGCTCAACAGGAACATTGTTTGAGGCTTATCACAAAATATACCTTCCTCCTCTTCATATCTCTCCTGCTTCGCTGAACTTTTTTCTCTCTTAGAAGGAAAAGTAAAAATAAGTCTTTGTTAGTTCTTTAACATTTTACAATTATTTTTTTGTTGTTTGTTGGCAGATAATAATCTTAATTTGCATCTTCAGAATTCCCTTCCCTCTGCCCTGTTCTCTGGTCCTTCTGTTGAGGGTGAACCACTTCCTGCCATGGTTCCCTGCGTAAAAAGACCTGTTAGTTCCATGGGCTCATATCTGTAAGATCTGTAAATAAAAGATTTGGGTCTTGTGTATTAAAAAAAAGGAAATCCTATATCCCTCTGTCTCAGCAGCCTTTTCACTGCTGGTAACTTGTCACCTCCAGTTTTTCTCTTCTCCCTTTGTTACAGTCTGCACTCTTCTGCTGCCAGGGGTGCATCTGATGACCTGTGAATGGGGTCTTTTGTGCAGTTCTAGCAGAGATGTCCTGCATGCTGCTTTCTGGTGCCCTTAGCTGACCTGTGGCAGTGCACAGCCAGACAGGATCGGGGGCCAGGGCTGAACACGTGGCTTGCATCTTTTGTGCTGTGCAGAAAAGCTGCTCTCAGCTGAGGCCATGGTATGCTCGAAGCCCTTTCCCTCTGTGTCCCTCTTTGGGGTGGAGGCATGAAACCTGTTACAGTGTCCAGTTGGTGGCAGGCCTCCAGGGGTACTAGCTGTGACTGGTGTGCATGTTGCCACACGTCTTGTTTCATGTGACATGTAGTTTCCTCCCAAGCCACCTGGTGGCTTAAGACAGAGGGAATAGCGGAAAGCATAGTGAGAATGTTGATTGCTCTGAAGGCAAAGGCCCTCTCCTCCTGTGTGCACAACACGCGGTGTGAAGGAGGCAGGACCAGAGCGGCAGCCTGGGGAGCTTCAGGGCGCGTTCCTCAGAAGGGCCCCGTTTATAGGTGGGACACACTGCGGCCTGGCTGAGTTTCCATCTCACAACGTGCTGCCTGGGATCCTGCCCGTGGTCTAGCATGGATTTTATTAATCTCCTTATGGACGCTGCAGACTCCCTGGTAAGCCATTAAGAATTTGCAAGCTCCTTTCACATGCCCTTCCTTTTAGCTTTTGCAGCTTTCTCAGCTTTTCTTCAAATCATGCCAGGTGACTCAACACTGTTCTGTTGCTAGGGTACATCAAGAAACTTTTTTTTTTTTTTTTTCCACTTCTTATTCCTTCAAGGAGAACATATTACCATCACTTAAAGCACGCTGGAAATGGGAAGGCACGGCACTGTTTTCCATCTTCAGATTGCATTCAGTTTTATCTTGTCCCGATCTGTGAGCCAAGGGAAATTTTAGATCCACCATTAGAAAAGCACTTTGAACTACACCGCAGAGCTCCAGCAGGATGTCCAGACAAGCTGTGACACTGTTTCAGCAGAGATTTGCAAGAGCACATCGACAACCATCTCTCAGAAGTGGTTCAAGCAGGGCAAAGCTGGGAGACGTGCTGGGTGCCTTGGAAGCCTGGTGCCTGCTCTCCGAGCGTTCCGAGTCCCGTAGCCAGGGTCATGCTTTCGCTGCTCTCCCACATGACCTTGTTTTCTTTTATGCCAGCCTCGGTGCTCTCTGGACAAAGAGGGCTCCTGGCTCGGTGCGCTCAGTCCCACGCTGGCAGCTGTTGTTGGGTGAAGCACGCGCCAAGTCGGACTGAGTTCTGCAGCGTTCTGTCTGGTGCTGGAGTTCCAGCGGCGGAGGGGCTGCGTGTTCCCGTGACACTCCGGGCAGTGTCTGAGCCCTGCTGATGAGTTTGCTTTAATGGTTACTTTCCCATTGCTGTTTTGTGTTTACAGTGTCCATAAACAGAAGAGGAGCAATACCACAGCTTTTTGCTCAAATGTGGGAACTTGAGACTTCACAGAAGCATGTCCTCTTCTGTACTGACCTCCCGCCTTCAGCTTTTGTTTTTTTTTTTCTTGTTATCCTTCCGTTGAATATTTCCATTATTTTCCAAAAAGCACTAAGGTCTCAAGACAAAGAAGTGTGTGGCAATATTACCACACGGAACATAGGATTTCCTTGTGATCTTTCTGTGGACAGCTGTTTTATATCTTCTTTCATGCAACTTCAAAAGGAGGGGAGAAATTGGTTTCCTACTTGAGACAGCCTTTCAGCTACTTGAAAGTTGACTCAGTACAACTGATCCACTTGGGATGCAATCATTTCACGAAGACAAAGGTTACGCTTTTAAAGGCCTTTGCGTGACTGAAGTTGCGCTGCTTTAAAAGTTCAGTGTCCTGGACGTAGTGTGTAAAACCTTATGTCTGTACCCCCTACTGCACAACCCTCCAGGCTGCACCACTTCAGCAGTATACATAACTTCTAGCATAGACAGGACCAGCATCTTATCACTCCACTCTTACTAAGAAGTAGGCTTCTGTTGGTGGTGGTGTTCTTTTTTATCAGCTCTCAAGCCGTCTCTGGTGGTTTTAACCATGTTATTTACCTGGCGAGCAGACAGGACAACTTGGCTGGAAGGAACGAAACAATCGAGCAGAGTGCTGATCTCCTAAGGATGCACTCCTGCTTTTAGAAGCGAGGAAATTCAGCAAAAGTTCTCAGGTCAAAAAATTACAGTCACATCTCAGAACTAAAGGAACTGTCAACTTTTTTTTGCTGATGATGTCCTAGGGTTTCTTAACCATGTACCTGAGGCTGCTGGCTGCTGTGCTTTAGCAGAGCACTGCGGCGCTGGGCTGCAGACCTGGCTGTGACTCCTCCCCAGGGGTTCTGTATAAATCTGAGCCTTTGGGACTCAGGGAAACAGAACTTAGCACTCATTTTATTGAGCTTATTGCCCTTTCTCTGTCTTAATGCCTGCCTTCTGATCTTAAAGTTCTCTTCTGCGGTGCCTCGAGCACCTGTTAGCAGTCAGCCCTGTGCCACCTAGCTCCCTTCGCTGCGCTTATCAGGGGCCAGCAGAGCTGCAGCTGCTGAGCAAGCACAGGGTGAGCTCAGGACGGGGCGGGCAGGCTTAGCTCCAGGCACGTGCCGCGCAGAACCTGGACGAGGCAGGGAGCCTTGTTTGTATCAGCCAGCGCTGGCTCCCCGCGCACCAGCGTCGCTTGCCCTTTGTAGGAGGGTGTGGAGAGGTGTAGTTCTGGCTGGCAGATATTAAATTCAACATGAGAGGGTTTTCAAAAGTGCAGAAATGAAAATCCAGGCCTGCAGTCATTAACGTGTCTGGCGTGACAATGAAGCCTAATAACAAAGCCATCCAAGCGCTGCAGGTGCGAGGCAAGATCGTGGTGCCCTGTGCATGTGCGCGCATCTGAGATCTTCGTTTATCAAACCCCCTTGTCTTCTGCTAGAGAACGCCCATTTGATCTCTCTCTCTGAGGGTTATTTGCTAATTCCTTATCTAAACTTTTTTTTTTCTTTTTTTAAACCTGAGGGAGGTTCATGCTTCCTTTCCTCTGAGGTTTTCTCCTCTGCTGCCAGTGGTAACATCAGCTGAACGTCCAAGAAAAGCCCCCTGAGCCAAATGTGCAACGAGAGCTGGGGACAAACTCAGCAAACAGCAGAGGAGGGGGTTCAGCTCCAAGCCCAGAGGGCAGGGCTGCTCTGAGGGGTCCTGCGGGAATGTCAGAGCCTACATTTCATGGCTGGTGATTAAAACCTCAGGCTCCCTCAGCCCACACTGACATGCAGATTCTAGGAGTAAACACGCATTGTTGCTGTCTGAATTTATCACACCCAGCCGTTTGGAGAGGAACAAGCACCCAGCATAGCTGAAGAAATCTGCCACGAGTTTCCCTTTGACCAGTTCTCATCACCTCGCACGCTCACAGGGATGCAGCAGGCAGCAGTGTCCCTGTGTGCACCGTGCTGCCCGCAGCAGGGCGGCTGTTGGACTGGTGGGTGACTGTGCTCACCCAGGGGACGCAGCACAGGACATGCGAGCCTGCTGATGGTGGAGCTGTGGGTGTTTGAGGTGATTTTGAAGGCCGAAGCCAAGCCAGAGGGGCGTTCACCTAGCTGGATCATGACTAACTGGCACTGTGGATCCTCTTTGATGGAGGTGAGGCAAAGCCTAGGGGTAGTAAACATTCCTCTAGCTTTTGATTGCGTCCCTGCGAGCTGGGGCTGAGGCTTGTACACAAAAGATTCCAAGAAGAGTGTGCCCTGCAGCTGCCCATGCTGTTTCTTGTTACATTGGCAGTCAGAAATCCCTACTTTATTATTCAGAGAAAGCATTTTACTGAGAGTAAGCTTTGAAGGAAAGCAACTGTGCTTGAGAGCATGGGAAGTGGAAGGCTGCGCTGAAGGAGAGCACGAACGAGGAAGCTGGGAAAGCTGCCAGCATTCTGCACCTCTAAATCACATCAAGCACATGTTGGAGATTAATCAGGCATCTTAGTGCTGGAGGGTTGTTACAACACAATTATGTTTTATGGGCCTCTCTCTCTAATCTCTGATTTCATCCCCAGCCAAAGGTGAATGCAAATACTGAGGCCGGGTGGGCACGGCAGGTTGGTGTTATGCAGCTTGTCTGTTCTGGTTTGGCGGTTCATTTCTGCTCAGCCAACTTTTTCTTGCCTGCTCTGCCCCAGAAATTCTTGGCAATTACAAATTCAAGGATAGAGTTGTGCTTGCTGGAGCTTTTGTGTTTTACAAGCATGAAGCTGCGTGTCCAAAAATAAATGAAATGGATTTAATAACGGCAACAAATACTGAAGCAGTCAGTGACCTGTGCTCCTTGTTATGATCGCTGTGATCCTGAGGGGCTCTGTATGCACACCCTGAAGCACAGCCTTTGATGCTGATGCTGTGAGCTGTTGTTTAACATCTCAGGTGGATAGCTGTGTTAACTCCTCAGGGCGGAAATGTGCCGTGACATCTGACATCTGCTGTATCCGAGGAGGTGGAGATGTAGCATGTTCCATGTTTTTCATTTTCGGTATTCTGGAGGAACTGCCAAATGCTGGGCTGGGTTAAGGTGGGTGTCTTGTGTTCGAGCCCGAGGGGTGCATCCCAGACTTGTGCAGCTCTCTGCAGGGTGGGTGAACAGGCAGCTGGCAGGAGAGGCTCTGTTGGCTTCCCGGCTTTCCAAGCGCAGCTATCCCAGCAACGCAGACGTGTTTAACTAGAGAGCAGCTAATGCTTTGGTATTTGCTGTTTGCTTCTTTGCATCTCTGTCTGGGTCTCTCTGGTTGCAGCAGAAGCAGTCATTCATGCCTGAGGGGTATGGATGCAGTCGAGAGCTCTGCGTGGGCGTGTGCAGTCTTCTGCTTGCATTTTGTATTGATCCTTCCCAGCAGCTGATGTCCTTGCAACTAGTGGCCGTGGTCTCTGATGCTGGAGGTCTGGGTGGCAGGCAGGTGTGTCCTCCCCAGATGTTCTCAGCTGTCTTGCTTGTCAAGCTGGCTCCAGCTAGCCCCTCTCCACAGTCTCTAGAGCCTGGCCAGGTGGTTCATTTTTGTGTCCCAGTCACAAGTTTCTGTGGATGTGGATCGAACCCCCTGTGCAGACAAGCAAAGAAAAACCAAGCTTATGGGAAGTGGCTGGAAACGCACTGGGCGGTTTGTTTAGGGCTAGCACCTTGCTGTTCGTCCGCCCTGATAGGGGTGGACAAGGGGGCACTTAGGAAATACCTCTCCTACTGTGCCAGGGATCAAAGTGACCCCGTTTGAACAGGGTCTCTGCACCGCCTCCGTGCTTTCTGGCTCCTGGACACGTTCTGTGCCGCGTACCTGGCCGCCTGCGGAGTGCTCCAGGGCTCGCCATGCTGCTCTCGGGTCTGCTTATTTATTTTTCATCAGCAGATGTTCTGCTGGCAGACATGGAGGTTAGGAAAAGCAGGGGGTGTTTGCACAGGAGGAGGAAGGCAGAAGCGTTTCTGATGGTGTCAGCAGGATGGAGAGGAGGTGGAAAAGGTAACAAAATCTTGTCTGGCTCCGTGCTCTGGTGGAGCACTGCAAAGCTTGAGTTCTTGGGCTCCTCAGCATTCAGAACCTTCTCAGGAAGATTTTATCTGAAGTGAGGGAAAACAGGTGAATTCCCATTAGAGCAGGGTGTGATACCGCAGTTTAGGAAGGAGAGTGCTGGGTTAGCTTAAGGCCACAGCTCCAGTGAGCAGCGAACTGCTTCGCAGGCTCTGGACTCCACGCACGCCTGGAGCTCCGTGATAGATTAATAGTGTGTTGTGGGGGCACGGATCTGGCAGCGCAGACCCAGAGGAGAAATAATAGCTCTTTGTGAATGGCACTAACAAAGCTTCCCTGCTCTGGGAGGAGAGGCATTTCTCCATAAAACAGAAGGAAGCAATTGAAATCAGGAGAAGTGTCCTAACTTGTGAGGAGAGTCAGGAATGTAACCCAGGAGCTTGCCTCCTCTTTGGGCGCTCTCTGCTGGCCCACGATTCCCAGTGGTCTCTTTCGGACTGTAAGCAGACACCCGTAAACGGGACCCGAGTTTAACAGCCGCTGTTCTGCTCTGTGCAGCAGTGTGAAGGCCATCGCAGAAGCAAGCAGCTTCAGCTGAGCTCTCGCTGCTTTTCTCAGGAAATGGCTCAATAGCTGAGTGGATCTTCTTCTTTTTTTTTTTTTTATATACACTTTTCTCTTTGGCTCAGTTCACCCCACGACCGAGACACGCTGCATGCCCCCACTTCCCTCGCTGAGTTCTCTAGATGGCTGTGTTCCCTTTCCTCGCTGTTTAGGCAAGTTAAAAATGCTCAATTATGAGTAACTGCTTTCTGCAATAGAAGATTGCTGTGCTGTTAAAACCGGAACGGACCCGACTGGGGCGCAAATGAACATTTTCAAAGGAAGGGTCTGAACATGCAGCGCGGGGACTGAAATAGGGCCCTCCCACAGAAAGGCCCCAGGTGACCCATCGCTCGCTGGTGCAATTACCAGAGTCTTGGCAGCTGGCAAGATCAGCAAATGGGGTTTGTGTCAGAGCTTGTTATCTTAATTTGGTTAATTGTAGAGCAGAGTGCAGCTGAACAGCCAGTTCAAACCAGGTTTCAGCGCACTGGGGTGCCAGGCTTGGGCAGGGCATTGCCTGCTCGCAGTGGCCGCGTGGGATGGCATGGACCTGGGAGCTGGGGGGGACGAGCAGAGCACACCCCTGCCCTGCAGCAGGCCTCAGGCCGGGATGGGCTTGCTCACAAAGCCCTTGCTGTGTGGGAGCAGTCAGAGCCGTGCTTGGCAGCCTCACCTGCAAATTTGTACCTGCTGATTTGATCCCTGGTCTGCCTAGAGGCTCAAACTGTGTACGTTCGGGTTTGAAAGGGCAAGAGGTAGGGTGTCTGGAGCAGGAGTTCACACCTCCATGTTGAACAGCAGGTCCTTTACGTGGTCCTGTTAGAGGAAGGAGGCAGGAAGGGCTGTGCCCCACCACCCAGCCCAGCATCCCCAGTCTCCAGCCATGGCCAAGAGCAATGTGGGCAAGCCTAAGAGCAAGGGGACACGTGGTGATGCTTCCTGGGCACTTCCTCAGCCTCCTGGGCACCCCTGGATGTTCTGCAGCAGATATGGTATCAGTGATGGACTTCTGTTCCAAGAATTTGTCTAACAACTGCTTCAACCTCTGTCTCGTTGGCAGGGGAGGGACTGCTAGCAAGGTCAGGGCAAGGTGCAGAATTACAGCTCACCTGCAGCATTTACAGCTTAGCCCACTTAGGAAGACAGCTGGCACCCCTTTCTGGCAGTGTTTGTAGCTGGTTTGTTTGGTTTTGCCCCAAGATGTGGTGCTGGTTATGTCTGTGAGGGTAGGGCTGGCAGGCACAAGTTGTTTATTATAATCTTTTGGGATCTGCCGGCTGGCAGGGCAGAGCTTTGTCGTGGTGATGGTGGGAGAAGACAGCTCTCGACCGAGATGTTATCTTCAGAGCGGGCTTCTTCAGGAGCCCAAGCCCCCATTGCACAACCAGGAAGCAGCAAAGCACAAAAGAAGGAAAAGTTGTGACAAAGAGGCATCACGTGGATGACTGAGAATAGGAGCTCGTCCTTTTGGAACGGAAAGATCTCAGCTCCTCTGGTTGTTTCATCATCATCTCACATGCTGCTATCTCCATTTCACCACGGTAAAGTTTAGCAACGTGCTGTGACTTTTCGGAGAGCTACAGCTCTTGCTAGGTGAGGCTGGGAGTGGGCAATAAGGTGTCAGCTCCTTGGGGAGAAAGAATTCTCCTCCTGATGCTGTGGCAGGTGCATGGAAGAAGGATGTAAGCAGTTAGCGATGTTCCACCCATCTATCCCTGCACCCATCCTCACCCTCCCACCCACACTGGAATGAAACATCACTTTGTTTTCCTTTCTTTGCTCCAGTGCCACTCTCTAGCTGTTCCATGCTCCATTTCCCTCCTGTCTGTGCATCCTGGAGGGCTGACTGTGCACAGCACCAGTGTCTGTACGGCTCAGCAGGCCACCGAGTTGGGCGTGAACCCTTCCTCACCCAGAGCCTGCAGATGCCTGCAGTTCCCAAGCAGCTGCTGCTTCTCGAGGCTGCTTTCAGCGATGCTCGTCTCCCCTCCTGGCCAGCTCTGTGAGCTCAGCCCTCCCTGGGTGGCACCCACACACGGCTTGGGTGGTTTGGGAGGACACGAAGCGAAACCTGCAGATGTGTCAGAAGGCAGAATGGTTTTCTGTGAGCTTTTCAGAGATGCTTTCGGTGGCAGCTGGCATCCAGCTGCCGTCAAGGACTGGAAGTCTGGCCCCATGGCGTAACGCTGTTCGTGGATCAGGCTGGGTCACTGGCTGCATGAGCTTTGAGAGGAGGCATCCCAAGGGGTGTCTGAAATGCCAAGAGAGCTCTCCTGCTCTCCTAGACTATCTGCACATAATTCCAGTAACTAATTAAAATCACTGTTAGCGAAAAGTGTGTCTTATTCCCATAACAAAAGACCTGGAAAGAACTAGACTGGTAATTATTCAGGAGGTGCTGAAAATAAGCCAAGGAAAGCTGAGGCTGAGGGTTGGAGCAGAATGTGATACCATGCACGCCCACCTCCCACCCAGCCCTATTGTTCAGGGCCAGGCCAGGGCATTAATGCTAAATGAAGATGATGTGACTGAACTTGTAAGCCGGGAATTAAGGTTAAACTTGCAGCATTGCATCAGTCTCTTTGCATTTCCACACAGCTCTCCTGTTTCAGTACCGCATTTCATTCAGGCGCTGGCAGCTGGGCCCTGGTTGGTAGCCTCTGTCCGTTTGTTGGCTGATTTTAGATAAATCACGTCACTGCCTGATCTCTCAGTTTCCCTTTTTTCCTCTGCCCACTGCCCTGGTTTTGTACCTGTTTTCGTGCCACTGCTGCCAGCTGTGGATGTGATGGGGGAAGAGGATGCTAAGCGCTGGTTAGGGCTCTGCAGGAGGGAGGGATGAGGTGAAGAGGAGCAGTGCCTGGGATGGGAAGGATGGGGTAGAGCTGGAGATGCAGTTCTCCCACACATGCAGGACAGCTCTGTGCTGCTGGTGCCAGTTTGGAGCAGTCCCTCGCGAAGCCCCACAGAGGGAAGGGTGTCCCAGCAGAGCCCTAGCCCTTATCCCACCGCTGGGAACAGAATGCTATGTGTTGAAAGGTCCCTGCCAGCATATTTGTTGCCCAGCCTCCACGACATAGCCCTTGGTGGCACAGGGAGATGAAACTTTCCAACGTGAGACGGGAAGAAAGTGCCACCAGAGAGAAAATGCCTCGTTAGTATCCCTGCTCCTTCCGCAGATGCACGTCCTGGGCACCTCGCACTAAGAGCGGAAGGGTTAAGCTCCAGGCCCTGCTGACTGCCATGTGATGCAGTCGCTGGGGTGATTAGCAAAGATCTGTGCCCTAAGAGGAATCACATGGGCTGCAGCAGGGCTCCCTGCATGCAGCCAGGGCTCTGTGGCTGCAGACTCAGCTGCAGCCGCGTGGTCCCGAGCCCTGCCTCGCTCCCTTCCTTCCTCACCGGGCCAGCGCTGGCTGTGCGGAAGGGAGCGTGATTTCGCCAAACCGGGCAAGCACGGAGGCTCCACATCAAAAGGCAGGGAACAAAACAACTGCAGCCTATTTTTGAAAGCAAAATAAATAAACCCTTGGTTGCTTTGGGAGAGTTTTGACCAAATATACAATTGAGTCCTCTACTAAAGGCTTCTTATTTCAAAAGCAGATACATAACAGGAACTTTCAATACTCAAGCCCGAAAGAAGCTAACTTCTCATATTCAAGCCCTAAAAAAGCTAACTTCCCACAATCAAAGGGATTGCCATAACCCTCTGCTTTATCAGGTGGCTGGTGGAACCAAAGGAAATCCTGGGTTTTTATCGAAAGAAAGCAGCTTTCAGCTGAGAGAACAATGCGACAATATCTGTTTGCTTAGCATCTTCCAGCAGGAAGGTCCCCAGAATGTTTTCTTCGCAGGGAGATATCTGGGAGATTACCTTGGTGATAGCACGTTGCAGTGTGAGAAAGTTTGAGCACTTGCTAATGGCCTGTTGCTTGATGTGGTATCTTTGGGGCTGATTATTTGGTGCATTACCCCCACTGAATTAAGCACTGTAAAACTGGAGGAGTCAGCGCAATGGGAGAGCAGATGCCCTCGAACACAGCCCCAAAATGCATCAGCACAATAAGCAGGAGTCTAGCATCAGCCCGTTCTTGTTTTTCTTCTCTGCAGGTGAGGTGGAGAGCCTGACTCCTAAGCAATCCTTTGAAGGCACAAAGACGGACGTGGGGAACATCGTGTTAGCCTTGTACAGTGGTCTTTTTGCCTATGGAGGATGGTAAGATGCAGCCCTCTTCCTTCTCTTAGTGCCAGAAGCTGTAGCTCACTCCTTTTGTCCCTAGATTGTGTCCGCAGGAGGAGTGTGATCCAGGACCTTCCCACCCTTTCTTGTTAGCAGGGCAGTGAGGCAGGTAGATGCTCTGGGTTTCCCTAGCGATGTTCATAGTCATTCCTCACGTGCAGTTTCCTCCCAGGTTACTGAAGCACAAAGCAGCGTCAGTGGCCGTGGGATTTAGACGAGGCAGCAGATGATGGATTGCTTGGTTTATCTCCCACGAAAAAAAAAAAAGCAGGAGGGTGGATTCCTCTAGCAGAGGAGAGATTTGCTACGTACTGACAGATGAGTTAGGTATGGCAAAGCTATGTCCATCCCTGACAGCACCAAACTCCTGGAGAGCTTCATTGTCAGCCCCTCTGAGCACTTTGAAGCTCAGGGAGCATTTGCAGTGAAACCCAGCTAGCTGCAGCCGTCCTGCAGGGTGACCCTGTCACCGGTGGTCCCAGCCCTTAGCACCTCTCCTCTTGCAAGGAAGCTGGCAGCATGGCGTACCAGATCCACCAGCACACCCAGGGCTTGCACTTCTGCAGGGTTTTGTGCTGTAGGTCTGGAACTGGGCATCACCTGTTGTAAGTTTTAGAGCAAGCTTTGGTCTCTCTCACCCACCTAAAATTCCCCTGCAGAGAGGCAAGGTGAAGGGCTCTGTTTACTCCATGGACTGACCAGAACTTACCAGTGTTCTTTTTAAATTACAGGAATTACTTGAATTTTGTTACAGAAGAGATGATAAATCCCTACAGGTAGGTGTGGGTCCTGTGATGACTTCTCTGCAAGGAAAACATGTTTTTCTTGGGAAGCCCCTTCCTCTTGGCTGTCTTGTGTGTGTTACGGGTTGCTAAAATCAGTCTAGAAGCCAAGGTCTCTTTCTAGGGAAATGGAAAATGAGATAGGCTAATGGGATTGTACTTCCCTGGATTAGGGGAAGGGGAAGAATAATCTCTGTATGAGAAGGGCCATGCTTACACTGGATTCCTGTGCTGCTGATGTTATCTGTGTTGATGAAAAGTGCTATTTCCTTGGCATGGCACCTCTCTGGATTATAGGCAAGGAAGAGGCACTTACAGCTTTATTACTTTCTTGTGTAAACTCCCACGACAGCGTTTGTGCATACAAGCATTTGTCACATGCTCTTCCTGCTCTGTCGAGCAAGAGGCCGCTGCTCGTGCCTTGTAGAGGGCTGTGCAAGGGGACCTGGGGAGGTGAGGATGGGCCACAGCAAAGCAGGACATCACTGATAAGTCGCTGTTGCTTGCAGGGAAGGTGCAGTCCTTGTGTCTGCATGGGTCTGGGGATCAGCTGTGCAAGAGCCCACTCCTGGCAGAACAGAATGCACGTGCGAAGGATGCTAGCTAGCAAGAGACGTGGAGTTTTGTTTTTCAGTGATTGCCTTTGCAGTGAGCTTGGGTAACTGCTTGCCTGGACAGCCAGAGTCTCCCCACGTAAAAAGTCCCTTCTGCCATGATCCTTCCCTCTAGGTCTGCCAGCCTCCAGGCTGTTGCTGCGTGGGCGTTTCCCCCTCTCCTGGAGGAGCAGAGTGTGGCTGAGGCACTGAGTGTGCTGGAGAGCCAAGGAGGAGCAGAATGGCTCCTGCCAGCTCTGAGGGAGAGCAGAAGGGCTGCAGCATGAGCCTCCAGCATTCCCTGTCAGTAGCTCTCTTCTGAACTGCAGAGCTCCGTTACAATTTATATTTTCTTCCTAGAAACCTGCCTCTGGCTATCATCATCTCACTGCCTGTAGTCACTTTGGTTTATGTGCTGACAAACTTGGCTTACTTCACAACCCTGTCGACGGACCAGATGCTGCAGTCCGAAGCTGTGGCTGTGGTAGGTGCCCTTCTGATGTGACTCACCTGGTTTCCAGGGCTGCTTAAATTGAACATACAATCTCTGCATACATCTCCTCGTTTGCCTAAGGCTGGCCATGGCTGCTTATAAAAATAAAAGCTGATGTCTGACGGGGGATAAAGAGCAGCTGTGACGGGAGCAGGGAAGAGCAGCGTGATGCCAGTGGGATTAATCACAGGCAGAAGGAGGGTGGGCGGGCAGTTAGCGCTGCTCTTCGCTCGTCAACAGACCAGGTTGCTGCTGGCCTCATGACTTGGTTACCGGAGCGTGATATTTATGGGAAAAGGTCATTCAGGCAATACTGAACTGGGTTGTACTCTCTCTGTATCTTCCTTGTTTTAATTAAGAGAGAAAAATAATAACTTCTGTTAATTAAAATGCCACGGAGGTCAGAAATCCTGGGTGCTTCAGAAGTGAGCAGCATGGTATGACCTTGCAAGCAGAGCGTGACCGGGATAGTTCAGTGCTTCAGGGGGAATCTCCCAGCCCAGGTCCGGGCCATCAGGTGACACCTCCATCCTCCGGGTGGCACAGAGCCCCTGCTCCAGCCTGCAAGTGCACAGCCGTGGGTTGTTGGAGATGGCGGCCTGCGTTGTGTTACTCGTGTTGTGTTCTTCTCATGCCTGTGGAAACCAGGCACAGAACTGATTGTGATGGCACAGAACTGCAGTGTTGGGTCAGTTTGTCGTATAAAACTACGACCCCAGGTCTCTGTGTTCATAAGGAGCTGTGTCCCAGTGTCCTTACTCAGCTCCACACGTGCAATGGGCAATGTCAGAATGGCTGAATCTGCTCCCAGCTTGCATTTGTCTTGAGCTTTGGGATAACTTCTGATAAATCTTGGCTCCTAATTCTCCTAATTTTTTTGTTTTTGTTTTTAATTCCACAAAATTATTTTTGAGGAAGGAGAAGCAGCAAATGGCAATGTGGAAAACTCCTTAATAGTTTGAGCTAGTAAACCCTATTAATTGCTCAGATTTCTGCAAACGTTAAAGCCTTGTAGACAGCTGTGAGTTCTCCTGAGCATTTGGGTGTGACGCGCCTTTCTCGTTGCCCCCCATTTAGGACTTTGGGAATTACCACCTTGGTATCATGTCCTGGATCATACCTGTCTTTGTTGGCTTGTCGTGCTTTGGATCCGTTAATGGATCTCTCTTCACTTCCTCCCGGTAGGTTTCTTGCTTAGTTTTGTGGGGCTTGTTTACAAGCAGTGCTCCATGACTCTTGGTTTGGAATAATTGTCCTCCAAAGAGCAGCTGTGGGCAGACACAGAGTCTGAAGGGCCTGGAGGCCATGTGGGGAATGGTGGAAAAAAAGAATAAGGCTTTGATACCGTATCCAATTTAAAAGAAAGCCTTGCAATGGTCCTCCTCTTCTGCTCCTCAGGCAAAGTCCTGTTGAAGTTTCTAGAACATAAAGAAACACAGGCTTGGAGCTCATTGACCTCGTCTGAGAAAGTGGCTTTAATGAAAACCAGAAACTTACGAAACTTCAGGGCTGAGAATTCCTCCCGAAGGAGGAGAGAGGATGGGGACAGGACAGGGAGTGGTGCTAATGCTCTGTGCCCCTCAGGCTGTTCTTCGTTGGGTCCCGAGAAGGACACTTGCCTTCCATTCTCTCTATGATTCACCCGAGGCTTCTCACTCCCGTACCGTCCCTCATCTTCACGGTAAGCACCTGGGTCTGCGATGAGGAGTGGCAACGTGGTGCTAAGGGTTGGGGGTGGGATCCCATCAGCGTGGCTGGAGAGGGGCTCCAAACGCAGCCGTTCTGCTCACCGCTGTGGGCGCAGATAGGTCCTTCTCCTTCCCATCATATCCTTGTATTCCACTTCTGTTTAGGAGTCATTCAGAGCACCAGCTGAAAATAGCTTAAGTAAAAAACAATCGACCTGATTTTTTTCTTGGCAGACAGCTCCTTAAAATTCCCATGTTTGGTGCTATAATACATGTGATTTTGCCTACTTTTCCCTTTGCTATTTTTTTTTTTTTCTGGATGCAGTGTATCATGACGCTGCTCTACGCCTTCTCCAACGACATTTTCTCAGTCATCAACTTCTTCAGCTTCTTCAACTGGCTGTGCGTGGCCCTGGCCATCATTGGTATGATGTGGCTGCGGTACAAGAAGCCGGAGCTGGAAAGGCCCATCAAGGTGAGAGCGGTGCGGGAACTGCCCGCAGGTCCTCCCTGCCTTGGGACTTCTCATTTGTGCTCAGAGGGATGGCTCTGCCAGCTTGGAAATAGCTCTTTCAAGCTGTTGGAGGGTTCTGAAGCTTTTGAACTTGGGGAAGTCCCCTCTCAGGTCCAGGGGAGGTGCAGCAAGAACTGCTGCTTTTCCTGTATGGAGAGGGGATGGGATTCTAGGTGTGTTGCCATCAGGGGAAAAGTTGTGGAAGCGTGAGCGGTGTAGCTGACACAGGTGTCCCAGCTGCATTGAAATCTGCCAAAAGCAAATGGGTGCACTTCTGCCGGGGAGGTGAGGAGCTGCCGTGGGACCATCGGATGAAGGATGCTGTGGGTGGCAGGGATGTGGGGAAGCTCATGAGGAAGCTCTCAGTGACTGACGTTTCCCAGGACTAAGCCAGGCTGTAGCTTTCAGTGAAACACACTGTTCCATCGTGGAATTCACTTAAAATAGTTTAATAAAGCAGACAAACCCACGCCTGCAGAGATCAGAACTTTGTTCTGTTTGTCCTTTGCCAGCTTGGCAGTGCCACGTCCTGGCTGGGAGGAGGCCAAGATCATGTCAGACACAAGCATGTCTGCCTTCCTTAAAGGCATGTTTCTCACTCATCCCCCCGAGCACACTCAGGTCTCTGCCAGGCAACAGGCAGCCAGAGAGAAACAAACTCACAGACCTGTATCAGTGCCTTCCCGGAGTAACTCTTTGTGGGGTTTTCCTTTTTTTTTTTGTTACTGTTGTTTATTTTTACTTCATTGTTTTTGTTTTTTCCTTAAGAAAAATAAAAGGCTAAACTAGGCTGCTCTCAGCAGATGCCCCGCTCACAGCAGTGTAGCTGAACCTCCTGGGAAGCAGAAGGTGCAGTGGCTTGCTGCTGAATTTGCTGCAGTTGGTTCAGATGCTTTTCATGAGGAATTATTCAAGTATGGAGTGTCAAAAACTGGGTGCTGAGAAGGCTCTTGCTATCTTGGCAAGCTATATCGCCATGTTTTGGTTTCCTCTTTGTAAGTGCATGCGTTAGGTGTTAGCCTGCTTCCATCCTCTCCAGAACTGCTGAGGAGCACAGGCTGATTTGATACCCGCCCTGTGGCAGCTGAAGGTCACAGTCCCCGTGTTCGGAGTGCTGGGACAGACAGGAGCACTGTCCACTCAGGGCCCGTGGTGGAACATGAAGTCCCACCCTCCCCAGGCTGTATGGCTAGATAAACTTTGCTGGGAGGTTTCCCCTGTTCCCCAAGTTCTTACCTGCTCTTTGGTCCTTGTTTAGGTGAACATCTGCCTGCCCATTTTCTTCATCCTGGCCTGCTTGTTTCTCATTGCTGTTTCCTTCTGGATGACACCAAAGGAATGTGGGATCGGCTTTGCAATCATCTTCAGCGGGATTCCTTTTTACTTCTTCGGGGTCTGGTGGCAAAACAAGCCCAAGTGGATTCTCCAAGGCATCTGTAAGTATTGCCAGGGCAGAGCAAGGGTGCAGCCTTGGCACTTGTTTCCCGGTGAGCATGCTGCAGCTGGCAGCTGGAGGCTTCCAGCGCCTTGGCTCTGATCGATGCTTTTAATGCTGACAAGTTTGAACCTGATGATTACTGTACCTACCAAGCACCCAGAACGCACCTTGACTTGTGATAATTGCAAAGTTTGGGCCAAATGCCCTTTTTGGTTTTTTCCTCCTCATGGTGAACTGGGTGTTGTTACGCAGTGGAGCGTAATTCAGTGAGCACGTTGCTGCCTTCTGCCTCCTTTAAAAGCACAGGGTCAAGCCTTTGCCAGCAGAGAGCACCCCTCTGGTGGTGCTGGCAGGGAACACAAGTGGCAGCATGGCAGTCTGAGCCGAGCTGGCCTACGTTTGGGTGCTGTCAGTGCAGAACTACTCCCAGTTCATTGCTCAGCCCGCGCTGACAGTTCTGCTCCAGTCAGAGCTCTCCTTGGCATCAAAAAGTGACAGCAGAGCAGAGGGAGGAGAAAATCCTGTGTCCTCTGGATGTTTTCTCTTGGGAGGCTTATTTTTAAGGTATCTTTGTATCAGGTTTTCCAACAGCTGACACTGCACCATGGTGTACTTTGAAGGGATGGGAAGGCCGTGCTTGGCACGTGTAACCTCTGTCTGAACAACTGAATCACAAAAGTCAATCCGTGTTGCCCAAATAACTAAACTCTACCATCTGTCTCCCAGCGCTCATACAACAGGCTGACCTAGAAAGGCAGACAAGTAGAAGTGCTCAGCCTCAGCTGGGTGCTTTTCATGAAGAAAAAAAAAAAAAAGGTGTTTAACAGTGCTCAGCACTCGTTCTTTTTTTTTCCTCTCTCACTCACTTTTTTAAATTCTGAGTATTAGGCACAGTTCCAGGAAAAGCCATTTTTGCTGTGCCTAGGGGGCAAATTACCATAGTAATTATTTTCTACCACCAAAGGCTTTTAAGGATAAGACAGAAAATATTCTGGGAACACAGGAAGATAATCCAGCAAATGCCCCACTAGAAACATGTGAACTTTAAACACATGTATATACATATTTTGCAGATAATTTGATCACCTCCAACTAATCTCAGTTTAACGTTGCTTGCATGAATTTAGAGTTATGGCTAGTTTTACCTGGCAAGACTGTTTTGTGGTGTCAGGGAAGCAGCAGAAAGCACAGGTGTGTTTGCTACCAGCCACCATAACCAGTGGTGGAAAAATAAAAGGACTCCAGGTTAGCGCCTTTCCTGTGCACGCCTGCATCTGAAATGCATCCTTCGCTCCTTGCCTGCCTCGTGCACGTGCCATCCAGCATCCCCACAGAGGACTCTGCCTTGGGTTCAGCACGCTGGGTTCGTTTTGTCTCGCGTTCATGATTCTAAAGAACCTGTGTGCACAGACAGCCAAGGTTTTCAGAACTGGAAGGCAGAGCTTCAGCTCGCAGTTTCTGTGCCCCTTCCTGCTATTGTGCCTGACTCGGTTTGGACTGCTCGCAGCTCCAAATGCAGTTACTGTGCCACCATGCAAGTAGAAACTGGTGTGCAGAAGTTCCAGGAGCCTCTCAGGGCAGCGAAGCTCCCGCTGGTATTTGCTCAGGTGCCAGGCATGAATAGAGAGCAGCCTGTGCCTCATTTGCTTTCAAGTCTTCAATTGTATTTGGAGTCATCCTGCTCAGAACCACAGTGGGTAGGCAAAGGGGCATGAGCTGAGACGAAGACGTACGTTGGGCCACCGGTGTGCAATCTCTTTGACCCACGCTTTGCTTTCTCCCCCGTAGTCCACGCAACAGCCGTGTGCCAGAAAATGATGGAAGTGGTCCCGCAAGAATCATAAGCAGGAAAAGCAGAGACATTCAGCTCGAGGAAACGCACAATATTGTGAGACGACACAAGGAGAAAACGCTTCTGATCCCTCTTACCTAAAACCCAGGCACTGGAGCACCCCGTCAGAGCTGCTCCATGCCTGACACCGTGCCACCTGCTCCGCCTTGCCTCCCCCAGCCCTCCTGCTGCCACCTTCTAGCCTGGCAGATGAGCAGCCGCGAGAAGTTCTTGGTACGAACATGGGCCAGGAAGAGGAGCTCCTGTTGGTGACCAGCAGCCACGAGTCCAGTCAGCCTCTGTGTGTGTGTGTGATATTTGAGAGTTGTACCCCAGTTCTGTGTGGGCTTACTTCAGGCTTTTTAAAACTAAAATTGGCAACGAGCCCAGCCCAGCTGGCCAAGGGGGGTGGCTGAGATGCAGAGATTGTCTGAAGGCTTTGGATGGTGTTGGCTCTCACACACACACACAAACTCACACCTAAATACGCGCTACTGGTGCTTTGGACTCTGTCCAGGGGGTGCCACTGGTGGTGGCAGAGGTGAGACAAGGCAGAGCAGATGCGTCAGAGGAGGAGTGAGGAGGCCTTGTCAGTCCTCCGCTGTCTGGTCCCCTGCCATTGGTTTCACCTCCCAGCTCCAAGCCATCTCCCTGCTGCTGAGCCACTTCTCTGGGATGCCCCTCACCAGGATGCCCACCCTCCAGCCCTGTGTGTTAGCACAGCTCCTCCCAGTGAGCCCAGGGAACCGCAGAGGTTAGCAGGAGGCCAAGTCCTCAGCCTGCTCACTCCTTGTATTTCTGTCGACAGGCTGCCATCCAGCACGGGGTGAGCCCTGCTCTGCTCTGCAAATGGCCTTGCTCACTGCCCTCAGCGTGGTCAGTGCTGGCCCCAAAGCCATTTACAAAGATGAGGGGTGGGTGGGATTCTCCTGGCTCGTTCCCTGGGATCTGTCTGAGCATTGCCTGCCACCGTGCCCATCACTTTGCTATTACCTGCAGAGGAGATGGGACCAGCCGGGCCTGGGGTGCAGGAAGGGGCAGATGGCTTGAGCCTGCTTCAGTCCGGGTCTGCTGCAGGTGGTGTGTTCTCTCTATGAAGCAGGGGCTGGAGGCTTCTTGAACAAGTTGCTCATATTGCCTCTGCACTCCAGCTGATAGTCGATTGGAAATCAAGTGCATCTTTTCCCCACAAGTGAGCTGCACTAGTCTCTGTTACAAATCTTCATGCTTGTGCTTTAGAAAATGGGTTGTTGATTTTTCTTTTTTTTTTTTCTCTCGTACTTTTGTAAGCTAAGCTGTTTGGAAGCCAGCACCCTCCAAGAGCTAATGCTTTCTACTGGATTTTCCTCTTAGTGTAGAGTCATTTTGGAAGAAGAGGCATTAAGGACACCAATGGTACTACTAGCTCTTGCTTCGTCCTTTTAAGAAGCTTTTTAGCAAAAGGAAAAAAAAAAAGAAAAAAAAGCATTTATGTTACAGCAGGTGGCAGCTTCTGTCCCAGTGTGTGTGAAAACGACCACAGCTATGTCAACAAGCGTCCATGTGCAGCTCGTTGCTATTGCTTTGCCGGGCACGCGCCTTTGCCTTGAGGCAGCAGTAGGTGAGACAATCATCATGCCGAAACCTTTGTGGCCAGGTTGCTTATTCCATACAGCGTAGAGATACCCAAGCCAGCTCAGCTGTGCTTCAGCTGCGTTAATGTGGAGCTCTGCTTGAGCTGAGTTAACCTGTGGAGAACTGCAGCCGTTCGGGTATGTCTGCAGTGCAGAGGTACCCAAAGTTCTGGCCAGTGCATGGCTGTTCAGGGACCTACGTGCAATGAACTGGAGCAGCTCGGAGCTGCTGCCTGTGGAGAGACATCTGCATAAATAAGGTCAGGAACTGTCAATCCCGAACTCAGTTTTCTCTCCTTCCAAGGAGTCTTCTTCCAGCTGAAGGCTGAGGTGTTTTTGCAGGGTAGTGATGGGAAATCACTCCTTATGCTGGACCTGTTTCACGGGGAAACAACCTGTCTCTCACCTCCCACTTGGTCTGCAGTTTTTTTGCTGTAGTGGTCTCAGGACTGGTTTCCTGCAGGGCCCAAACTGAATTCAGGGGCTCTCAGTTCTAATAATATAAACCAGCAGAGTTAACGCGTGATGCAGAGGAAAGGGTTTTCTAACTCTCAACCACCTCCAATGCAAATTGGCACTCAAGAGCAATCCACAGAAAGCTCAGAAATGGGTCCAAGCCTCCCAGATGTCTGGGGGTTGCTTGGTTTGGGCGTATCTCGTAATGAGTTTCATCAGTGACAAAGGCCATCAATAAACGATATCCTCTTGGTGACCCTTCCACACTGGTTTTAAAGGGGAGATGTCACACTGAGATTTATTTTTTTATTAACTGGTCTTAATTAAATCCTTAACTCGCTCGCTTGCTTTTTAAGAACGTTGGTTATTTTCCACTTGCTGCTAAAGATCTTTCTTTTGTGCTACTAACCTGCTTGCTCTGGCACTGATGTCATACGTTTCGCGGTGACCTCGCCAGCATTTCCATGGCAATAGATGTACATACAGGAAGAAACCAAGCCAGGCACCAGCACAGGATCACACGTGTTGAATTTGGCCAGCCACAGCTCAGATCTCAGCCTTTCAAAAAGCCCCGTTTCTTTATCCCTGACTTCTTGAGGCCAGTAGTTCCCCTCCAGTAGTGCTTGGTGCCATGGCTGTAAGAGAGGGTTTTTTGTTTTTTTTTTTTTTTT
>VXAV01005694.1:213721-226282 GCA_013399715.1 Alectura lathami | reverse complement strand
TTTTTTTTTTGAGTGTGTTTTGCTTCATCTTCAGAGAAATACAGTCAAAAACACCACAGCAGCTTCCATGCTCCATAACTTTTCCCCTTCTTCTGCAAAGTAACTCCTCCTCTCCAGCTCCCATCTTTAATGTCATCTAAAAGGCTGACTGGTTTGGTCTTTGGATCTTTTCTGGTTTCTGTTTTGTTTTGTTTTGGTTTTTTAAGTCAACACTTTACCATATGACAGACTTCAAGGGTGAAGATGCGATCCCATGTGAAACACATGATATGATTACTACCTAGTACATATTTGTCAGTCAATTCTGTTTTTTCAGTGGCCTCTCCTGATCATATCACTCGGGTTGAGTCTGAAGACCACTCCTTTGCTCCTGTAGATTTACTCATATACAAATTCTTTCAGTTGAGCAAGAAGATAACATTTTCTTGTGTTACATTTTGCTTAAAAAGAGGCTAGTGCTCTCGCATATTTTAAATAGCTTCCTGAGTACCCAGGCAGGTGCAAGTGATGCGGAGAGTGCCTGGTCAGGGGAAAAGGCAGCAGTAATTGGATTTGCTGTTACTGAGCCTGGTATGGGTTGCCAGATGGGAATGGATCTGCCAAGAAGCATGGAGTCATTCACCATTTCCACCAAAGCCAATTGCAGCAGCATCGGGAGCAGTGGTACTGCCCCCTTCCGTGTTCCAGAATGACCATGGCACTTGTTCTCGCATTCAAATAATTAATCATCAGTTGCAATTTCGATCATGCTGGGTGGGAAACTGCAGCTGTAATTATTGGCAAATTTTTAATTAACAAGTTAAGCACTTCTTATTGGCAGCTGTTTGAGAAATAAGCCAAAATTATTTAATGTGTCCCTTGGATCTATAAAATATTAGACCTACATTCTCTGTCTTATTGTGAATACTGCCATCATATTTATGTCATATCTATAACTATACATCTCCATAAAATGAATGAGGTCTTCTTATATATATTGGCATTAAGAGTAGGATTTACAAGTGTTGGTTCATATGAATCATCCTGTAGATAATCTAATTATCAAACTCCTATATATTAGTAGTGGAGGTTTAGGAACTGTTTGACCTAACAGAAATTTATGAAGACTGGGGAGGAGAATAAATAAAAGAATCAGGCAGTGTTTTAGCATAGAAATATGCCATTTGTCACTGAGCAACTGATGTAGTTTAACTTTCTTGCTGATATTTGCATTTGATATAATCTGAAAAAATATCAGAAAAGTATTTCACTCCAGATAGGTCTTGGATAACATATATATATTTATAAACATATGGATGTCATACGCTATGGTTGGGAGGCCAGCATGGTCCAATAGATTGGGTGCAACCACCCTGGTTTGGAGGTGACATGCCATGCTAGATGGCATTAATAAATGGGAAATGGTCCAGGATACAGTGTATTTGGTAGCAGAAATTTATAGCCTTAGTTTCCACAAGTGTATTTATTAGTGATCTTTTTTATTAAAAGGCCTGCTTCCAAAGCTACACTGATGTTTTTTATTTACTTGAAAAACAACAAACCTCTTCTACTCTTCTGCTCCTGCTGAGTCTCCACTCTCCTTTCCTCCCATCCATGCATTATGAATGTGAAACACAGTGTTGCCTGTCTCAAAAAACTGAGTACTTCTTCCCAGTGCTGCTGATGCTCATAACTCCAAACCCCATGGCACCATGCTAGTGGATAATATCCATTATTTTTGTATCCTTACCTTAGGGGCTTTCTTTTTCTCAAATAGGACACTTTTCTGTTGATCTTGGTAAAAGTTATTTTTACTATGAACATGTTTTGGCAAGTGTCATCTTCTCAATTCAGTGAATCAAATCACCCTGAAGGCAGTCACCTACTATGTGGAAGTATTGTTTGCATCTCCTCTTTATGCACTCATATCCCATTGTTTGACATATTATTAATTGCAAGACCTGGAAGATACTATAGGGCCAATTGTGTTCAACGGGTCATGCTTGTCTGTTGTTATCAGCGTCACAATTAAGGGCAAACAGATATTTCTGACTAAAATAAAAATAGAGCGAGAACCTTGCCCTCTTCTCAGATTAAACCTGTCTTGAATTTTGGGAAGATGTAGTCAACTTTTCCTCATCCCTCTTACTGTTTTATTTTTCTGCATGCCCTAGCTGTGGACAAGAAATGCGAGTGAAAGCATTAAAACACTTCTCAGGGGGTATCAGGGAAGTATTTGTAGTGCCAGCATAACAGTAGTAACCCAAATAAGCAAAGGGAGCCTTGGCCTTGGGGATGTGAACTGGATGAGATGGTTGGCCGATGGAGGCAGAGAGCTTCTGCTATGCAATGGAGACCACCTTAGGTTTTGGGTCCTTTAATGCAGTTTTAATTTAATCCTTTCAAAGTCTTTCATCTGTTTCTCTTTCCAGGACATTTTTGTGCTTGTGGACATGATTCAAATATTGAGTTTCACAGCTGTGCGGCCTGTGTGCGTGACTTCTGCTCACTACAAGATGTGTGTACCTGTATGTGTGGCCCCAGCTCACACCAGTCCTTTTCTCCTCCAGTTCGCTGTGCTCCTAGCTTTATATATAGTTTACAATTTCTTCTCTTGCCTGCTTTTAACAACCTTTCCCCCTGTCCCAGGTAGATTTCATCTGGTTAATATCTATGCTCTTTATCTTTCTGGTCCTCATCACATTACCATTTCAGCGTTGCATGGTTCTACTGGCCTCCCATCTTAGCACTATATACACGTCATGTATTTCCTAGATCGTCAGTGAAAATTTTTCGCAATTGCTACTATTTACAGAAGTGTCTGGGTAACCTATGGAATTAAACTGACTTTCTGATTAAACTTCTACATTTTCTTTCCCAAGACAGCTCTCATTCCACTGAATTTGAAATATGATTATTTTGCTTAGATTTTCAAAGGTGTCTCCTTAGATTTTCTTTGGTTTTGCTCCCTAAGGGAACCAAAATCTGGACTTTTAAAAGACTCTTGCTTTGCTGGAAATATTGTCACACCTAATAGTCATTTTTTTCTGTATCTCATCACACAGCTCCTGAGATTTTATCATGAAAACTATTTGTTATCCCTTGTTACAATTCCTTAATCTTTTTGCAGACCATTTGTTCACTTTTCAGCCTATCCTGATGTAGTCTTTTTGTAGATTGCATACCGCTTTTTCACATGCTTTGCAAAATCAAAATAACCCATCTGTCTTATTGCCATTTTCCATTTATTTTCATAATTCTATCAAGCACAACACTCAGATTCCTGGCATGATTTATTCTTTGAAAATTCATTTGAATTCTTTATCACAGATCACGTTATCTTCAATATAAATATCTATGTATTAAACCTGAAGTGCAGATCTTGGTCTTAAACTCTGAATTTCCATCGCTGCTAGCCTAGTGGATAAATAAAAAGTTTTCCAGTTGGAAACAACTACATTTTTTTTATGTGCGTATGCACCAGACACTACTTTGGTGAACAAACCTTTCAGCAATAATATTTTGAGCCTGTTAAAATGATGATAAATTGCCTGCTTCACAGTTTCAACGATTTTGAAGGTTTAGTACTTTTTTTTTTTTTTTTTTTTTCAAAATCTGTAGCAGGAAAATAACAAACAGATGCACTGAGTAGAAGAACCAAGTGAAAGGTTAATTTCTTCTGAAGAGGTACCTGCTCTCCATTTACTGCACAGTGCTCTTGTGCTCAGTCAGAGCAACTAAGAAAGCTGGTACTCCTAAGGAAAAGGTAAATACGGCAGGGTAGTCCAGCTTGGGAAGGGAGAGGAAAAGGAATGGGAGCCCCTGGGTTTGCCTGACTCCCCTTGCACTTGAAAAAGAGCAGCTGCCTTTTACTAGGGGAAGATGAAAGCTGTAGGCATTTTTAAATGGCTTGCCCTGCAGGGTTCTTTTATTTCTTCATGCTTTGTTTCTCTGTGCTCTTGTTTTCCTTTAACAATTGGTTCCAATATTCCAGTTAAAAGTTTAACATTTTCCCGTGGCATATTCAACACAGTATTTTGCATCTTTAAACATTATTCACAAACAAGGTGTTGTGTGTAATCTGACAAGAACATTCCTCAGGTGTTGTCTGATCTGACAGTGTCCTCTGACACACCCCAACACAGGCAGGGGCTGTAACCATTGCTGCTTTGGACAAAAGAGAACAGGTAGAAAATGTCACATGGCTCACAACTACCAGCTTCTCATCTCAGGGCTGCTGAGGGGGTTGGCACAAGCAGATAATAAGTTGGGTGCTTTTAACTGGAATTTTGCAAATATACAGAGTGGCAAAACAGCCCCTCCTAGGCAGGCATTCTCTTCGTCTGCACTGGAGGAGGCGAGCACTTACACTGGTTGAGTTCACTTTCAGCACAACTGAAACCATGAATTATGTTTTTCCAGGTCACTTTCTAAATATACACAGTCCCCCCATTATTCTCATGTGCATTCCCTGGAGGCTATCTACAGCTCCCCCTCACTCCATGACACAGCAGCAGTAAGGGCCAGGTGCTTCAGCAATATAAGTAAAAGTGTCTCTCTCTATATCCCTGTAGACTCCTAACCCAGACCCCACATGCTGCTTCCTCTGCTGCGGTAATCCTGTGCCTCTGATTTCCTACCACAGCCTCCCAGAGCAGCTGGGATCATACTTTCCTGAAGTCTTTCTCTCCAGGTCGTTGGAGTTGCTGGTCATGTGTGGGTGAATGCAATACGGTATATTAAGTGAAGTAACAAAACTTCTTCAATTAGAAGCCAATTATATCAATTAGTTCTTGTGGCATGGCATGCATCCTGCCTTTCACATACTGCACCTTTGCTAGATTTCTCTCAAGTATTAAACTAAGCTCAGAAGACCTATTTTTAAAGGGATCCAAAAGTGCTAATAAATTGATGGGAGTTTTTTGTCCGTGGGAGCAGGAGTAGGTGCTAAATTATTAGCATCCAGTGCTTAAGGAATAGCTGACTCCCACCATGCAATTAAACTAGTTTAAGGACACCACATTCCTTCAGTTTATACTAACTGAAACAGCCATGGACGATTAAAGAAGAAACTGCCTTTAAGAAAGCTGTGGAGTTGCTTCTGCAGCTGTGTGATGTCTGGAGGAAAAGTGAGGGGCATGGAGACCCCACACCTGCTGGTGCTGAGCCAGTCCTGCCCCAGGGATCAGCCTGCCTCTGGCTTGCTCCAGGCTCAGAGCACATCTGGAAATATTTTCATCTTTTTTTTTTTTTTTTTCTCTCTTTTAATCTACTCAGCCATGCATTACTAGAAGCATTTCCTACCGTATTCTCATTTTGCATGGAAGTCTTGGACCATAATACATTTACATGCATGGCCATGGAGCTGGGCTGGGGGAAAGCTGCTCACAGCTGTACCTTCAAGTTTGTCTTTTCTAATACATGTGGCTTCTTCAGTTAACTTTGCAGGACTGCAGGACCCAATCCACATAGGCTGGCCAGCTGAGGTCCGTGTGCAACAGGTGATTTGTGAATCACTTCAGGAGGACCAGGAGTGCTGCATTAGCAAGGGGGAGGCTGCTGGCAGAGGGGATCTGCTCACTTGTCCTGCTCGGTCAGGTCCCTTCTTTACTATGACAGGCTCACCACAAAAAGCTGACAGCCCTGTCAGCATGGCATCAACAGAAATGGGTGCCTCAAGAGAAATGGATGCTTGGTTTGGGGAGGTGAGCGCTGCATTGGCTGCAGGAAAGGCATATCGTTCTTTTTATTTTGGAGGCAGGGTAAAGGGCAGCAATCGTGAGCCTCAGTATCCCTGGTATCTGTTTGATACCCTGAACTGCTGGGCTGGGAATCAGAATAAGTGATGACAATTGCATAAGCAGAACAAGGGGAGCTATTAGCGTATGAAACAAAAGCTCTTCCTCTGAGTGTTCAGACATTTTTAGTTTCACTGTCCCAGAAATGTCAGTGAATTAAAGGAATGACTTCAGCCATACTTCGGCTCCGTTGTCATTTACATGTCAGGTTCTCACACTCTGCTAACTGAAGGCGAAGGAGGTGGGTGTGAAACAGATCTTTGGCAAGCGCTTTCAAAAACGGGTGCCTAAACAGTTAGATCTCAGCTCTGCAGAAGTGGCTAGATGTGCAGGGCTTGGAAAACTTCAGGAACTCACACACATCTAGACATAGGCATTAGGCAACTGCATATAAAAAAACCTTGTTCTCCAAGCCTGACTCATCCAGTAGCACTTGTAAGCTGGTAGTGCTCCACTCTGCTGGTTCTCTACAAAAGCAAAGACAGATTATCAGTATCTCAGCAGCTGAATTTTAACCCAAAGGCCAGAATACTTTCCCTGGACTCAAAGCTGGTGAAAACCAACATTACATTTTTTGCCATCTGTCTGGTCCACCTGCATTAAGGCTGTACCAGTGATGTCAGAAGGGAAAGCAGAGTGTAGGGAAGCTGGAAAACTGAGTTACTTCAGTTTGAGATATTTGTACTTAAGCTCAGGTCAAATGCATGTTGAGAGAGTTTCATAAATAGACCTCGTAAAACTGAAAGCAGCGTTCTGTTGCATCTGAACTTTGCTACTGGCTCTTCCAGTCCAATCATTTTTATAAGAATCATATTCATATTACAATAACAAGATAAATATGAGGCTTTAAAAGAGAGGAGAAGCTTATGTTAATCTCTGAGCTGATTTTCTTGTCTATTTTTTTTCTGTGAGCTGAGAGACTGCATTGCTCCTGAAGTACTTGGCTGTAGTGGAAAGTTTCTCTGCAATTCTTTTAATGCTTTGCAAAACTTGAGATTAAGATTTAATGGATGGTTAGCAAAACACATTTTGGGGCTTGTAGTGTGATTTCATGCTATGATGCCTACATTGACTGGTTAGTTACAAACTTGCTTCAATTCTCCGCTACCAATATGTTTCTAATTAACACAAGCATAGCTGAAATATTGAAAATCTCCTCCTTTATCAAAGAGATGTAGGGCCCATAATTATTCTTCCTGTTTTCCCCTTCCTTTCCTTCCTTCCCTAAAAGGGATTACGTGTTCCTTAATACTTCAGGAAACCTCATTCTCTATCAGCCTTCTAAGCTCACTGCCTCCTCAGCACTGCCCTCACAGTGCAGGCGGGTGATTTATGGCAGTGCTGAGCCCACAGACCTGCTCACGCAGAACACCGGCACCATCGCTCATTTCTTATTTAAAATGCTTTACAGGCACTTTGTGGGAGGATGACAACAGAGCAATGCCACTTACAAGAGCTCAGGCTTGTTTGAGCTTCCCACCGCAGCCAAAGCAACCTGATGGTCTTGGAGGAGGCTGCTGCTTTGCTTGGCTAAGGAGCTAAATTGTGGAAATACAACTTCCAAAGCAGCAGCAGGACCTCAGCCTAGCAGTGCCATGCCCTGAGCAGCAGAGCAAGGCAGGGTCCTCCCTCCAGCCATGTCATTAGAGGGCTGAGAGCATGTCTGCTGGAGGAAGAAGCACCGAGTGTTCAAGTAGAAATGTTGACTGCTCTGCATGCTGCAATTCGGGGGACACGCTTGAGGGGAGAACCATGGAATGAAAGACTTCAGAATACGTCCTACATCATGGCTGGGTTGGATAGGGGACAAGAGGACTTGTCAGCTTGGGAAACAGACAGCAAGGGGAATATGGCAGAGGTCTGTTCAGATGCAGGAGGCTCGGTGGATGGGTGGATAGGGATGGACTAACTGTTTTCTTATATTCCAGGCATTTTCCTTTGCTCACTTCTCAGACACAAGACACTGAACCAGGCAAATATTTTCTGACTGAATAAAGCTGCTCCTATGTTCTGTGTTTAGGAAAGGATCCCTGATTCTCACCGGAAATCTGATCCACAGCTAAAGAAATGAAATTGCAGGGACTGTCACCATGTATTCCACCAAAGCTTGTGTCCCCTTTGGGACAGGCTGAAGCAACACATTGCTGTGTATATATGCACACTTAGGGAGTAAAAACATCATTTCTGTGCTCTGCGTTACACATACTGTGCTGTATATGACAGTCATGTTTCTAACTTTACACCGTGAGTTCAGTGAGAGGTGATGAAGAAAAAAAAACCTCATTTGCTGTTGTTACTTTTTAATGTTAAGAACGTGCAGCTGTTGTGTGAGATGCATTTTGTCCAGTTCATAGCAGTTAATAGAAAGCTAAAGTAAACAAGGTCTGCAAGTTCAATTTTTTTAAAGCCAATTCTCAAGCTCATTCATCACCAAGCACAAGAGATATAAGGCCAGCAGCAATCTGAAGTTCCATTCTGCTCGGTGCAAGAGACCAGAATTTTTTGGCTGGTACAACATATATTCTGGCTTTGCACTACAGTGCATGCAAAGAAAACTGTCAGCTTTACAATTAAATTAATATGGATGGAGGAATGTTTGGTGCCATTACTCAATAGGACCCTTTTGCTCGATGTTCAGAATTGTGAAAAACCTCCGGTGAATCAACACTCCATCATTCTGTTATCTGTCTCCATCACTCTACATCCTGGCAGAGGCAGCATTAGCTCTGCATTTAAATCACTGTGCACAGCTATGAGTTGTGTAAAAAAAGGACGGGGAGAAATCCTGCTGTTCCACTTATCAGCCAAACTGAACTGATTTAAGGTTATGCATTCCTAATCTCCTGTTTTGACAGCCTGTGGTTTCATATTTTCATTTGTAAAACTTCAGTAGGGGTTATTTGATTTGTAATGAAAAAAAATCACAGCTCCTACAGAAGTTTCTTCCAGGACCTTCATTCGGACTAACCTAAAAGCATTGTGTTTCACAAATTCACCACTGCTCTGGGAGCCTCTAACTCAAGCATCTTCTTGTTTTACAGGGTATTCTTCACTTTTAGCTGCATGTCTCTTTAGTATTGAAAGTTATTCATCTCAGAAGAGAAAGTGAAGTTGCAGAAGAGTTGCCAGCATGTGAATAAATGCCACAGGAGCTTACCCGTTAGCAGTGAGGAGTGGTGGCAGTGATCTCATACCTTCACCCAGCTGTGTAAAACTGGGATATGAAGAGAACTACTCTGTAGGAGTTGATGTCTTTTTGGAGGTGTTGCATAGGAATCAGGTGTTCAGATTTGGTCGAGAGGTACAGTTCCTACACCAGAAAGAGGGTGAAAAAAGTAAAACTGCCAAAAACAGCAGCAAGATCTTTGAAAGTAACATCCATACGCAAACTTGCAAGGAGCTCTTTCACAATGAGAGAGACAAAGAAATTCTGAGGGCTCCCAGGAAAGTCTGCCCTTGGCTCTGCCCTTTGTAAACCTACCGTTGTAACAGTGGTTGACGAGACCACGTTCTTAAGTTCAGCCTGGCAGCAGGGAAGCATCCACACAGCAGTTTGCTTTCTTGAAATTACCATGACATAGAGAGAGAGAAAGGTTAGAGAGAAAGTGTTCAGCTCTGATAGTTCTTTCCTTTCCTTCGCAAAGGAAAGTTTGGTGCTGCAATATGCAGCAATCTTATCAGAAAGCAATGCTTCCTTGCACCTTCCTCCTTCATGTTCTGTTGTTGTACAGTGCTACAGGATGTCAGACGTGGTCCAGGGACAACTGCTTGATTTTCCTCGTCATTTCATGTGCGCTTGCTCTTTGTTCTAGCCAGATTGACTAATCATACAAATAATCTGTTGGCCTTTTGAAAATGGAAACAAAGTAAAGATTAAAAAGGTTAAAATCTGCATCCGCACAAATATCACCTGCACCTCAGGGAATCGAGCAGCTCGAGAGTCGCAGCAGTAACTCAAGCCAAATTAGGGAAGTGCGGATGCTACCCTGTGTCACATCAGGCTCTGCTCCTCCCCTGGGCTTCCTCAGCTGCTCTCTAGGATGCCTTCATTTGCAGTATTGGTCCAACAGTGATCAAGGAGGAAAGTGTTCTTTACCTTCCCTTTTCTGTACTGTATCTGCCCAGAGATGCTACCTGGTTTGGAGGGATGATCATCGAAGGAGATCTCCCAGTTTTGAGCCACAGATAGAATTACCTATGTCTGGGCAAGGTATGCCCAAAACACTGCCCCTGGTGTGAACAGAGAGTAGTTGTTTCTGGATTGCATAACTCTAGCAGTACGTTCAGTTATGCAGTTGAAAATTCTGTTTGGCATTACAAAGCCCTGTTTCCATGTGCTTTTAGCTTTGGCAAATTTCCATCCAGGCTGAAATTCCCCACGCCATATCTGTGGGCTTTAGGCTTAATATATCTGCCTGTGATATGCTCAGAAAATTGTGTCATTTTTTATGACTAATGAGTCAGGAGAGTAAAGGGAAAATACTGTTATCATTGAGACTCACCAAAGCTGGAGGATTTACCTGGTGTGATTCTTCTAAAATATATTCAGCGAATTCTCTGAGCTCATTTATGAAAGCAGGTGACTGGATCACTACAGACTCCAGTACACAAGCGTGTGTCTGGAAGAGTGCCTCTGGGCAGCTGTGAGCATCTCCTGCCATGCAGGTTCAGCTGCCCTGTAAATCTGTGCCTGGTCACCTCTGCCCAGACAAAGACAAATACAAGACTTTGGAAGAATTTCAGGCCGCCTGGAGAGTAGGTTTGTGTTTGCACAGGAGCTTTGGAAGCTGGAGAAGCAGTGATGCTAGGAGCAGAAACCATCAGATGAGGCAGCGCTGGCCTTTATCCAGCGTGGTTCCTGGACCGTGGGATGTGGCCACGAGGCCATGATCTCAGCAAGAATATGATGGAAAGGCTGCAAATTCACAGAAAAGTAGAACAATAAAATGGGGCAAGGGGAAAGTCATGGGGAAACGCTGCAGTCATTAAAGAGTTCTGTTTAACAGAAGAAGAGGTGAATCTATATTGCCCAGTCAAGAAACTGAATATCTCAGTGCATCCTTTATTTCCTTCTAGAACCATTTTTTATCTAGAATGTTAACAGACATTACCTAAACTCCAGACAGTGCCCACTGCCTCCTTGTATCTTGGAACGGGTGCCCCCAATGTACTGAAATAGGATAATCTTTATTTTTATGTCTATGACTCCCTGGAGCATTGTTTTCTTTCCCTGAAGAGGCGAATGAGCATATTATATAGATTTAGGTAAAATGTTTGCCTTTCTTTTTTTACTTTTTTAAAGAACCTTCAACCCTGCTGATCAGTATTTTCTGAATTTTAAACTGTCATTTGAGCAAAAAAGAGCAGAGCTGTCAGGAAATTTTTTTGTTGATGTTTAGATATTCCCTATGGAGTACTCCCATGGGAGACAATTTGGGCCTCTGCAGAGGATTCTTGCCAAAACCCTGTCAACAAAAGGATCCTGCATGACAGAGAAATACATTGGTTTCCATTGACCAGCTCTTCTAGGCACTGGGAGCCATGCCTGAGGAACATGCTGGTGCCTGCCATGGACAAATGTTAGATCTGCCCTTTAAGCACAAGAGAATAGCTCTGCTGGTGCTGTAGGACTCACATGGCACACTCTCTCCTGCAAATTAGTCCTTCCCTGTCACCACTATAATGCTGTAGCATAGTACCAGAGACCAAGGTCTGCTATTGGTTTCTCTTGTGCTCCATACCAACTGTTTGCTCTCACATTCTGGTGTTGGATTTCATTTATGGGAAAAGGACACATGATATGCATTTTCACTTGGTGTATCCTGCTGTCCAAAAGGTGTTTAGGACTATTGCTGGTTTTCCCCTTCAGAAGCTACAGGGTGCACTACTGCCCTAGCTCCGCACCCAAGGCTTCCCCTGTCTCATGCCAGAAGCTGTTAGTTAACCATGACAGCGAGAAGCACCCGTCTCTATCCATCTATGTGCTGGGACATACATACTCTAATCAGCATCCAGGGGCCAAAGAAGCAGAGACTGAGCAGAGAACAGCTTTCACATCTCACACTGCTGCCTGCTTTGCATTACATTGATGTCCCCTAACTTCTTCTCTACTTGTTGACAGTGACAGATAAGGGAGAGTGTTACAGAGGGCTGGAGGTCTTAGATTGAAAGCTGCAGCCTTCTGTGAGGCCTAGATGACTCAGAAATGTAGAGAGAGAAGCAGGAGAGCAGGAAGATCAGCCAGTGCCACCCCCAGGCTTGATGGGAAGAGGCAGGAGAGCAAGAAGAGACACTAACACCATGCCACGTGCTGTACGTGCACGCATGTGTGCAGCAGGCAGCCTGGCTGGGGAAAGGCGTACACAACTGTGCAAGAGCAGCAGAAAGGCCAAGGGACTGTCTGGGCCCTGGAATACAGCCCAAGCAGGCTACAAACTTTGAAAGCAGTTTGTGAAGGCTGGTGTGAATAAAAAGCAGTTTGGAAGAGGTCCAGGCAAAAGCTGGAAACGGTAAGTGTAGTCTAGGGTAACAACGGAGGGTTCAGTGAATTCCATGACCCAATGAAGAAATGCAATGAAGTGGCACACAGAAATATAGCTTCAAAAGCAGGTTTATTTCTGAGTTTGATTTTCTTTGAGAAGAGAGGCAGATCAGAGCCCCAAATGCATAAGACAACAGGCACAAAGATGAAAAATTTAATCATTAATAGCCAAGGGGAGGATGTAAGGAAAACAGTAAAGAAGTCAGATGAAGAAGAAACCATACAATTTCGACAAAGGGGGGG